>JACRUU010000025.1:9409944-9422444 GCA_030449085.1 Kryptopterus vitreolus | reverse complement strand
AATGGATCATATCTGTTCCATCTTCAAGAGATATTTTCACTTTAGTAAATACATAGTAAGTACAAGATTTGTGGAAATGAGTAATGAGGTTTTACTTGAGCCACTGCATTTGACTATGCGGACTCCTGCTATAAAAGACAGAGAGAGAAAGAGAGAGAGAGAGAGAGAGATTGCAGAGTGTAGAATTCTCCTCGAGCATTAACTCGCTTTATAGACTGTTAAAACACTAAAGCACAATTGAATCATTGTAATGCTGCTTTCTTGAGGTAAGTGGGTGTTGCGGAGTTCATAGTGTGACTCATCTGTCTGTTTTAAATTGGTAAACTGAGTGCCATTAGTTTTATTACAGCCATTTATTATTTTTTCCTCCTTTCCTGATGCAATTCTTTATATATAAAAAAAAAAAAACTATAATCAAAGTGTCATTTCAAATGAAGGCATTTCATTCCGTGCTGTTGAATGGTGTGACTTGGCCTTTTCTGACACATCATGCTTCGTGGTTTCCTCTTAAGCCTTTCTCGTTCTGCCTTTGACTCGTGCTTATCGCAGTCCTATACAGCCAAGCGTGAGAGTAAAACGGAACGTTGGAAATCGTGTATTACGGTCTGACACCCGTGTACAACATGTTTTACGTGCTAGTAGAACTGTACAGTTGAAATCTTCTGCGTCTATAAGTTGTGTAAACTAGGACTTTCCTTCCAAACCACCATTTATATTACCATTATGAGACGCCTAATAATAATTTGTACCATAAAATTCGATGGCTTGCTCTCCAACCTGCACTCATAGCTGAAACTCGGTGGAAGTGATGTTTATTAGCATTAAAATAATATCTTCCATAAAGTTCATTACTCGTTAATGGTTGCGAGAAACTGACAAGTATCTAAATGAGAAAACTGTCTTTAATATATTGGCATATCGGCACAAGTATTTTTTATCGGCAATTGTTTTTTGTTTTTTTTGTTTTTTTTTTTTTTTTACAGAAAAATGGAAAATATAATGATGTTATTGCTTTCTTGTACTTTTAAATATTCATTCATTCATTCATTCATTCATTCTTCTACCGCTTTATCTGATCTTCCCGCGGGACACAGGGAGTCTGTGCCTATCTCAGGCATTTCAGGGTATCAATGCAGGATACACCCTGTTTGTGGTGCCAACCCATCACAGAGCACACACACACACACACTCACATTCATACACTAGGGACAAGGGAACAATCGAGGTCTAGGAACCAATCAACCTACCGTGCATGTTTTTGGACCGGGAGGTGGAAACCGGAGAGCCCGGAGAAAAACCCCTGAGGCACGGGGAGAACATGCAAACGGCATGGCAGAGGTGGGAATCGAACTTCCAACCCCTCTAAAACCCCTCTAAGCCCCCTCTAATATGGTGCAGTTTACTATTTGCATGTACTGTATGTATATATATATATATATATATATATATATATATATATATATATATATATATATATATGTATATATATGTATATATATGCTCAAATTGTATGCATCTGTATACAATTGTGATGAGAACAGCAAATAATGTAAAGTTTGTGAGCTGTGTAAACATAGTCAGAATTGCATATTCATAGACAAAAAACAACAACAACAAATTTAGCATTTGGCAACACACACACACACACACACACACACAGAGTGAAATTGAGCTATAATCTTCTCACATGCCTCGGACGCAAATATATTGACATTTGATTTCTCCAAAGCAGGTACCATGATGCGTTTGCGATGACGCTCATTCTGTCATCTCCCTCGAGACGGAAGGCAATCCTCCGGCTTTATTCAATAGTCCCGGGAGGAATTCTCATACGCGCAAAGTTCTCCGGCGCTCCATCTTAGCATCTCACCTAATGAAAACCTGTACTTGAACAGACATTCGCCTTTTTCTTCTTGCTTTTTTAAGTGCATGAGTAAAAATTCTGAATAGAACTAATGGAGCAGGATGTCGCTAGGACATGCGAATTGCCAGGGCGTCTCCCTGGAGACCGAACGGTAGCTGAAAGGTAGAAAAGAAGAGATTAAAAAGAAAAACACACAGAAAAAGTCAATAATTACGGTCGAAATGTTTAAAGTCAAGCCTCGAAATGTAATGAAACAGTAACAGGATTAAAACCAGCACGCGAAAGCGCAATATTCACCTTTCCAAAGGCTTTGAAACGTGTTGAAACATTCATTCATTCATTCATCTTCTACCGCTTTATCCGATCTTCCCTCGGGTCACGGGGAGTCTGTGTCTATCTCAGGCGTCTATGGGCATTAAGGCAGGATACACCCTGGATGGAATGCCAACCCATCACAGTACACACACACACACACACACACACACATTCATACACTAGGGACAATTTTTCAAGGTGCCAATCAACCTACCGTGCATGTTTTTTGAATTTTTTGGACCGGGAGGAGGAAGGAAACCGGAGAACCCGGAGAAAAAAACCCCCTGAGGCACGGGGAGAACATGCACAAACTCCACACACACACATGGCCGAGACGGGAATCGAACCCGGACCCTGGCGGTGTGAGGCGAACGTGCTAACCACTAAGACACCGTGCCCCATGTTGAAACATCATTATGCAATATGTTAATTTTGTTTTTCTCTAGCTCTGCTTTCTCTTTGCTTGGGTTCTTAATCTGTGGTGTGGAGCTTCTAAAGCATGTGATACCCCACTATGTCGGATGCTACACACCCAGCCATCATTCAGCACTCATTACACCAGTCTCACAGTCTCTCCCTCTCTCTCTCTCTCTCTCTCTCTCTCTGTCTATTCCTCAGAGCCCCAGCTGAAGGGGATTGTGACGAAGCTGTACAGTCGGCAGGGTTTCCATTTGCAACTCCAGGCAGATGGAACCATTGATGGGACTAAAGAGGAGGATAGCAGCTTCAGTAAGTCACCTATGAGGTTTCCTCCTCTGATTTTCGCTTAAATGTAATTGCACCCATTAAACACAGCTAGTTTATGGTATGTGGAAATAAAAAAAAAAGGAGAAAGGGTCCCTCTTTCATACGTCTCCTTTTGCTGCATTATTGGATTGTGGTGCTGAAGGGCAGCTCTGCCCCCCTCCATTTTAGTCTTTCTCATTCATGCGCATAGTATTTTTTTTCCCCCTCCTTCCCCACGATAAAATCCTGAAAGCCGATACGTCCCGAGAAAATAAATTAAATAAAATCGGTCAGTTAAAATGAAAAAAAAAAGTTAAAATGTCATTTCCTGCTCAGGCCTTTTATTTCTCACGCAAGCAGAGTGCTGGAATCTCATTGTGTACGCAACATACGCAATGAAGAAGAAAAAAAAACATACAATATTATCTGTAGGTCTTTATATAGAGCATAATATTCATTCATTCATTCATTCATCTGCTAGCGCTTTATCCGATCTTCCCTCGGGTCACGGGGAGTCTGTGCCTGTATCTCAGGCGTCTATGGGCAATAAGGCAGGATACACCCTGGACGGAATGCCAACACACTCACATTTACACACACACACACACACACACACACACATTCATACACAAACGTACACACGAGAACTTCGTGATGCGAACCGAAATGTCATTTTCATGCTATTTTCACTTCTTTGCCAAAGAGCAAACTATATTGACCATAGAGTAGAAAAGGGGGGGGGGTGTCAAGTTATCATTATTCCAGTCAGTCACGTTTGTTTACTGATGTCACGTGAGGAGACGTTTGCTCAAAAAAAAAAAAACCCCAGCATTACATTTTGATTGATCAAAGTGTCCAGAGCACTTTTTGCAAATATGACTCAAATGTGGAAAATCGATATGCTTGTGGGAAAAAAAAAAAAAAACGCCGCTTTATCAACGCTGATAAAAATACAAGCATGGACCAAAAATGCTCAGAGCACAATCCTTCCCTCTCTCCGCTCTCCGCTACGATTTCAGCTCGAATGCATTCGGACGGCAGGTCAATAGCGCCAAGTTCTGCTATCTCCTTACCGACGGGAGTCGTGTCCCCGTGATGCGCTCGCGGTTATCTTCGGCAGGCTCCCGGAGCCGAGACGTGTCCATGCGGAGAAGAGGTAACCCAGCAATATGTCAGAGTGCCTGTCAGGCTGAGACCTAAAGTGCCACCTGTTTGGCGTCAGCTCTAGATCACATCAAGTGGACGTGTCGTCCTACAGGCTGTGAACGAGCTCGGCCTTTTTACTGGCCCGAGCCGTGATGTCACTTATCGTCTGCAAACCAACAGTAGATTAGATGGCCCTATGGGGTATTTCATTTCTTCCCTCCCGGGACAGGGCTTTAATAACTTTATAAAAGCCGGAGTTAATCAGGTTCCTATAATCGAGCACTAATTACATCCTGACTGGCAATGATGCCTTGACAAAAACCTGTGTTTATGTTAAAGCGGCTTTGTACTTTAGATTTCCCCGCTCGCAGACACACCGGTGGCATTGTATTACAGACAGGAATGGGATCTACATGTATATGAGAGCGATATGACTAGAGGCTTTATGCACATGTCTGTCCTAATCGCCAGCCACTCCCTAGTTTCTTAGCCGCTACCGGCATGGGCTATTTATTCCGGAGTGAAAAATGATTGAATTACGTAATAGCTTGTTTCCTTTTCTCGTCAAATGCGAAAGCGAAGAGACGGAAAAGTGGTTGCTAGAGAGGAGGGGAGGGGGAATGATAGCTTCTATCTCTCCCACTTGCCAAAATAGCATTGTTAGGAGCTGGCTGCCTTTGTCTCCATAGCAACGGCAATTTACTCTTCTTTGTGTGTGTGTGTGTGTGTGTGTTGGAGGGAAGAGGGTCTGTTCGCATGCACAGGAATATGCATTTGCTTATGTTACTTAATCCTCATGTTTTGTAAATCCTTAAAATGTTGTTGTGTGATCACGTTAAGGGGGTAAACGTCGATATAAAATGTGTGTATACGTGCGCCGTCATTCCACGACAATATTCCATTCCGATTAATCACAGGTTTGCTCTCGATTAATCGCAGCGCAGCGGCGCATATTTTTTTTAACTGTGTTAAACGAATTCTCTTCAGGTTTTTAATCGTGTGGACAGATATGGATTTATTTTTGTTTATTATTAGTGAAATAATACTCAACATAGAGCATGTTTGAAGGTAATGATGGTGTTACGAATGATGTAAATATATATATATATATATATATATATATATAATATATATATATATATATATATCTAGAAGTAAAGAAAGGAGGTCCTGAATAAATGTTAAAGATAAAATATCGTTGCGTAAAAATTTTTTCATTTTTAGTTTGAATTTCACCTCCTTTATATTTATTTATTTATTTATTTATTTATTTATACTTTCAACCTACTTAATTCTATCTTAAAAAGTGATTCATTGTTGCCTTAATAAAAATCATTGCCATTAAAATGAACGTGTTTACACATTATTAGATATTAATTATTAATTTTATCCATTATATTCCACAAGGAAAAAACAGTAGCATAGGGAATAGTATACAGAGGTAAGGGCTAAAGTTGATTTCGCGTTTGACATTTGGGATTTGTCGCAGTTCAGTCTCTGTATAAGAAGTCTTTATGATCAACACCAGAATAAACATCGTTGAAATGGTCTATAAAATTTGTAGTAAAGGGCAGATTAATACTTACTGGATATCATGGTACAGAGTAACAGTTATACAGAATATATAGAATGGAATATATAGAATGGAAGAATAATAACTGATAGTGCTTTATTGTGGATAAAGCAATAGACAATAACGTAAAGTTGACTTTTTAAGTCAAATAAGAAGAATTTTGTATACCCGGTCAAGTCAAGTCACCAGGTCTGAATGTAACTGAGCATTACTACACAAAATAACAACTCAGCGTTGGATGATATCTTTGATTTCTTTCAGGTTTCAGGCTGTTATTGACTGCAACTAATTTATAAATAAATACTTAATTTAGCTATTAAGTATTTTAAATGACATTTCAATTTACATTACGAGAGCCCGTCATTCACCATGATTTGGAAGTCAACATCTTCAACTTAAACTTCTTAAACATCTTAACTTAAACCTTTCATTCATTCATCATTCATCTTCTACCGCTTTATCCGATCTTCCCTCGGGTCACGGGGAGTCTGTGCCTATCTCAGGCGTCTATGGGCATTAAGGCAGGATACACCCTGGATGGAATGCCAACCCATCGCAGGGCACACACACACACACACACATTCATACACTAGGGACAATTTTTCCAAGGTGCCAATCAACCTACCGTGCATGTTTTTGGACCGGGGGGAAACCGGAGACCCCGGAGAAAAACCCCTTGAGGGCACGGGGAGAACATGCAAACTCCACACACACATTCCCGAGACGGGAATCGAACCCGGATCCTGGCGGTGTGAGGCGAACGTGCTAACCACTAAACCACCGTGCCCCCATTAACTTAAACCTAAAAATCTAAAATGTTATTATATAATGAAAATTATTATTATTATTATTATTATTATTTCAACTGTTTTAACATTTATTATGATTTACAGAAAAAAAGATTTGTCCAATACCAATGTACTGATATTTTTGGAAGTGAATAGTTTATAAAATAACGACCATTTCATTTAATTAATTTCATTTCAGTCAGTTAAAATAAATATATATAAAAATAATATATATATATATATCTATATATATATATATATATATATATATATATATATATATAAAGTAACTTAAGAAATGAATGAATTAATAATAAAATTAATATTACCATAATAATTTCCAGAGTAAAATAAATATTAAATAATCAGTAATTGTTATTAAAGGGAGAGATTTTAAGGGGAAATGTATTTAATTATAATATTTGGTACAGTTAAATAGAGTGTTTAGAAACATAAAAATATATATATATATATATATGATATATAATATATATATATATATATATATATATATATATATATATATATATATATATATCTTCCAGAATGCCTCCTACATTCAAAATACAATTGGATTTATAGTTAAAGGCTATGTAAAACAATATTGATTACTGCCTGACACACTTGTAAAATGTCATGTTGACCACCGACCTGGTGTATTATTTATTTTCTTAGCTGGATGGTTGTTTATTATGTTTGCGTCGGGATCTTGCCCTTTCTTTGCATGTGCATGAATTCAAACCATTGGCTTTTTTTCTTTTACATACATTAGGATTTGAAAATCTCTGTTAGTGTAGTTTCTGCTAACGTCGTTTTTTCGCTTATCGTCGTGTTTTGCGGCCAACATTTTGTAGCAGATAACGATGTTTGCTTACAGATTACGCTGTATACAGGAGTTAGAGCTTATATTTACTTTATAGTAGGGTATATACAGTACAGTGGTGCCTCGGCTAAGATACCAATGTACCACTGTTACCACTGTACTGTATATTTAGTTACCACGGTTACCACTGTGCTGTATATTTAGTTACCGCTGTCACTGTTATATTAGTTACCACTGTGCTGTATATTTAGTTACCACTTTTACCACTGTGCTGTATATTTAGTTACCACTTTTACCACTGTGCTGTATATTTAGTTACCACGGTTACCACTTTACTGTATATTTAGTTACCACGGTTACCACTGTGCTGTATATTTAGTTACCACTGTTACCACTGTGCTGTATATTTAGTTACCACTTTTACCACTGTGCTGTATATTTAGTTACCACTTTTACCACTGGTTACCACTGTTACTGTATATTTAGTTACCACTGGTTACCACTGTGCTGTATATTTAGTTACCACTGTTACCACTGTGCTGTATATTTAGTTACGTATATTTAGTTACCACGGTTACCACTTTACTGTATATTTAGTTACCACTGTTACCACTGTGCTGTATATTTAGTTATGTATATTTAGTTACCACGGTTACCACTATACAGTATATTTAGTTACCACTGTCACCACTGTACTGTATATTTAGTTACCATGGTTGCCACTGTGCTGTATATTTAGTTACCGCTGTCACCACTGTGCTGTATATTTAGTTACCACGGTTACCACTGTGCTGTATATTTAGTTACGTATATTTCGTTACCACGGTTACCACTGTACAGTATATTTAGTTACCGCTGTCACCACTGTACTGTATATTTAGTTACCACTGTTACCACTGTGCTGTATATTTAGTTACGTATATTTAGTTACCACGGTTACCACTGTACTGTATATTTAGTTACCACTGTCACCACTGTGCTGTATATTTAGTTACCACGGTTACCACTGTGCTGTATATTTAGTTACCACTGTTACCACTGTGCTGTATATTTAGTTACCACGGTTACCACTGTACAGTATATTTAGTTACCACTGTTACCACTGTTCTGTATTTTTAGTTACCACGGTTACAACTTTACTGTATATTTAGTTACCACTGTTACAACTTTACTGTATATTTAGTTACCACTGTTACCACTGTACTGTATATTTAGTTACCACTGTGCTGTATATTTAGTTACCACTGTTACCACTGTACTGTATATTTAGTTACGTATATTTAGTTACCACTGTCACCACTGTGCTGTATATTTAGTTACCACTGTTACTGCTGTACTGTATATTTAGTTACCACTGTTCTGTATATTTAGTTACCACGGTTACTACTGTGCTGTATATTTAGTTACCACGGTTACCACTTTACTGTATATTTAGTTACCACTGTTACAACTGTACAGTATATTTAGTTGCCACGGTTTCGACTGAACTGTATATTTAGTTACCACGGTTACCACTGTACAGTATATTTAGTTACCACTGTTACCACTAAACTGTATATTTAGTTACCACGCTTTCCACTGTACAGTATATTTAGTTACCACGGTTACCACTGTACTGTATATTTAGTTACCACTGTTACCACTGAACTGTATATTTAGTTACCACGTTTCCACTGTACAGTATATTTAGTTACCACTGTTACCACTGTGCTGTATATTTAGTTACCACTGTTACCACTGTACTGTATATTTAGTTACCACGGTTACCACTGTACTGTATATTTAGTTACCACGGTTACCACTGTACAGTATATTTAGTTACCACGGTTACCACTTTATTGTATATTTCGGCAAAACATGAGAAAAGTGCATTTTAATCATACATTTTGACTTTTATTTAAATCTGCTAAAATAAATAAATATAGCAGACCTTAATAGTGGACAGGGCCCCTCTCGCACAGACGACAGAAGTGATTGCAAAGAAGTACAAACTGACATTAGAAAAGGTGAAAAAAAGACAAGTTAACACTAATTGGGTTGAAGGGTAGCAGAAGGAAAAGGCCTCCAGTCCAGACACATTGATTGGAAATCGAATTAAGTCCTCAGTGGAAAGAGACATAATGCAATGAAGCAGCCAAACATGACATTTAGTGACCAAGATGAGTGTTTGCTTCGCCCCAAACACAAACCTAATCGGCTCTACGGATGGAAACGGCGGACTTCAAAGCAAGACGGCATCATGCGTTAGTATATGATTGCGTATGCATGTTTAATGAATGTAAAGAATGCATATGTCTCAGTCTTGCCAGTTTAAGACCTTTTATAAGCTATTACAGCTATTAAGTCTACGACCTGCCTTTGTGGACCGGGGAAGGGGGGGGGGGGGGGGGGGGGGGGGGGGGGGGGGGGGGGGGGGGGGGGGGGGGGGTATTTTTACTCTTTGGAGATTAGCGCTCGGTCATCACAGCAGACACCCAAATGAATCAGCTTCCTGTAATAAATACAAGATGGTGGTATTTCCTTCATTCACATTTGTATCATACTTGGAAGCGTCAGCGTCGGGTTAATGTTAGCTGCCATTAAAAGGCCTTTTATGTGCTCTTTAGCTTTATAACCAGCTTTGGAGGCCAGACGCTTTTACGTTCCGCCTCGAAACAGATACTGCAATGAGCAACTTCCTGTAAAGCACGCGCCATTAAAAGTGGCCTTTTGCTCGGCGGACAAACAGCGTTGGAGTGTACTCTGCGTAACTTAGGTTCACGGGTTCACTCAAATGTATTTTAGCACCTGCGCTAGTGTCAAACCCAGTGTGAGATAAGGCGCGCGAGCGTTACGGAGCTAACTCCAGGGTAATGTTTATTTATTTATTTATTTATTTATTTTCGCAGACTGCCATTCTACAGCGATTAGAATCATGATGAGGTAATTCACTTGGGTGAACGGCATTAAAAGTCGCCCTAACTAGCAATCTTGTTAGCTTGCTGGGTAATACAGTATAGGGATAACAGCGTGTGGATGTCTAGGATTATTTTTAAGGTTCCACATTAAGTCCGTATTTGCAGTTATAACAGGATATAAACAAACACAAACACACCTCCAGGGTCAAGGGTTCGATTCCCGCCTCGGCCATGTGTGTGTGTGTGTGTGTGTGTGTGTGTGTGTGGCTATGTGTGCATGGCCTCATGGGGATTTTCTCCCTGGGTTCTCCGCTTTCCAAAAACATGGAAAATTGTCCCTAGTGTGTGAATGTGTGTGTGTGTGTGTGTGTGTGTGTGTGTCCTGCAATACACATCCAGGGTGTATCCTGCCTTCATGCCCATAGATGCCTGAGATAGGCACAGGCTCCCCGCCACCCGTGGGAAGATCGGATAAAGTGGTAGAAGATGAATGAATGAATGAATGGATGAATGAATGAATGAGCTCCTTTGTTTTGGGAACGATGCTCCTTTAGATTCTCCAGATTCTCCAGTGTGTTTGTGGAGATTTGTTCTCGTACACACACAAGGGTATCAGGTACTAATGTTGTGTGAAGAGTTCTGTGTGTGTGTGTGTGTGTGTGTGTGTGTGTGTGTGTGGAGGGGGGTATCCCGGTATGTTTGAAGTCGTATGTTTGAGGCTCGTACAGTAGCAGGTCACTCTTGTATTCAAACCCAAACCATAAATATAGCTTTAAGACGTCGGATTTGTACAAAGAGGTATTGTCATGATGGACATAAATAAATAAATAAATAAATAAATAAATGATGCCGTGAAAATAAATAATAATAATAAAAAAAAAAGGATAGACATTTCCGGGAAAAAAAACATTAGATTTAAAAAAAAAAAAAAAAAGAAGTAAAAAAGCAGCCTATTTTAACCAGATACCTTTTAAACATTTGATCCTTTCGGCTTTAAAGTGGATATAAATGCGTTTGTCGATGAACCGTAAGCGACTTATTTAAATACGTTTGTCCCGCATATTTCTTTTCCGAGTCGTTTTCTAGAAAAGAAAAAACTCCACATATACTCGGCTAATATTGAAATCTTTCTGGACCGTTTTGCTGATTTGTCGAAGCGTTGCGGACTAGCAGCTTTGTCAGGATTTTCTCTCACCGCGCTTTCAGAGACGAGACAAAGCCATATGGACGGCTGTGCGCTTTAGCGATGGCTTGCAGTCCCACTCGGCCCACTTGCGGTAATTACTTGCGCGTGCCCCTGAGATTCGCAAGGGCGGCAGGAAAATAAGTCCTGTGTCTTATTTTGGTGTCGAAAACGCTGCTGTCCGAATTCCGTTTCGCAAGTCTAAAGTGCATCAAGGGTTAGGAGCTAGAAAGTATGCCGGAATTGAAATGGTCGTCATTTAACTGTACTCAAACGCTTAGAACCAAATGTTAGAATTATTCATCCGTTCATCTTCTACCGCTTTATCCGATCTTCCCTCGGGTCACGGGGAGTCTGTGCCTATCTCAGGCGTCTATGGGCGTTAAGGCAGGATACACCCTGGATGGAATGCCAACCCACACACTCTCATACACTAGGGACAATTTTCCAATCTACCGTGCATGTTTTTGGACCGGGGAGGAAACCGGAGAACCCGGGGAAAAACCCCCTGAGGCACGGAGAGAACATGCACAAATTCCACACACACATATGGCCGAGACGGGAATCGAACCCCCGGACCCTGGCGGTGTAAGGCGAACGTGCTAACCACTAAACCACCGTTGATTGGCACCTTGGAAAATTGTCCCTAGTGTATGAATGTGTGTGTGTGTGTGTGTGTGTGTGATGGGTTGGCATTCCATCCAGGGTGTATCCTGCCTTAATGCCCATAGACGCCTGAGATAGACACAGACTCCCCGTGACCCGAGGGAAGATCGGATAAAGCGGTAGAAGATGAATGAATGAATGAATGAATGAATATACGTATCTCTCTCGGTAACAAACGGAAATGGTGTAAGCATGTATGGTGGCACTACCGGAGATGTATTTAGACGGAGGACGAGTGTGCCGCACCCTTTAACTGTTTGGTGTAAATGCTTTCGGGAGGTTTACTAGGAAGCGTTTCATTTTCTGCTCGCGCTTTGCTGATCCTCCTGTATTTGTGCTCAGGTGCTTTATTAGCTGCTGGTAATTACTTTCTCCACAAGTAAAGCCATGACAATCCCTTCAGAATGAGATACACCTGGGCCTCTTTGGTATTGTGTGTGTGTGTGTGTGTGTGTGTGTGTGTGTGTGTGTGTGTGTGTGTGTGTGTGTGTGTGTTTATTGTATTTTGTATAAGAAATC
>JACRUU010000025.1:9402444-9404944 GCA_030449085.1 Kryptopterus vitreolus | reverse complement strand
AATGCTAAATTTATATATATATATATATATATATATATATATATATATATATATATATATATATATATATATATATATATATATATATATATGATATAGAATATTTTTAAGTGTGCTAACAGGGTCAAAATCCAATGTTTTGTTAAAATGTTAACAAATGTTGTATTAAAGAATATGACAGTACTGCTTGCTATTGTACTTGTTGCACTATTGTAATAATGTGCTTAAACATTAGAAGCATGCATAGAAATCGCGTAAAAAAAAAAATACTATGCGCATACGTAAATACACACTCACTCTTGGCATTTGACAGACATTTACATACACGATATACATACATGACATGCATACATTTGACAAGTCCATGCAAAGGTATAAGTTATTTTGTTATGTTGTGTTATGAGAATGTGTGCAGTAAAATGGTATGAATGCAATGATTTTTTTTTTTATGGAAAATTCATAACCGCATCGTTTTTTGAATAGATGCATTTATTTATTTATTTATTGTAGAAATGACAAATATGCGTATGGTAAATCGGACAACAAGCACAATTGTGAAATGCAACACGCGGATTATCCTGCTGCTTTGCAAATTTCACAAGTTGCGGACCTGAGGATATGTTACATTTCGTCCGATGCGCACTGTACACAAAACTCATGAGGAGGGAGGAAAAAAAAAAAAAACAAAAAAAAAAAAACCCCGATTTAGTGTTCATGTGAGTGGGCATGTCGCCTTCCATGGGCTGCGTGTCAATATGGATGTCAGCATTTGCTAATTACTCAGCCTGCTTATGTGTTACAGCCTCCTGAACACTTCTGTTACCGAGAAGCACATGGGCACAGACTGTACTGTCGGACGCGGGCTATTTTTAAGCGTTGCTTATGCAGATCAGCTCATGCTTATCTTTCTGTGTCTCTTGCGCAGCCATGTTCAACCTCATCCCGGTCGGTTTGAGAGTGGTAGCCATACAGGGCGTCCAGACCAAACTGTACCTGGCCATGAACAGCGAAGGCTACCTGTACACGTCGGTAAGTAGCACGAGACATTTTGAAAAAAAAAAGAAAAAGTGCAAAACACACGATCATAAACATTCATTCATTCATTCATTCATCTTCTATCTTCCCTCGGGTCACGGGGAGTCTGTGTTTATCTCAGGTGTCTATGGGCATTAAGGCAGGATACACCCTGGATGGAATGCCAACTCATCGCAGGACACACACACACACACACACATTCACATTCATACACTAGGGACAATTTTCCAAGGTGCCAATCAACCTACCATGCATGTTTTTGGACCAGGAGAGGAAACCGGAGAACCCGGAGAAAAAAGAAAAACCCCCCTGAGGCACGGGGAGAGAACATGCACAAACTCCACACACACATGGCCGAGATGGGAATCAAACCCGGACCCTGGCGGTGTGAGGCGAACGTGCTAACCACTAAACCAACGTGCCCCTCAGTACGATCATACACACGTCTTGTTTAAAATCATCCGCGACTCATTTCACGCATTTCACGAGTTGCGGAAAAATAAATAAACGAAACATGTTCTAATACAAGGACGCACAGCTGGATGCGCTGTAGAAGCACCTCGAATGCTTCAAGCGTCAATCATACGAATGCATTATCTCTTAGCGCAGTTTTTAATGGCGGTGACGCACAGACCTTCCTACTTGGGGAGATGAGTGTTGTTTATTAACTCGCGTCTGCCTGCGTTCCTGTTTATTCGTCCTCTAATGTCTGGATTATTGTTATGAAAACTTCCGTAGTAAACATTCATTCGTCTTCTGCCGCTTTATCCGATCTTCCCTCGGGTCGTAGGGATCCGGCGCCTGTCTCCGGCGTCTTGGGGCATCAAGGCAGGATACACCCTCAAGTATACATTACAGCACAGGGAAATTCTTTCGTCGCATATCCCAGCTTGTTTTGTTTGGTAGCTGGGGTCAGAGCGCAGGGTCGGTCGGTCATGCCATGATACGGCGCCCCCTAGGAGCACACAGAGGGATAAGGGTCTTGCTCAAGGACCCAAGGGCGGCAGCTCGGCCATATCATCAGGGCTCGAATCTTCCGATCAGCAGCCCCCCCCCCCTCCCTCCAATGCCAACCCATTGTTGGGCACACACACGTTCACATTCATACACAGATTCATACACTAGGGGCACTTTTTCCAAGGTGCCAATCAACCTACAGTTATTGGACCCCTGAGGCAGACACACACACACACACACACACACACACACACACATATACATATATATATATATATATGGCGGAGGCGGGACTCGAACTCCCCAACCCTTGGGAGTGTGTGAGGCGAATGTGCAAACCGTGCCCCTGGTAGTAAACAGGAATATGAATATCTTAAGCATACTTTCCCCGGCGCAAAACTTGGCTCTCCGGCGCCCGGACTAGTTGCTATGGAGATGCGAAACACGAAGCGTTCCCTAACACAGTTTCCGTCAAGACCTACATGCCCCTTGGATTTCTCCTGTGGCA
>JACRUU010000025.1:9382444-9394944 GCA_030449085.1 Kryptopterus vitreolus | reverse complement strand
CTAAAAAATAAACAAAAACAATGTTACTGTACTCTAGTAGTTTCATTTAAATCGAATATTTTGACAATTTTAGTATTATATGAACCAGAATGCATGTTCTCCCCGTGCCTCAGGGGGTTTTTTCTCCGTGGTTCTCCGGTTTCCTCCCCCGGTCCAAAAACATGCACGGTAGGTTGATTGGAACCTTGGAACTTGTCCCTAGTGTATGAATGTGTGTGAATGTGTGTGTGTGTGTGTGTGTGTGTGTGTACCCTGTGATGGGTTGGCATTCCATCCAGGGTGTATCCTGCCTTAATACCCATAGACGCCTGAGATAGACACAGACTCCCCGTGACCCGAGTAAAGATCGGATAAAGCGGTAGAAGATGAATGAATGAATGAATGAATGATCCAGAATGATCTCTTAAGGATCGGACAAGCGTTCGAATCCCTATGTTTGGCTTGTGATCAACCTTCACACTCAATTCAAATTCATTCATTCATTCATTCATTCATCTTCTACCGCTTTATCTGATTTTCCCTCGGGTCACGGGGAGTCTGTGTCTATCTCAGGCGTCTATGGGCATTAAGGCAGGATACACCCTGGATGGAATGCCAACCCATCACACACACATTCACACACACACATTCACACACTAGGGACAATTTGTCAAGGTGCCAATCAACCTACCGTCCATGTTTTTGGACCGCGGGAGGAAACCGGAGAACCCGGAGAAAAACCCCCTGAGGCACGGGGAGAACATGCACAAACTCCACACACACATGGCCGAGACGGGAATCGAACCCGGACCCTGGCGGTGTGAGGCGAATGTGCTAACCCACTAAACTAAACTAAATAATAATTCGTTCCATTTCTAGACGATGCTACTCAAAGCGCTTTACATTATGAGCGAGGGATCGCCTCCTCATCCAAAACCAATGTGTGAGACGGATGTTTAGGAGACCGTAATGGTCAGAGACTGGTTTGCCACGGAAGCTAAGCAGAAGGGAATAGCCTTTATTTGTCACATATACATTACAGCGCTCTTTGGACAGCCATGATACGGCGCCCCCTGGAGCACAGAGGGTTAAGGGTCTTCTTCAAGGATCCAACGGTGGCAGCTTGGCGATTCCCGAGGCTCGAACCCAGATCTTGGCTTTGCTTCCAATCAGTAACCCAGCGCCTTAAACCACTGACCCCCATATCCCAGGAATCTGGGGTCAGAGCGCAGGGTCAAGCCATCGTACGGCACCCCTGGAGCAAACAGGGTTAAGGGCCTTGCTCAAGGGCTCAACAGCGGCAGCATAGGGGTGTTGGGGCTCAAACTGGCAATCTTATGATCAGAAACCCAGCGCTTTAACCACTGGACCACCACTACTGATGGTTTGAGCCTTGGGCAGGGTTGGTTCTTGGGAAAACTAGGTTGCTGCTGGAAGAGGTGTTAGTGCGGCCAGCAGGGGGCGTTTACCTTGTGATCTGTGTGCAGTTCGGTATAGTGACGGGGACACTCTCAAAAAGCACCGTCTTTCGGATGAGACCTAGTTTACCCAGGAGGTCATCCATCCAGGTACTAACCGGGACTCAACATTGCTTAGCTTGAGTGGGAATTTTCCCATTTCCATGCGGCAGATTTCCTCTAAAGGACAGCCACGGCGAATGTCCGCGACGCCCCGTCATACTGTCCCAGGCAATAGATTACACAGCACAGTGCAGATCTGACTCCGTCTCTGGCATGATACAACGTCCACAGCTGTGTTCCTGTCAGGAATATGTGGGTGCTCGGCTGCTATGTGTGAACAGCCATCAGCGCAAACACTCGTCTGCAGTGACATGGATAGGTGTGGGTGTGGGGGGGTTCCAGAAATGAGCGTCATAAGAATAGGCGACGAAGGATTACATTCCATCAAGTGTGTGTTTGGAGAGGCTTTGCTTTATATATGCTGTGATAATTTATGGCGTGAAGATTTCTGAAGGTTTCGTGCGTCGTGTGTGTCGATCTAGTCAAAACGGCTTCACAAATGTAGCACTTGATGTGACCAGTAGAGGGCATGATTTATTATTATTACTATTTTTCATTCATTCATTCATTCATCTTCTAGCGCTTTTTCCGATCTTCCCTCGGGTCACGGGGAGTCTGTGCCTATATCAGGCGTCTATGGGCATTAAGGCAGGATACACCCTGGATGGAATGCCAACCCATCACAGGACACACACACACACACACATTCATACACTAGGGACAATTTTCCAAGGTGCCAATCAACCTACCGTGCATGTTTTTTTGGACCGGGGAGGAAACCGGAGAACCAAGAAAAAGAAAGCCCGGAGAAAAACCCCCTGAGGCACGGGGAGAACATGCACAAACTCCACACACACATGGCCGAGACGGGAATCGAACCAGGACCCTGGCGGTGTGAGGCGAACGTGCTAACCACTACACCACCGTAGCCCCTCTAAAAAACAACAATAGAATATAAGCAGTAAAGAACTATAACACTGAATCACATAACTGCTACAACTGCAACATAATTCCTGAGGCAGCTGAATATTAGAAATGCAGGGGATCTGAAAAAGAATGTAGTGTAAGCTTCTGGAATCCAGCCTTCCAAAAGCACAACAAAAGATCACAACTCTTCCTAGGCGTCTATCCAAGTTATTGACTTTTCCGTGGCCCCGTGTTCTAAACGCCCAGATCCCAGTCCTGAATGATCAAAAGGCCTGACTACTGAAGTACGTTTACTGCGTAGTAAACACTGAGAGTTACTACTATAGTAATTCGTTTTCACCGTGGGCCACATCTGCATTATGCTTGCGCACGAAGGGCCAGTTGTGACTATAAGACAGTATATACCAGGGGTCTTAGACTAAAATTGCTTAAGGTACATTAAATAGTCCTCTTCAGCCTAGGTTCGGACAATATAAACGAATAAACAAATAAATAAAGACTGTACATATATAGATTCCATTAGATTAGATTCAAATTTATAGACACTGCACATCTGGATGCAAGGCAATACAGTAAGCATCCAACCAGAAGTGCATTTCATGGTGCAATAATATTTAGTATATGTGATCAGTATATAACAATAAATACTATTTGCATATGTACAGTATGAAGAAATAGATGGTAAATTGCATAAACAGTACAAATGTAAAAGTAATTGTATAAACAGTAAAAATAATATGCAGAATATATGGTAATTTACATATTTTAACATTTTAACAGTAAGGTATGGGGAGATAATAGTGAGTAAATGAGAAGTATATACATGCATATATATATATATATATATATATATATTATATATATATATATATATATATATATATATATATGTATAATGAATGTATACACACACATGTATACATTCATTCATTCATTCATTCATCTTCTACCGCTTTATCCGATCTTCCCTCGGATCACGGGGAGTCTGTGCCTATCTCAGGCGTCTTATGGGCATTAAGGCAGGATACACCCTGGATGGAATGCCAACCCATCACAGGACACACACACACACACACACACACACACACACACACACACTCACACACATTCATACACTAGGGACAATTTTCCAAGGTGCCAATCAACCTACAGTGCATGTTTTTGGACCGGGGGAGGAAACCGGAGAACCCACATGAACGTACACCCGATCACTTGTCAACATTAGAAGGTAAATAAAAACAAAAAGTAAAAACGTAGAAAGAGGGTCGCCTCCTCCTTACATGTCTTACATGTCTGTGTGTCCAAAAGGCGTGCACGGTGGAAAAATTGTCCCTAGTGTATGAATGTGTGTGTGAGTGTGTGTGTGTGTGTGCTCTGCAATGGGTTGGCATTCCATCCAGGGTGTATCCTGCCTTAATGCCCATAGACGCCTGAGATTGATTCCCCCCGACACGCCAGAGAAGTCGTTCTAAAGTGGTAGAAGATGAATGAATGAAGGAAAAAGGAAAAAGATGAGGAATACAACGTGACTTTTATGTATTATTAATGCTCGGTGTATTTAGTGGAGAAAAGAAGAAACCGCCCACCCTCCAGCAGCATTATCATGGGGAAGCCATCACTTCTTGGAAGCAATAGCGGTAGCAATTAGAACCGACACCGCAAAACACACAAACAGCTTATCCGCCATTAATCAATCAGCCACGATACGGTCCAATTACATGGACACTTAAATTGAGTGGTTCTATACAGTGCTGTATTTTCTTCTTTTTTTTTTTTCTCCAAACATTCATTATGTATGCACTATGATCCTTAAGCACGATCTCTATAGTAAACACACACTCTAGCTGTATTTATCTAGTGTATTTAATCAATGATATTTATTAAAATATATTTAATATATAAAATAATATATATATATATATATATATATATATTATTTAAATATTTTCTCAACACTAGAGAGGAACACAATAAAATGTTTTTTTATTTATTTATCATTCTTTCATTCATTCATCTTCTATCGCTTTATCCGATCTTCCCTCGGGTCACGGGGAGTCTGTGTCTATCTCAGGTGTCTATGGGCATTAAGGCAGGATACACCCTGGATGGAATGCCAACACATCGCAGAACACACACACACACACACACACACACACACACATTCATACACTAGGGACAATTTTTCCAAGGTGCCAATCAACCTACCGTGCATGTTTTTGGACCGGGGGAGGAAACCGGAGAACCCGGAGAAAAACCCCCTGAGTCACGGGGAGAACATGCACAAACTCCACACACACATGGCCGAGACGGGAATCGAACCCCTGACCCTTGAGGTGTGAGGCGAACGTGCTAACCACTAAACCACCGTGCCCCTTATATTATTTATTTATAAAAATTCTAATGATATAAAACCCCAATAAAATATAGTTATAACGTGGAAATATTCAAGGGGAATAAATACTTTTGCACTGCAGCGAGTTGTCTTCAGTGCATTGTGACAAACTTTCTTTGTGGGTGGAAAAAACACCGATGCTGTGTGGAATAATTCAAGATTTGAAAAGGTTGCATGGCCAGCGTCCAGCTAAAATGTGCATGCACAATACGGCCCAGGTTCGCTTTGTCTTTAATGAGTAGGATGTGTGCAGTATAGCTAAAGAAATAACCATTATATCAGATGTTATTTCACCATTCTGTTTTCTTTGCCTGTCCTTCGGGGCGATATTCCGTCTGTGTTAGATCAATATCGGTCCAGTAGGAGCTTTTATTAGTCTAAATGAGGAACTGTGGTCATACTGGTGCAAAAAAGGTTGCGTAAATGATTAGTTACTAGTTTTTCTTTTTTCAAAATTCTTTTGAAGGAATGTAGAAAAAGTAAATGTAGAAAAAAAACACCTACGTAAATAATAAATAAAGACTATATATAGATATATATATATATATAGAGAGATATAGATCAGATATATATAGATATATAGATATAGTATTATATATTATATATATATATTATATATATATATATATATATCTATAATATATATATATATATATATATATATATATATATATATATAGGGGGCACAGTGGTTTAGTGGTTAGCACGGTCATCTCACACCACCAGGGTCCGGGTTCGATTCCCGTCTCGGCCATGTGTGTGTGTGGAGTTTGCATGTTCTCCCCGTGCCTCAGGGGTTTTTTCTCCGGGTTCTCCGGTTTCCTCCCCCGGTCCAAAAACATGCAAGGTAGGTTGATTGGCACCTTGTAAAATTGTCCCTAGTGTGTGAGTTTGTGTGAATGTGTGTGTGTTGTGTGTGTGTGTGTGTGTGTGGTGTCCTGTGATGGGTTGGCATTCCATCCAGGGTGTATATTCTGCCTTAATGCCCATAGACGCCTGAGATAGACACAGACTCCCCATGACCCGAGGGAAGATCGGATATATATATATATATATATTTTTTCATCGTCATGATTGTTGTGTCTACATACATATTTTGTGCGTCTGTGTTTCTGTAGCATGCCTGCGAGAAACCCACACTTTCACCTGCTTCACTAAAAAAAAAAAAAAAAAAAAAAGGGAATTCAACCTCTCTGTTGAAACCAGCTGAAGGTCCTCACGCCTACTCTTCTCTCTCCTCGTCTCTCGCTCTCTCTCTCTCTCTCTCTCTCTCTCTCTCTCCTCTTCCGCAGGAACATTTCACACCTGAGTGCAAATTTAAAGAATCGGTGTTCGAGAACTACTACGTGACATATTCCTCCATGATATACAGACAGCAGCAGTCAGGCAGAGGCTGGTACCTGGGCCTGAACAAAGAAGGTGAAATCATGAAGGGCAACCACGTCAAGAAGAACAAGCCTGCCGCACATTTCCTGCCCAAACCTTTGAAAGGTCAGCTGCTCTCGTGTATTCCTTTCTGCTTTTCACTATTGTATGTATTCGTATTTATTACTGAATATTAATTAATTAATTAAGTGTTCATTCATTAATTAACACTTCTAGGATTCTAAGATTGCACACCCTTTGTTTAATCAGTGGTTCTCAGTGTGTGTGTGTGGGGGGGGGGACCATGGTGCGATGATTTTTTTTGGGGGGGGGGGGGGGGGGGATTCTCTGGGAGAATATGCTTTTTGGACGGACTAGAATGAAGTATAATTGCACATCCACTACTGCGCGTTGCAGTGATGCTTTTATTGTCGGAGTATGCGCAGGGAGTATGAGCAGGGAGTATGCGCAGGGATATGCGCAGGGATTCAAACCCCCACCCCCACTTCCCCACCAACAATTTTGAGACACAGTAAGCGTAGCCAGTCTATCCATGTCTTCGCCGTATTCGCACAATTTGGGTTGGTTGGGTTGACAGGTCTAACTTCTTCCCCTGGGGGGCGGGGGGTTTGGGGGCGTGACAGGTGACACGTCTTCCTAGAGGGGACGTAACTGGGAAATACTTATATATATATATATATATATATATATATATATATATATATATATATATATATACCTTATAACTATATATAAGTATAAGTATAGGATGATAATCCGTAACTATATTGTAAATAAATAACTGGAAAATAATTATTATATAATACTATTACTATTAATACTATTAATTAATACTATTAATACTAATGTTATTAATATAATACTTATTATTATATATTATAATGGAACTCAACAGCATTAACAGCATGGAAGTGCATAGCATGAACATTGGACTGTATGTCATTCGCGTACTTGAATAAAAGCAGAAAATGTCCCTCGTAAATGTGAGAAAAAAAAAAAAGAAACGAATGGAAAGTCTGTTAGAGAAGTGAATAAAAGAATTCAGGCAGGATGGAGTGTTTGGAGGAGACCGGCAGGAGTGATAGAGAGGTAAAGAGAAGAAAAGGCCCGGGAGAAGGTTGATGAAGGCGGTGAGGGAAGACATGCAGGTGGTGTATTTGAAAGAGGCGGACGTAGAGGACGGGGTGGGTATAGAGATCCGCCCCTAAAAATAAGCAGCCATGTAGAAGAAAAAAGTACTTTGCTTTAGTGTCATAGGTAAAAGTACGTATCCATGCGAACTATATTATAATAATTGATGTAATGTTCAATGTTCCGATACTTCTGCACAAGTATTCCTATTTATACATGCACACGGTTACAGATATGATTATTAAATTGTTGCTTCCTCACTATAAAAAATCACTTCAGTATGTATTTGAGAAATATATCGGATTAAAAAGTCTACTCGACCATTAACTAGCTACCGTATAATATAAGTGTGGCAGAGGGGGCGTGGCCGAGCTTTGGGAATGAAGGGCGTGGCCGGCGGAGATGAGCGTTAAGAACCGCCCACTTTTTGTTCACTTTAGCTAATCAATCTTTCCTCTCTTTCAATGTTTGGGGGGGGGGGTAAAATGACGAGTATGGATGGAGGTGTGACTGTGGAAGGCCTGTCGATCCTCCTCCTGATCTTGGACCAGCTCTTGGAACCTCTGTTCGTACCCCATACGTTCTCCCCTTAATATTCTTAATAGTTACTCCCCTTAATGGGAGGGGGTAGCTCAGATCGGAAGATCCGGGTTCGAGCCCCGGTATGGCCAAGCTGCCGCCCTTGGGTCCTTGAGCAAGACCCTTAACCCTCTGTGCTCCAGGGGCGCTGTATCATGGCTGACCCTGCGCTCTGACCCCAACTACCAACATCAAGCTGGGATATGTGCTGCATATGTGACCAATAAAGGATATTATTATTATTATATTATATTCGGCACCAGTATGGGAGAGACGGGTGGGAGGTCACACTAAAGTCTCTGTTTATCTCTCAGACTTCCCGTCCGTCCGTTCATCCTCCCCTCTGACCACTGAAAGAGAGGAAAGATTGCGTAGCGAAAATGAACACAGGTGCGCACTCCTTAACGCTCGTGAGAAGTATTCGGGGCCGGATACTAATCCCCATAATTAAAAGGGGACACATTTAACCTAATGTTGAAAAGAAAAGGCTGGTGGAAGTGTGAAATATCTCACCCCAAATAACCTGAGACATTCTCAATCAACTCCTATTTAACTCATAGTGACTGTCAGGAGTCGTGCATATGAATTATGCAAGGAGGTGTGTGTAGCCCAGTGGTTAAGGTGTTGGACTCTGGACCGGAAGATCACGGGGTTCAAATCCCACCACCACCAAGCTGCCACTACTGGGGCCCTTGAGCAAGGCCCTTAACCCTCAATTGCTCAGTTGTAAGTCGCTCTGGATAAGTGCGTCTGCTAAATGCTGAAAATGTAAATATGAATTATTCATTCATTCATCTTCTACCGCTTTATCCGATCTTCCCTCGGGTCACGGGGAGCCTGTGCCTATCTCAGGCGTCTATGGGCATTAAGGAATGCCAACCCATCGCAGGACACACACACACACACACATTTATACTAGGGACAATTTTCCAAGGTGCCAATCAACCTACCGTGCATGTTTTTGGGCCGCGGGAGGAAACCGGAGAACCCGGAGAAAAACCCCCTGAGGCACGGGGAGAACATGCAAACTCCACACACATACATGGCCGAGACGGGAATCGAACCCGGACCCTGGCGGTGTGAGGCGAACGTGTTAACCACTAAGCCACCGGGCCCCGTTAAATATTAATTAGTTTTATATAATATTATATACGGTTCGACCATCTCATTCCCTCTTTGTTTACACGCCCCCCGCCCAAACCCCCAAACCCCACCCACTACCACCCCCCCCCCTCTCCACACTGCTGACTAATTAAGGGTCTGGGAGGTGGTGTATCCCAGTGGTTAAGGTGTTGACTTCTGGACCAGAAGATCACAGGTTCAAACCCCACCACCACTACCAAGCTGCCACTAGTGGGCCCTTGAGCAAGGCCCTTAACCCTCAGTTGTAAGTCGCTCTGGATAAGGAGCATCTGCCAAATACCGTAAATGTTAATGTCTGCCCTGGTTCCTGCAGCAGGAGCTTTATTAATGAAGCTCTATGAAGAGCAGTCGAGAGTGGTGTTGGCAAATTGTCCTGGACGCCTTTTTCCTCCGCACTACGGCTGCGTATACATACTATGAAACATGCTATGGAAAGAAAAAGTGCTTTCAAAGGATGCCATCAACACCTCGGGCGTTAAGTCCCCGGGCTTTTTCCTTTTCGTACCCGTAGCAGGATATACGGCTTAATCTTAATGACAAATGGGTGGTCAGACAGCGATACTGAGTGCACTGATAACGACGAGGCCTCGTAGTCTCGCTGTCTCCTCTCCGTCCCCTGGAGAGCGGCTCCATGTACGGCTGCCCTGTAGACCCCCCCCCCCAACCCCCGCTAGTACACGGCGTAATCGATTCGAGCAGCTTCCCACCGAAGTGCTGTATTGATTGCATGTAGTAGGGGAAAGCAGCTTTTACTGTGGTTAAAGGGAGCCTCCTTTTAGTGGTGCAGCCGTAGTTTAGAAGTCGTGGCTGTGTTGTAGTTTCGATGCAGTACTTTAAAGTGGACTTTTTTTCCTCTAAAGCCCACAGTGGCTGCAGTTTTATAATTACAGGATCCGCCAGCGAAAGTCGAACTGATGACAGTTTGAAACCCGGGTGTGGCTCCCGTCCAGATGCTTCGGAAGGTTACTTTGGAAATGCAATGGGTTACGGATTATTCAAAATGTAATAACGTCATTTGTCCACTAGGTGGCACCAAATTTGCGCGATTTTTGTACTGTAATTTAACTACAGTGGTACCTGCAGTGTACGTCGCCTTCGGCTAACGTCGGATTTGGCGTCGGGAATTTGCCGTCGGTTAACGTCGTTCCCTTCCTTCAGTTTACGCGCCACGTTCACCCGGAGCGCCATCTAGAGGGACGCGCTAATCGCTTCCTCCGATCGTGACCTGAGACAAATGTGGGATAATTCAGTTCGGTTGACGTCAGATTTGTTCCTAGGAACGAATGAACCACTTTAGGTACCACTGTACTTCACAGTACTTTTCGCAGTAACTGTAACGGATAACGAATTAAATTACGTAACGCCGTTACACGTAACGAGTCGCTCCCCAACATTGTTCGGAAGTATACGGCGACTTCAAAACGCATTGGGCGGAGAAAAAAAAAAAAAACATCTGTTTTGCTTAACATACTTTTTCTGATGTCTTAACGATGTCTGACGTCGTAACATTCGGCGTTTTCTTCGTTTATGTGTCGGATTCCTTTCGGTAAAGAATCCTTTTCTTTCTCCGAATGTCTCTCTCTCTCTCTCTCTCTCTCTCTCTCTCTCTCTCTCTCTACAGTGACCATGTATCGGGAGCCCTCTTTGCACGACCTGACTGAGTTCTCGCGCTCCGGCAGCGGCACGCCCACCAAGAGCCGGAGCGCATCGGCTGTCCTTAACGGAGGCAAGGCTGTGAGTCAGAACGAGTCTACGTAGCCCAGCAGCTCCGGCTCCCTTAACCGACGCCTTCACCAAAACCTCCGGATGCTCGTGACTTCACGCAGACTCTCTCTCTCCACTTCTCTCTCTCTCTCTCTCTCTCTCTCTCTCAGAACGAAAAAATAAATAAAAATACTTTAAAAAAAAAAAAAAAAGAATTTCACGAAAACAAAACAAAGACTTCAGACAGCTGATATAGCAAAACACCACACCGTATCTCTCTCGAACCTTGGGTGACCTTTGATTGGTTTGTTTTGAAATTAGACTGCTGTCGTTTTGAAAATTGGACTTTTTTTGGTTTTGGTTTTGTGTTTTTTTTTTTTTTTTTTGCTAACAGCACCACGCTAACAGCATCTTGCCTACAAGCACACCTTGATAATTGTAGCCTTTGATATTACAGGGCATTAGCCCCGCCCCCTCTCCCTCCCCCTCCCCCCTCTTCTCAGGCACTAAACTGAGTCAGGTTTTGGTTTTTTTTGGGTTTGCCTATGAGAATGGCTAGATGACTATATCTAGGGCCTGATCAATCAAGTGATGTCTTTGTTAAATAAATAAATAAATAAATAAATAAATAAATAAATAAAAACAGGGAGAGTGAGGGCTGTGACGGCTTGCGTGCAGGAAGAAAATGGAGGGAAAGAAAAAAAAAAGAAAAATAAAAAACCCCACTGTCTTTTGTGTGTTTTTGTGGGAAGCAGAAATGCAGGTATATGTCTGTATATATATATATATATATATATATATATATATATATATATATATATATATATATATATATATATATACATACACACACACACACACGAGTGCACTGCCTCTGGCCCGCTCAACTATGGAATTCTTAAAGCCTATATTCTGCTTGCTTCACTTTTTATTCACAAAAAGACGAATAAAAGGTAAAGTGCAGCCTGTCAGATTCAGCATACGTGACTTAACGCTGTTTGAATGAGCTGTTAGCATTTCCGTCCGTTGTGTTTTTAGCGAACCACTTTTAAAAAAAGGAAATCGATCTTTCGTCACGGCTCGATCAAGTAAATGGAGATTTCCAGCACACCAAAGACAGACGTGTAAAGAAAGTCCCTTTAAGAAGTCTAAACACGACAGGACCTTTTTGTTTTTTCGTTTTGTTTGTTGTTTTTCCTCAGAGAAAAAGGTGTTTATAGCGGGCTGCTTGCATTGTAGCATTGTAGCGGTGAGGGCACGGTGATCTGGAACAGTGCTTTTACGTTGACACGCATTTGCCGTCACGTCTCTCTTTTAGGTTCCATTGTCTTTGTCTACCACCCCCCCCCCCATTCCCTTCGTAGTGTCCGCATTCTACCTTGCTTGCTCATATCTAATGTCTTTGAACATGATCATTTGTACTTAAGACTGCCAGTACATGTTGTCCCATTTTTTCACCCCCCCCCCCCCCTTTTTCCTCCCACCCCTCCACCAAGCCCTCCTCGACTTCCATTTTGTGTGTGAGTAGCTTATTGTGGTGATGGTTTTCTATATAAAGAAAAGAACTTCCGTGGAATTTTAGGTGGCTTCACATTTTATATGTCTTATTTGTAAAAGTGGGGAAAAAAAGAAAATAAAAATATGAAAACAAACAAACAAAAAAAAACCCTCTCTCTTGTACAGGGCATGTACAAACCCAAGTTGTGTACAAATGAAGACCCTTTTTTGTGGGCTACTGT
>JACRUU010000025.1:9367444-9377444 GCA_030449085.1 Kryptopterus vitreolus | reverse complement strand
GTTCTATTGTTAATAAAATATCTGTTTGGGTTTCTGGTTGGATATCTCTTGCATTTTGGATTTGTTTATTGTGTAGGATCATTTTTTCATTTATTCCTTTATTTATTTATATCTATTCTTCTTCCAGCCATTACAAAGCATCGTAGTCATGACATAATACGGCCTGAGACGAACCCCACCGAGAAACTTCTGTGCTCTAATTGCCTCCAGGAAGGAACCTTCTAAGCATTGTATACGCTCATATGGAATCAATATCAGTATGCCTACGAGTTTGCTGCATTTTTGAAAGCAAAGTTATCCAAATAAATAAATAAACAAATAAACAAAAACACCTCCATCATCAGAAATCGCCAAACACTTTTGTCATTGATAAATCAGATCGCTGGAATTGCT
The DNA here is from genome assembly GCA_030449085.1 of Kryptopterus vitreolus. Classification (NCBI taxonomy): domain Eukaryota; kingdom Metazoa; phylum Chordata; class Actinopteri; order Siluriformes; family Siluridae; genus Kryptopterus; species Kryptopterus vitreolus. Next base: position 9,377,051 of record JACRUU010000025.1, on the reverse strand, counting down.
CGAGGACACTCGCGTCACGGCGATGTATCCGTTCCTTTTTTTTATTAACGCAGCCGCTCTTTCCCATCATCTCACCATCTAATGCGCTACGTTTAGAGATAAGAGACCGAGAGGAGGCCTAATTATAGAGCGCGGTGAATACGAGAGTTGGTCCCTAATCTGGCTGCGATTCGCGCTAGTGGTGTTCCACTCGCGTGCGCCGCAACCCTATTCATTAAGTCCCTCTCTGCAGCTCGTTAAAAGAGATCGTTTCTCCTATAGCGTTGTTCAGCTGGAGGTTGCTAACAAGACAGGCTTCGTCGCAGCCTTAAAAAAAACACACCAAACTCGAAGTCTTGATCAGCTTCGTTTGAAGAGCATAAGGATTGTCTATTGAACGAGCCACAAAGGGATTATTGAGGAAAAGTGAAAGCGAGTGGAAATTGACATTGGTCGCGGATGTGCAATTAGAGTTAGACAGGGAATTAACATTCAATACGGGAAAATAGATGTTCTGCGCGATTACGCGCTCACCTCCATGGAAAGCCTAGAATATCTCTCGGAGTTTGTCTTCTTCCCCCCCCTCCCTTGTTCTGACCTCATTTTTGGCCTCCGGTAAAGTCCGAGCCATCCTGTTGACATGTAATCTTCCGACGATGTAATCTTCCGATCTTTTAAAGCGACACGGTGAGTGGCTCGGGACTGGATCGGGTTCAGTCTGCGGCAAAGACTATACAGGGCTACGGGTTGCTTTTTTATCAGCAGTGTTTAACCCCCTGTAGATGATTATCGCAAAATTGCATAATGTACGTTATGTATTCCTCCAATGCCAGTTGATGCATATTCGACACGTACCCAAAGATCACATTGGAGGCATTAATTGCACAAATATAGTATCTGCATGAAAGCAAAAAAAAAAAAACACACAGACACACACATAAGTAATACATTCATTCATTCATTCATTCATTCATTCGTTTGTCTTCTACCACTTTATCTGACTATCTCAGTTTGTGGGGAACCTCTCTGGCGTCTTCGGGGTACCAAGGCAGGACACGCCCCGTATGGAACGCCAACCCATCACAATCACAAATTTTTCCAAGGTGCCAATCAACCGTGCATGTTTTTGGATCGATGAGGAAACCGGAGAACCCGGAGAAAAACCCCCCTGAGGCACGGGGAGAACATGCAAACGCCAATACGTAACCTGTGAAATACTCGTGTGGCTCCTCGAAGAGTAGCGGTGCATTGTGGGAACACATTTCGGGAAAAATATGTTTTGCCACGTGTGCGGATGGTGTGTTTTTCCGTTCCTCATCTACGATGGCTTTTTTTCTTTTATTTCTTTTCCTTCTTTTTTTTCTCATACAATCATTCGGCTGAAAGAAGAAAGAACGACGAAGTTATAACCAGAAAGCGGTTTGGATAATCTTTTTCTCTCCCTTCAGCAACTTTCATTCATTCATCTTCTAGCGCTTTATCCGATCTTCCCTCGGGTCACGGGGAGTCTGTGTCTATTTCAGGCGTCTATGGGCATTAAGGCAGGATACACCCTGGATGGAATGCCAACACATCGCAGGACACACACACACACACACACACATTCATACACTAGGGACATACACGGGAGGGACCGGGAGGAAACCGGAGAACCCGGAGAAAAACCCCCCGAGGCACGGGGAGAACATGCAAACTCCACACACACATGGCCGAGACGGGAATCGAACCCGGACCCTGGCGGTGTGAGGCGAACGTGCTAACGACTAAACCACTATGCCCCTTCCCTTCTGCAACTTGAGTTAGGCAAATAAACTTAGAACCCCCCCCACCCCCCCCCCCCCCCCCCCCCCCCCCCCCCCCCCCCCCCCCCCAAAAAAAAAACCCTAGTGGTAACCAATAAGCCACTGTGTCCTTTAAGTAATACATACCACACATCATTTTTATATGATTGTAAAATAAAACCAGGCAACGAGGGGTTAAGTGTAATAAATGCACATCCGGTTGTTATTACCCGTGCACAGATCTGGGATCAGTATGTGTGACGAATCGACTGCATTGTGTTGGCACTAACTAAACATGTTCACTATTGCCAGTTAATATTTCACTTTTACACCTGGCAAATAATGTACTTTTGCATTTTCTCCTTAACTTTCCCTTTTCTATCACAAACATTTTCCTGCTGACGAAGCTATATTATTATTATTTTTATTTTGGCTTAACAATATGCATTGTTTATAAGATAGCTTGCACCCATCCATCCATCCTCTCACACATCCTCTCTCTCCCTCTCTCTCCCTCTCTCTCTCTGATTCTGGACATTCCGTAAGCATTTCGGTGGGTGTGCCATCGCAGGTTAAATTCCACGAGTCCCACGTCTGTCTATCAATGTTGTAATGTTGTCCGTTCAATGTTGTAATTAATTGCATTGCTCGAGGTTAATCAAACTGACCTCTGCCTTGTGAACTAGTGTGACGTGTTAAATCATTTTCTAATTAGGCCTCATTTGCTGAGAGTGATGATGTAATTCGCTATTTAGTTCAGCACTCAGCGACAATGCACGTTGCGGCGAAACGCAATAGACGTCCCTAATATTAACGGGACCGCTGGTTCTCCGTCTGCCTCAGACTTGCTCGCTTTAAAGCCCTATGTGATTGAAATTGTGCAGCGTTTGTGTAAGGGGGGGGAGGGGGGGGAGGGAATCCCATGTCTGCATAACCATTGCTCCGGAATGTAAGAGAGCATTGTGCTAACCCTAAACTCGAGCACTGTTATTATGTAAGACAGGCAGACAGCCAATTCCCCTTTCTCCCAGCAGTCTGCCGGTTCATAGAAGCTAATGCAGCATTCATGAGGCTTGGTGCAGTTCAAATACATTGGGATCACTTGTCCCACTCGCATCCGAAAGGAGGGAATCTCATTAGAACAGTCGAATGCCCCACCTTGCCTGCCTCACATGTAGGTCATTCTAAATTAATCAAATTCATGGGTAAGAAATTGGAAACTATTGTGTAATTAAATCAAAATTCTGCCATCGGTTCTATTTTTTCGAAATGAAAGCGCAGCAGATTATCATCGAATCCAAATCACGTTTCAGGGGAAAATCATGCCGTCGTCTAAAGCACCGATTTTACATGTAATTGTTCAGATGGAACCCTATTTTTAATCTTTAACATTTTCATAACTGTCATTTAATTAAACATTTTTTTTTCTCTGTAACTCAGTAACAATTATTTTCTAGTTAAATTATTATCATATTATCATATTTCCCCATAAGCAAGGCAGTTATAAGAAATAATAATAATAATAATAATAATAATAATAGAAGAGACGCAAAATATATATGTATATGTATATATTATATATATATATATATATATATATATATATATATATATATATATATATATATATATATAGGGGCACGGTGGCTTAGTAGTTAGCACGTTCGCCTCACACCGCCAGGATCCGGGTTCGATTCCCGTCTCGGCCACGTGTGTGTGGAGTTTGTGCATGTTCTCCCCGTGCCTCAGGGCGTTTTTCTCCGGGTTCTCCGGTTTCCTCCACGGTCCAAAAACATGCACAGGTAGGTTGATTGGCACCTTGGAAAATTGTCCCTAATGTGTGAATGATGTGTGTGTGTGTGTGTGTGTGAATGTGTCCTGCGATGGGTTGGCATTCCATCCAGGGTGTATCCTGCCTTAATGCCCATAATGCTCCCCGTGACCCGAGGGAAGATCGGATATAGCAGTAGAAGATGAATGAATGAATATATATATATATAATATGTAATTTGGATAAGGTCACCAACGTGGTGTTGTGTAGCAAGTGTTCTCTGGTCCGATAATAGAACACAGATGATAGCATGGTGGTGGCAGCATCATGTTGTGTGGATGTTTTGCTTGTGTAGCCCGGAGTAAAAATGGGATTAACGAAACACAGCCGAGGGTTTTTTTTTTGTTTTTGTTTTTTTTTTTTGCTTTGTTTCTATTTTATTGATTTATTTTTATTTGTATCATTCCCATTGTATCATGTGTACATAGTTAAATGGAAAGAGATGATACTGAATGTAAAACATTTGTTCTCTTACACTTACCTGTATGGAGGTAAGTGAGTGGGCGGGGCTAGGTGTGAGAGTGGGCGGGGCTGTGTGCGGGGAGGGGGCGGGGTTAGGTGGAGAGAGGAAGCGGGAAAAAAAGGGGGAGAGAAACGGAAACCGAAATAAATGGTGCCGGTGAATTAATTGAGTAATGTTTAATTGGAATTACCGGAACATACGTCGGATGTAAGAAAAATAAGCAGATAATACCCAGAGCTACCGGTAACGCTGTGTCCTTCCTCTGGCATCGTTGGAGTACAAACCGACCTCATTCACCGCGTTACAAGGATCCAAACTTTGCTAACTGCAGGTAACCATCTTGTTTATGTTTTTGTTTTTGCAACGTTGGATTGGTGTTTATTTGCTAAGTAACATTCACCCTATTGCGAGCCAGGGATTTATTTTCCTGTTTTGTGTTGTTGTTTTATTAAATAAAGGTTAAGGGGTGGACCGATATGTGTTTTCCAGGGCCGATTCCCCGATACCGATTATTTACCGATCAAATGCACCGATAAACGAACCGATATGTTGTAAAAGTGAAAAGATGTAATAATAACAAGAGCTGAAATTAATTGTAAATCTAATATAAAAAAAAAGAAGACAGTTTAATTGTCTTCATAGATCTATTGTAGATGTTAAGAAGACCACGACTATTTGCATGAAAATATAACATTAATAGCCTATTGGGCACCCTCAGTTCCATAACCGAAATATCTTGTTTTCTGTTCTCCTAAACCTTGGCCTATGCTGCGTTTGTCTGTATTTGAGGTTAGAACTCATGATTTCTGGCCTCCAACCAGTAAAAAAAAAACAAAACACAATGCCCACTCAACTCTTCTTACTCAGGATTTCAATATGACTTCTTATTTACGCCTACGAGCTGCACATCTCACAATAGGTATTACTGTTTTTAACCTTAATGGATCACCAGTTTATATGGGGAGCAACAAAAACGGAATATAATTCTTAAAGGAGCCACATACCATATTATAGATTATATCATATATATATATATATATATATGTATTCATGTTTAATCCACATTTCCAGTACGTTTTCCATTAATTTACAGTACAATGCAAAAGAAGGCACATAACAATAGTTTATCTTTTAATCAAATGACTTAATAGGTCATTTAATAATTGTAGTATTAGTATTACATAAAGTCTATTGCAACACAGTAATATTCACATGAATCCATAAGTCCAGAGTTTCCATGAGGACCTTTTAAGATTCTGTAGCCTCTGTATATGACATGACGATAGTTTTACTCCGATGAAACGGTCAAATGCTCATGAAGTGATTGCGAGAGCAGTGCTGGGGATGTTGTTCATGTGTTTACGTCCTCATTTAGCGAGATGACAGATGCTGAAATCACCGCGGGCGTCGCTTTCATATTTAAATAGTGCGTTTGTGGCGTAATATTTATAGACACTATTCAATAGCATGAGTCGATTTAAATGTACAGACCTATGTTTGATTCATTCATCCAAACTTTGACAAATTCCGTGACATTCCGTTATACAGTAAATTCCATTTATATGACGGGATTCCGTGATTCTGTCCGTGTTTTGCGCATCGCAGAAATCATTAATAATATTGAGGTGTTTTTGCAACTTCAGCGTAGATCAGGGGTGGGCTAACTACGGCCCGGGGGCCACATCCGGCCCCTTGGTCCTTTTAATCCGGCCCGCTGAACTGCTTCGGCTTCTTTGCCGCACGAGAAGAATGTATAACCACACAGCAACGCTGACGTTGTTGGAGTATTCTCAGTGTTAAAAATGAAGGAAAAATACAGCCATTTTTTTTGTTGTTTCTTTTCCTTAAATAGAATATCCTTATTCTTAAGGATAGTGGGTAGCCTAATGAACATGATGATATTTAACACTCTTTACAAGAGGAAAAAATTCATATTGAACATAAGTTACGTTCAACGTTATTGTTGGTTCGGCCCACGAACACACCTCAGGTTTCTCATGTGGCCCTTTGGAAAATATAATTTCCCACCCCTGGCGTAGAGGATCGTGATTTACTGCAACACAAGCAATGCCTGCTGCTAACTTACCTTTTAGAGACAAACGATCGCTGCCGCAGCTCGAGCAAGCGCTTTCTTGAAGTGCTTTCAGCCTTCGTGCTGATTGGTCGGACTCGTGACTCCCAACAAATCGGATATGTGATGGGCGGAGATTGCTCTAGGTGACAGCCTGCGTCGGAACCCGATAGCGCGTTTGAAAATTAAACCACATAGCATAAATAAGAAGATGGATTATCTAAATAACCACTTCCAGCCAGAAAGTTTGCAACTTGGTTGAAGCTGGGTGCTGCAAGAGGATGATTATATTATATCATATTATTTATATCAATGCTGCATTTGTGTGTTTGAGGTTGTAACTCGTGATTTCTGGCCACCAACTGGTAAAAAGTAAAAAAAAAAAAAAAAAAAAAAGACAATGCCCACTCAACTCTTCTTACTCAGGATTTCAAGATGACTTCTTATTTATGCCTACAAGCTGCGCATCTCATAATAGGTATTACTGTCTTTAACCTAAATGTATCATCAATTTATATAGAGAGCAACAAAAACGGGATATAATTCTTAAAGGAGCCACATACCATATATATCAATTATATATGAACTGATATATATATATATATATATTTTATATATATATTATATATATAACTATATATATGTATGTTTATATTATTATTATTTTTTAAATAAATATTATGTATTACTGATAGACTGTAGCTTAATTTACTATTTAACTCCTGTTAAATAATGGATGTTTACTTATAATTGATTTTCATTTTTAATTAGTTTTAGACATTTTAATTTAGTCAATAAACTTTCAGAATTAGTTTTTCAGATATAAAAAAAAAAGTATACTTTATACATGCAAACACAACATAATTCCTTTGTTTACTTTGGTCACGTTCATATTTTTCCCTGTCATCAATTAGTAGCAAGTACTTTTTGCCTATATCTTTCCACTGAGTAAGATCTTGAAACAATATTGTTATTTTTGTTTACGAATACTTTCTCAGTTTTTGTCCAGCGCTGCCACTAAAAACGCTATCAATTAGATACGCATAAAGCACAGCGAATCAGGCCATTGGAGTTTCACTTAATGAAGTTTTGCAAAGTTAACTACATGTACTCGATACTCAAAGCCATTTGGCATCCAGCAGGGGTTAGGAGCGGAGAATTGGCTTGTGCATAGCGGCTCGAGTGGGCTGCATTGAGGAATGACCTCCATTATGGTGCTGAAGCAGTAGAAAGAGTCGCTACATAAGCGGTGTGGGGAGACTGGACTTTAGTTGGCATTAGCATAATAACAATCTGTGTTTATATCCTGCCAGTAAGGCTCCTGAAGTGTGTATCGCCTGCCAAAATTTCCCCAGCGCACTGCCAAATACAGCCATGTTTCTCCCCGAACACTTGAGTCAAGTGCACTAAGCATGTATTCACACTGTGGACTGCTATGTTTCTGAGCAGGGATACATTATGTTCACTTTCTTCATCTAAACAATAATATTACACTATATAGACAAAAGTGTTGGGTTTTCTTACCTTTCCTGTCCGTGTGCAGTTCTTTGTCAAACTTTTACCTCAAACACAGTCATACAGGATGTTGTACGTCGTATAATAACATTTTGTGTTACTGTATATAACCCAAAACTGTTCATTACCCCTGTGTACAAAGTGAGCTCCATGAAGATATGTTTTACATGGTTTGGAGAGGAAGATCTTGAGCGATCTGCCTGGTCAAAACCCTACTGAACAACTTTGTGATACTTCACCATACATCAGTGCCTGACTTTACTTACACCCTTGTGGATGATGAACACGAACATTGGCATAAGTAGAATGATCAAATAAAAGTACAAGATTCTCTCTCTCTATGTATGTATGTGTGTGTATATATATATATATATATATATATATATATATATATATATATATATATATATATATATATATATATATATATATATATATATATGTATATATATATATATAGTATATATGTGTGTGTGTGTGTGTGTATGTATGTGTATGTATGTGTGTGTGTGTGTGTGTGTGTGTGTGTGTGTGTGTGTTGTGTGTGTTGTGGTGTGTGTGTGTTTGTGGTGTGTGTGTGTATATATATATATATATATACACACACACATACATACATATCATATCTATATTATATTTATATATGTATATATGTATATATGTGTGTGTGTAGGCAAAGAGATACTGTTCATAGCCATTCAATAACGAATGGGTATTTATCTGTTTGTGAGACTGTGTATTATGTTGCATAAGCATAAACAACCCAGTCCTTAAATGATGCTGTAGCTGAATTAATGTGCCTAGGAGTAAACACATGACATACGCTACTCAACCAGTTTCTGTGATAATGGCAGAACTGGTTAGAGTGTGGGAAATGATGGAGAATCGTAGGTTTCCCCTTATCAGGATTTCTCATCATTTTGCATTTCTTCTAATCCGTCAATAAAAATAAAACGCATGCATTCTATACTTCAGATAATTGAGTTATCAGTGAAATAGCAGTATATAGTTATCTCAATTCTGTACACGCATGGTGCAGTCTAGTGGACCATCTTCACCAAGGAGTTCACCAAGGAGTTCACCAAGGAATGTATAACAGCACATGGGGAATGAATGTGTTCCTTTGTTCATATAGTGTGTGTGTGTGTGTGTGTGTTTGAATTCAAACAAAACCAGAATGTGAAAACAAAATCTGCCAATAAATGTACTGACCCCCTTCTATAACTCACAACGAATAAATTGATTTCTGCATCGGAGTGACTTTGAAGAGTAAAAAGCTCTTTTTCAGAGTTCTTCACGCATCACAGCAGCACATACTGACATCACAACCGTGTGGGTGAGAACCAGGTCTTCTCATTAGCGCTATATGTATGAGTATCTCCTCACTAGAGCCGACCATTGAGGGCGAGTCACTGAGCAATGCCACGGGGCAGTCTGGACGACGTGGGCGTTAGTGGAGGCACGCGGTTATCCACTGCCAACCTGCTGGAGAGTATCGGTTGATTTTTGCATTGCAGTTGCATCAGCAGAGAGAGACAGGACGTGTTGCGTTTAACTGAGTCAGGTGAGGACGCCAAGGGATCCAAAAAGAGAGACACCCTCTCCCGGGATTTACAGTCGCACACGGAACAAACGACAACGATCCCAATATTCAATTAAAAAGTACTCCATGAAGCGCCATGAAATTAGGGGTTGCATCCGCTAGAAGATCTTGGAAGATCTGAACAAATTCATGTAAAATCATTGTTTTTAGACGACGTCATGATTTTCAACAGAAACGTGATTTTGATTTGAATGATGATTTGAATCCTCTGCAGTTTCATTTGGAAAAATATAAACACAGTGAAGTAACGAGGTTGCACAGACAGGATGAAAGGACGGGTAAAGAGTAAGTGCATACATATCAGGTATGTGATTGGGGGGGGGGGGGGGGGGGGTGGGGCGGGCGTCGGGGGGGGGGCGGTTTC
>JACRUU010000025.1:9334944-9362444 GCA_030449085.1 Kryptopterus vitreolus | reverse complement strand
TCGAATGGGAATCGAACCCCCAACCCTAGAGGTGTTACACGGACACGTTAACCCCTAAACCACCGTGCCCCAACGGTAGGTTGATTGGCACCTTGGAAAATCGTATGAATATGTGTGTGTGCGTGTGTGTGTGCGCAATGCGATGGGTTGGCATTCCATCCAGGGTGTATCCTGCCTTAATGCCCATAGACGCCTGAGATAGACACAGACTCCCCGTGACCCGAGGGATGATCGGATGAAGCGGTAGAAGATGAATGAATGATGTGTAATATAATACATGTTAATCAACGATGGGCAGTTTGAGAGGTGTTTGTTTTTTTGCCCATTATAGTACTTAACATTAAGTACACTGTTTTTAAGTCGGGCATGATTCTGAAGCTTGGCTTAATGAATAACGGTGTCTCTGCCTGGTCAAAAGTCTTTGTGCGTGATTTACTTGTACTTTAAAAGCCACAGAGACGTATCCCTGGCAAGATATTTAAATCCCACCGCAGACCAAATGTATTTATTTATTTATTTATTTTATAGACATTTTAGCTTTGATGTATCGCCAACAGGCACTTGTAACCGGAGTGTATATAATTAGTCAGAATCCATGTGGCATACAAACTCTCACACACACATACACACACGGTGGAGGAAGGAATCGAACCCCCGACCCTGGAGATATGAGGCGAATGTGCTAACCACTAAGCCACCATGTCCCTCTATTATTATTATTATTATTATTATTGTTATTATTATTGTTATTATTATTAGTTATTATTATTATTATTATTATTATAATTAAAAAAATCTCCACACTGTCCGCTTTAGAGAGAAGAGATGATGTTTCATTACATTTCGGAGTGGGAATCGAACCCCCGACCCTAGATCACTGTCAAATATGCCCTCCCCCCCCTATTTCACCGGAGCATAATTAACAAACAGCCTAAAACTTCCCAATGTGATCTACCCGTAATCTGATTCTCCTGTATTTGAAGAGAAAGACCGGATCCTTTTTTTTCCCCTCCAATCACAATTTTTATTAGCGTCCAATTAAAGCAAGAAAAAAACGACTGTAAGGACCTCCTAATTCCTGCTGTATGTATCGGGTCCAAAGCACGGGCTGTCAATCATCGTTTTAATGATCACCCTCGGGAATGCGCTTGACAAAAATGTCGGGGTGTGCATTAAGGCTTGTTGGTATTGGTGTGTGTGTGTGTGTGTGTGTGTGTGTGTGTGTGTGTGTGTGTGTGTGAGGGAGAGGAGTTAAATGCGTTGCTCAAGTTCTGCAATGCAATAATCAAACACTACCAAGAGCAGCTCATTAAACACATGGATCGTGGCTCTTAATGAAGAGAGTACGCCTTTGCCAGTGCTTCCTATTTTGGGACACTTTTATAACGCCTGAAATTTCCGAGCCAAAGAAATTTTTTTTTTCTTCCCTCCAAGATATTGAAAGTGTGTGTGTGTGTGTGTGTGTGAAGTGTACTGTAATATGTGTGCATGTGTTAGAGTACAGATAAAAGACCCACTGTATTTATAGAAAGACAAAGCAGAACATTTATATCTAACAGTCGCTGTGTGTATAGAAATGACGGTATTACTATCGTGTACACGACCAGAGGAGAGTCTCGATACGGGTGTCAGTGCTTTTATATCGGGCATGGCGAGGTTCATAAGTTTATTAAGTAAAACTTATTAGAAGAGGTGTAAACGAAATGGGGGGAAAAAAACCTAAACAAAATGTCCATGTCTCACAATCGCCAAATCTTTATAAATGCAGGTTCCTAAGCGCGCGTGTACACACACACATGCACACATGTAGCCCCGTAACATGAGTAGCAAAATATTTACATGAACGATTGCAGCCGCTTACATATTGTGATTGGCATTTGCATGCTGTGTGTGTTGATATCGCTTCAATATGATGCAACTTCTGTTACTGTTACTGTTTACATGCACATTTGTGTTACTGTGTTACTGTTTACATGCACATTTGTGTTACTGTTTTGCACATTTACTTTTTATCACTGCTGGTCAAATTGTTCCTTTGCACACTCGCCAAACTGGAACACTTTGAAATACTTTGCACTGGGTTGTTGCTGTTTTTTTTTGTTTTATTTTATTATATTGTGTTAGTGTGAGGCACGGTGGCGTAGTGGTTAGCACATTCGCCTCACACCGCCAGGATCCGGGTTCGATTCCCGTCTCGGTCATGTGTGTGTGGAGTTTGCATGTTCTCCCCGTGCCTCAAGGAGGTTTTTCTCCGGGTTCTCCGGTTTCCTCCCCCGGTCCAAAAACATGCACGGTAGGTTGATTGGCACCTTGGAAAATTGTCCCTAGTGTATGAATGTGTGTGTGAATGTGTGTGTGTGTGCCCTGCGATGGGTTGGCATTCCATCCAGGGTGTATCCTGCCTTAATGCCCATAGACACCTGAGATAGGCACAGGCTCCCCGTGACCCGAGTGAACATCGGATAAAGCGGTAGAAGATGAATGAATGAATGAATGAATATTGTGTTAGTTGTTTGTTGTGTACTGTCTTGTGTTGTGAACACAGTCTTGTTCTGTCTTTGCGCTGTTTGCACCAGGTTGCACACGATGCACTTTATGTTGCTAGGACAAACTTAGTCTCGTCTTCAGCATTGTGTTGTTGTGTTTGTGTTATATGTTGTTTTGTGTAAACACCGGGGTCCTGGAGAAACGTTGTCTCGTTTCACTGTGTACTGCGTCAGCTACATGTGGTTGAAATGACAATAAAAACCTCTTGACTTGACTTGAACTTATATAACTTGTATAAGAAATACACTGAGATTACGGCACGTTGCAGAGCTCAGCAGTGCCGATTGAGTTTTGCATATAGTAGCATTACATTTTTTAATGAGAAGACCCCCGATCTGTTTCAGACCCACAAATCTATAGTTTTACAGAGCGAGTGAAGGATCTCGAGTGTCCCACTAGAGAGCTCCGAGCTCAACCCTCTTGAACCTCACTGGGATAAATGGGAACACTGAGTGCATCCTCACCTTACATTAGTTACCTGGCTTTATTAATGCCGTTATCGCCGAATGAGCACAACAATCACACTCCAAAATGGAACGTAGCATCATCTCGCTAAAGTGGACAGTGTGGAGGAATTTCATCATCATCATCATATAATAATAATAATAATAATAGAGGGGCACGGTGGTTTAGTGGTTAACACGTTCTCTTCACTCCTTCACCGCCAAGGTCCGGGTTCGATTCCCGTCTCGGCCATGTGTGTGTGGAGTTTGTGCATGTTCTCCCCGTGCCTCAGGGGGTTTTTCTCCGGGTTCTCCGGTTTCCTCCCCCGGTCCAAAAAACATGCACGATAGGTTGATTGGCACCTTGGAAAATTGTCCCTAGTGTATGAATGTGTGTGTGTGTGTGTGTGTGTGTGTGTGTGTGTGTGTGTGTGTGTGTGTGTCCTGCCATGGGTTGGCATTCCATCCAGGGTGTATCCTGCCTTAATGCCCATAGACGCCTGAGATAGACTTAGACTCCCCGTGACCCGAGGGAAGATCGGATAAAGCGCTAGAAGATGAGTGAGTGAGTAATAATAATAACAAGGGGCACGGTGGTTTAGTGGTTAGCACGTTCGCCTCACACCTCCAGGGTCGGGGGTTCAATTCCCGTCTCGGCCATGTGTGTGTGGAGTTTGCATGTTCTCCCTGTGCCTCAGGGGGTTTTTCTCCGGGTTCTCTGGTTTCCTCCCCGGTCCAAAAAACAGGCACCTTGGAAAAATTCTCCCGTGTGTGTGTGTGTGTGTGTGTGTGTGTGTGTGTGTGTGTGTGCGCCCTGCAATGGGTTGTCATTCCATCCAGGGGGTATCCTGGATTGATGCCCCAAAGAAACCCAAGATCCCCGTGACCCGAGGGAAGATTGAATAAAGCGGTATAAGATGAATGAATGAATGAATAATAATAATAATAAATAGTAAACGAGGTTAATACATTTATTTGCGCTATAATTGCGCAACGAGAAATTGCTGTAGCAGCGAGAAGGCATAACGATGCCAGCTTCCGATTCCAATAATAACGTTTGCACACATTTGATGTCATTTAGCATAAGCATAAAGCTTCACTTACCATCAAATGTCATTTAGCATTCCAAGTGAACATATTATTAACAGCAAATGGTGAATAAATATGGGCTGTCCGTGAGGCACGTACGAACACGAAACAGAATGAGGAAAACATTTTATTTCACTTTCACTTATTTTTCTTATTTGTTTCACTTTCAAGCCCACACAGGCAGCGGGAAGGTTGTTCCCCTCCCCCCCCCCCCCTTTTTTCCCCCCCACACCATCCGTTTCCCCCCCCCCCCCCCCCCCCCCCCCACACACACACACACACACTCGACATTATAAATAGCATACACTATGGTCTCACGGTTAAAAGATCGCCAAATCTTCGTTTGACGGATAAAGCACGCGCGCGAGTGTGTATGTACCATTGCATACAGTAAAAGGATTGCACTAATACTCTACACGAAGATAAGTGACAAACAATAGGGATTTAAATAATACCCTATAGAGAATCTGTGTTATGTTCAGTACAAGATTCTCAGCAGTATTTCTATCCGTAGTATCAGGGACAAACTGATTTCCATTCCCGCACACCGTAAATAACCATATTGTGTAAAAATAAATAAATAAATAAATAAAATTAAATAGTATTTTGCTCCTGGCTGTATTGAGCCATAAAATGTATCTTTTAACCAAAGAGATTACTTTTTGCAATGGTAACTATACCATAAACATATTATAACATTCATTCTTCCATTCATTCATTCATTCGTCTTCTACCGCTTTATCCGATCTTCCCTCGGGTCACGGGGAGTCTGTGTCTATCTCAGGCGTCTATGGGCATTAAGGCAGGATACACGCTGGATGGAATGCCAACCCATCACAGGACACACACACACATTCACACACACATTCATACACTAGGGACAATTTGTGCACGGGGAGAACATGCACAAACTCCACACACACATGGCCGAGACGGGAATCGAACCCGGATCCTGGCGGTGTGAGGCGAACGTGCTAACCCACTATTCTAACATATAACGGAAGGAAAGACACGAAATGCAAATTCCCAGTATCAATTATGAAACGTTAAGACCTCAATGCACCACTGATTGTGCAGGACTACGCTTATGTGATGAGATCTGGGTTGTTATTACGGGTGCAGGGAAGGTTATGAAATGGGTGACGTCTTCGTTTCGCCTTTGAGAGACACTAACAAACGGCTACTCCCAGGAGTGTGTGCCCGGGCAGACACTGTACAAGCCCTCACAGCTGCCTTCTGCTACACACTAATGAGGAGAATGTTTGAGGAGGTAGGGGCAGCCATGTAAACGATTACCAGTTCCCTAATCATTTAATTGACACAAGCCTCCCTCTGCAATGACAGATGTGTGAAATGAGTGACTGCTTTGGCACATTTCTTCCTACTCGAACTAGGGATAGTAAAAACCCTGCTAAAGTGGAAAATGATACGTCTTGAATTATGAAAGTAATAAATTCCCATAATGAAAAATAAATTAATAAATAACATCTGCCTCGACTAGCACAGAGTGTGTTGTAGCTGATGGTAAATAAGTTGTTTTTTTTGTTGTTGTTGTTGTTTCTGTTGCTCGTTCCTTGGCAAAAAATGTGGCATGTTCTCCCAGTGCCTCGGGTGGGTTTTTCTCCGGGTTCTCCGGTTTCCTCCCGGTCCAAAAACGTGCTTTGTAGGTTGATTGGCACCTTGGAAAATTTGTCCCTAACTTTTGTCTGTTTTTTTTTTAAATATCTAAAACATAAATAAGATACATTTCTTGTTGACAGATGGATGTTAAGGAGTAAGCTGTCACATTACCGTGATAATAGAAAAGTGTACGCTTTTAAGACTTACAGATGTGTATCAGGTGTTGTGATTTTTTTTTGTTCTGTTTGTTTCCAGATGTTGATGGTGTAGTGTTTAAATATATAGCGATTATAATGTAAGTGATGGTATAAATGCATGTAATAATCTAAAGTGCAGGATCCATATAAGCTCTATGAAGAGTGCCACTATCAACATCTGGAAACAAACGGAGAACAAAAACGACACCCGATACACATTGTTGTAGTCGTTTCCAGATGTTGATGGTGTAGTGTTTAAATATATAGCGATTATATTGTAAGTGATGGTATAAATGCATGTAATAATCTAAAGTGCAGGATCCATATAAGCTCTATGAAGAGTGCCACTATCAACATCTGGAAACAAACGGAGAACAAAAACGACACCTGATGCACATCGTTGGCGTCGTTTCCAGATGTTGATAGTGTAATGTTTATAATCTCTATTTTTAATGTTAAGTGGTAGTATTAATGCATGTAATAATCTAAAGTGCAGGATCCATATAAGCTCAATGAAGAGTTCCACTATCAACATCTGGAAACAATAGAGAACAAAAACGACAACCGATACACATCATTGTAGTCGTTTCCAGATGTTGATAGTGTAGTGTTTAATTATATAGGGAGTATAATGTAAGTGATGGTATAAATGCATGTAATAATCTAAAGTGCAGGATCTATATAAGATCTATGAAGAATTGCACTGGTGTCCAACAAGGCTCGGTGCTCGGTCCGATCCTGTTCTCCATTAATACCCAGTCTCTCGGCTTTGGAATAGCACTCAACTAATTCCCCCCTACACTCAGGTTTCCACTTTGCTCTCGGCGTGTCTGATGAATATTTCATCCTAGTTCAACTACAGCATAATCACTCCATTTAGATTGATGTCCACGTCGAGACTCGGTGATAAAGCCTAAGAAGCCTAATCCCACCACCAAGCCACCACCATAGTAGGCCCTTGAGCAAGGCCCTTTACCTTCAAATGCACAGTTGTAAGTCGCTGTGAATAAGGACGTCTGTCAGATGTGTTTATTATGGTGTCTTTTTATGAAGTTATAGATCCGGAAGTGCAGATTTGTGACCCATGTCACAAATCATCCCTAATATATACACACACACACACACACACACACACACACACACACACACACACACATATATACATACATTTACATTTACATTTGCAGCATTTGGCATTTGCCCTTATCCAGAGCGACTTACAAGTGAGCAATTGAGGGTTAAGGGCCTTGCTCAAGGGCCCACTAGTGGCAGCTTGGTGGTGGTGGGGTTTGAACCCGTGATCTTCTGGTCCAGAGTCCAACACCTTAACCACTGGGCTACCACCATCCCCATATATATATATACCTATACATATACATATATCCCCATATATATATACATATACATATACATAAGTATGTATGTATATATATATCATATGATATATTATATCATATCATATATCATATATATATATATATATATATATATATATATATATATATATATATATATATATATATATATATATATATATATATATATATATATATATATATAAAATTTCCTTTTGTCTTGTACTTTTGTGTGGAATGAGAAACTATGACTGACATCTCGGTACAATATGTACAAAAGCTTTTGTCCCTGGTTACAACATCTTTTCTCTTACATTGTGTTCCATGACTCAGTGAATTGTTAGCGTGAAAGAAAACAATTTCACTAATGTTCTCCACTAGCTTGATGTCCTGTCAGCTAATAACAGATTGCCAAGAACTCAGTGGTGGTCTTGAGCCTCTACTGCAACACATCCCGATTACAGTTGAGCGCCGCATTCCTGATGGACACTGCCCTGCCACCTTGGCATGTTAGGCTGAAACAAACAACAACAACAAAAAAAAAACACACGTCACTATTATTTCTTAGAGTTTCACTTAATGAGCACTAATGAGGACTTGTTTCCGTCTGTCTTGATAAACGCTGCACATCAGAAAGGCAGTCAGTGTGAAACACCGTGGCGAGAGAACAACCTGTCCCGTGTTTGTAATCAATCTGTCTTCCTGCTATCTTCAAACACTACAGCCATGAAGTCCGGGCCTTCGTCTGCGGATGGGCTCAGCTGACCTTTCGAGGTGGCATCGTTACATGTTAAGCAGATGAAATGTGTGAATCAGGGATGAGTCATTAGTTTGAGGTTGGATCTTCATGCTGCATGGGGATGATGGGGATTAACAGGTGAGGTAGGATTCAGGTTTATCACCGCCGTGTGGCTGGGGTTCTGCTTTTAGAATGGGATTTATGTTTATATACTGCCACTTTCGATGTATTGATTTGGCTCTATAAGCACACACACACATATATATATATATTCAATTTGTCATATAATATGTATTTATGAAAAATTTAAATCAGTTTGGCCCTAATTGTTTCTTGTTGAGCAAGCAGAAGGGACTTGTTTGTGTTTGTGTATGCATATATATATATATATACACAATGTTAAACAACGTACATATACATTTTCACAGTACATTGAAAATCATATTTTGTGCAATAATACAGACAGTGTGTTCAGTTGCATAACGAGCTTAATGTAATCAAGCAATAGATTGTTAAAAAAGATGAACTAGTGCTTGTTGAAAACCTTGTTCTCGGTCACAAAAAAAGATTGTGTGGTCAACGCACTGATCATAGCATTGTTAAAACTCTTCATAGATGCATTTCTTTTTCACCCAATACCAACAAAGACATGCTTAAACTCAAGCAAGAATGACTTCACTTTTAATTTCACATATAGTTTGGCTCATGATTCTTTAAGGGTGATGATCAGATTTAATCTTGTGACCTTCCAATCCATTGTCCAATGCCTTGACCACTGTAATGCAAGCGTATAGTATAGTGCTGGAAATATGGATAACTAATGAGTAATCAGATAACTAATCGGAACCTGTCCACGTAAAATTATCTTATATATATATATAGATATATATATATATATATATATATATATATATATATATATATATATATGATACTTTATATATATATATATATATATATATATATATTTATTATCTTTATTATACTGTGTATATATATATATATATGGTTTGCACATTATCTATCTATATATATGTGTGTGTGTGTGTGTGTGTGTGTGTGTGTGTGTGTGTGTGTGTGTGTGTGTGTGTGTGGCATCCAGTACAATTACAACCCCCATTTCCTGATTTGACTGTGTTTGTGTGATAGATAGATCTCTATGACGGATACAGAATTTCACTTTCTAGTGCAGGTGTTTTTCCAGCAGAATTTAACCTGTATTTAATGTCTCCCTGGATGGATGGATGGATGGATGGATGGATGGATGGATGGAACTTTATATTCATTGCAGAATTCAGATGCACAGCAGCAAAATGTATGCAAGTGTATGTACAGCAATTTGATGGTGAGATGTGCAAAAGTAGAAAGTTCAGAGAAGTAGATGATTTCATAGTTATATAAAACAAGAGCAGTGAAAAAAAAAAACAGTACAGTAGTACAGTATATACAGGATATAGCAGTATGAAACATGTATTCCAATGAATATATAAATAAAAAATAGTGCAGATGTAGGTAAGGGGAAATGTGTAGGTACAGTTTGTACAGTTTATATAGCTGTGTGGGTATATATATATATATATATATATATATATATATATATAGTATATATATATATATATATATGTATATATGTATGTATGTGTACCTACACATTTCCCCTTACACCTCTCTCTCTCTCTCTCTCTCTCTCTCTCTCGCCATCTCTCTCTCGCTCTCTCTATCTCTATATCTCTATATATATATATATATATATATATATAGATAGATAGATAGATAGATAGATAGATAGATAGATAGATAGATAGATAGATAGATAGATAGATAGATAGATAGATAGATAGATAGATAGATAGCTCTATAGATATAGATAGATAGAGAGAGATATAGAGAGAGATATAGATATTAGTGTTCTAACACTGTAGTGCTGAGTTTAATAACACTAATAAAACGACTCTGGCCTTATTTGATGTACATTATGAACATACAGATTAATTGCAATGAGAACAATGAGATAGATCACCCACTTGTGTTCTCTCTCTCTTTCTCTCTCTCTCTCCTTTTCAATATTAAAAGCCTTCAAGAGCAAGGCGCTAGCAGGCCCGGCACACTGCAGTTATGTAACATCGCGCTTTCCTTCTTAAGACAAGGTGAGGACAGACAGAGCAGAGGTGCAGGAGTGCAGAACAACATTCGTTCTCTAACATTCGCAGTCTATATAAATGCCTAAAGTTTATGTAAGCTCTATTTAAAGGTTTTTTAAGGTTCACCATTTATCAAACTCAAGAGCCGCATCAATATTTTTACATTTCAGTGAAGTGCAGTTCAGTGTGTAACTCGTCCCGCAGTTTTTGTCCGATCATGTCACGAATCGTACCTCATATCGTGCGGCCCGATGGTGTGAGGTGTGCTATTACTTTTATAAGGAATCCCCCCACGGAATTCCGAACCCTGGGCCAAAAAGCAGGAAATTTTTCCTGTAGGAAATGTGAAAACGCTTGTGAGCGTCCGATATGCACATATGTAATATCCACTCGTAGGGGGTCCGGAGTGGATCACGATCATATACCTCCGGAACCCCCACACGTTCCAGAATTTCTGGGAAATCCGCGACATTCCGGCCCCGTAGAGAATGAATGTGGAAATTTGACGCTCCGCTGTTCGGCCCCGTGTTCGCCCCGACATGCACATTTGACACATACACTCGCCGGTGAGATGGAGCAGGTCGTGAACATATGACTGCCGCACAGCGTCACTTGGCCGCAAACTCGGACGCAGGGTCAGGTAACATGTCTGTGTGTGTGTGTGTGTGTGTGTGTGTGTGTGTGTATATATATATATATATATATATATATATATATATATATATATATATATATATATATAAATATTTTTATTTTTTTTTTTTTTTTTTTTCCCCTCTCTTCCCCCTCTTTTTTATAACCTCTACTTGTGAGGATATTTCCCTGAATGTGTCAACAGCCCAGGAGACTGGATTGCTGGAGGGGCAATGCTGATGGTTTTATAACCTCTACTTGTGAGGATATTTCCCTGAATGTGTCAACAGCCCAGGAGACTGGATTGCTGGAGGGGCAATGCTGATGGTTTTATGCAAATATGTGGGTTGGGTTTGTACTGCTGCTCAAGCCTCTGGAAAATGCGTCTCTGGGGACAGTAAAGAGGATTCAGAATGCGCGTTTCATCTTCAGTGGTTCGCCAAAGAAATAAGCGGATGTGCCGGGTCACTTGATTGTGTTTATTTTTCTGTTGAAAGGAAAAGGAGTACAGAAAGGACTGCAGGGGAAACAGAAGGCCATTATTTCACCTTTCCGACTAAAGCAAACTAAATAGATTGTGTTGTAATCTGACATCATCCATCAACACCATTTATAAATGATGTAAACCCTGATGTAGCATCAAGGATCATCACTATCATTAATTCCCCAGCAATCAGATTGATATGTTTACAGAGACAGAAATGGCCAAATATGTTTGTATTGATTTGATATTTGCATTTCCTGAAGAAAATGTGAGCGATGCTTGCCGATGCAAACCTCGGCTCCGGGAGCGACCCCTTAGAGCCTGTTCCGTTTAATATTCAGCATTGAAATTCATTTTGTATGCTACGTACTTCGTCTCACCTACGAGTGGATGTGTGAAATGTACAGGTCGGGCGAACACGGGCCGAACAGCGGAGCGTCAAATTTCCCCATTCGTTCTCTATGGGGCCGGAATGTCGCGGATTTCCCGAAATTCTGAACGGGTGTGGGATTCGGGATCCACTCCGCTCCCCCTACGAGTGGATTTGCCATATGTGCATGTCGGAGGCTCACAGGCCGAACTGTGAGTCATGAAAGTTCAACCCCATTCATTTTCTACGGGAGAAAAATTCCCGCTTTTTGTCCCCGGGTTCGGGAATTCCGCGTGGCGATTCCTTATAAAAGTAGTAGCACACCTCGGATTCGTGACGATCGGAATGCGGGACTAGATACGCGCCGAAAATTTGACCTGGAAAATGTAATTATCAATTTAACAAGCTGGCTGATATGTCATTCGGGTCCCCATCATGCTATAAAAACCACACTGCTCTCACACACACACACCCTTTTCCACAGGGTATATTAAAACCGCATCCTTGGCCAGGCTACCTTTTGAGAAAGAGAGAAGACGGAAGAAAAAGAGACATTTACACCCCCATCACAAGCTATCACTTGGAACATTCCCAGTGGAGTCACAGCTGAAAGGCAGATCCATTACATACACAGGGTCAACACTGTGCAAAAGAGATAAGATGAAGCATCGAAGCAGCTTTAAAATACTTATGTTCCGTCTGCTATAATATCTGATAGACTGGATGATGCAATATAAGCTGTGCTATCTAAGCTGCTGCTTGATATCTGGTGGTTCCGGTCGTTTCACTCCGACCTGCTGGAAAGGAGCTTAACTCAAGTACTATATCACTAAGTGCTGGATCAAAGTTAACATTATCCTACCAAAGGAAAGAAAGCACTTTAGAGGACAAACATATTTATAAAATAAATGACGGCACGGTGGCTTAGTGGTTAGTACGTTCGCCTCACATCCGCCAGGGTTTGGGTTCGATTCCCGTCTCGGCCATGTATGTGTGGAGTTTGTGCGTGTTCTCCCCGTGCCTCAGGGGGTTTTTCTCGGTCCAAAAACATGCACGGTAGGTTGATTGGCACCTTGGAAAAATTGTCCCTAGTGTATGAATGTGTGTGTGTGTGTGTGTGTGTGTGTGTGTGTGTGTGTGTGTGTGTGTGTGTGTGTGTGTGTGTGTGTGTGTGTGTTGTGTGTGTGTCTTGCGATGGGTTGGCATTCCTTCCAGGGTGTATCCTGCCTTAATGCCCATAGACGCCTGAGATAGACACAGACTCCCCCCCGTGACCCGAGGGAAGATCGGATAAAGCGGTAGAAGATGGATGAATGAATGAATATATTATATATCTATATATATATATATATATATATATATCTATATATATATATATATATATATATATATATATATATATATATACATATATTTACACACACACACAGAGTAAACAAAGTTTTAGCCAGGTGTGAAAAAAAGTGTAGAGAGAATGCTTCCATAAATATATATATATATATATATATATATATATATATATATATATATATATATATATACACTGATTATTATTTATTTATTTATTTATACTGTTTATTTACATCCAACGGCATCCCAACTATTTTTGTTGTTAAAAGGGCAGCATACACTTTGCCGTTGGATGTAAAAACAGAATGCAATGATTTGCAATCCTCATAAAATAAGTATTTATTTACAATAGATCATAGAAAACGTCACGTTTAAATTGACAATTTGATGGTGGCAACAAGTCTGGACAAGGCTGTATTTACCACAATATGTATCATCCACTTTTCTATTAACAACAGTCTTTATGTATCCAAGAACTGAGGAGAACTTGTTTCTTTTCCTCTATTCATCTTCTTACTTTTGCTCATTACATAATGTATTTATAATTTCTTACAAACCGTTACAAATCATTAGTTTTATTAGTTTCTGATCATCATCGTATTTTCTCTTGTATTCTATATAGTGCTTTTACAGCCTGGATACATTCATCAGGTAGCACCATTAGAAGTACTTTTTATATAATGATTATTAATATGGTGACGTTCTTTAATGAGAAAAAGGCTGTCGGAGAAAGTATTGTTCAGAGAGAGCGCCATAGGCAACGGCAGAATAATGGCAACCAGAGCAACGGCCGAACGAGACAGAAATCAAACCCAAAGTAAAAATAACAGCCCCAAAAAAATCAGGTACAGTAAAGAGAGCACAAACCAAAAACAAGTCCAGAGATCAAAACAGAAATCAGGCAGAGATCCGAGACAGTGTTGGGGAACTAGAGCATTGAGTGTGGCAAGAAATAATCCACAGGTACAGGGAATGCGGGTCGAGAGAATCTGGCTAGGAGGCAATTTCTTTGATGGGGGGTGAAATGGCAAGGCGGCAAGTTCCATGAGTCGTGATGATCCTGCCAGTACCCTCCCCACTCCATGTTCTGCTCATTGTGTAGGGGTTAGAGAAGTGGCAGACAAAGGGCCCTTAACCCACCCTTTTCTGGTGGAGAGAAGTACTGACCAGTCATGAATGTTCTTGGGTGGGCGCACAAGAAAAGGTTGGGTGACAGCGGCGCACAGACTGGGGCTTGAGGTGAACCGCCAATGCCTTGGAGGTCAGGAAAGGCCAGACAAATCATAGAGAGAACTTCTTTGGGGCTCCCCTCAGGGACTGGCCTGTGATATCCACCCAGGCCTTCTTTCAGACCACCTTTTCAGGCAACATCAGCGGAACCCAACGGCCATGTGAACACCTTGGAGAAACCCTGGGCTGGAGCCAAGTAGAGAAATGTAACCTCAACAGAGTAGGTGGGCAAAGCGTTGCCCTCGGCAGGACTCTGGAGCATGGACTTGTCAGGGGCTGGGAGCACATTCTGGGCTGCCCAGGAGTGAAGACTTTGTCTGTGCTTGAGAGCGATGCAACACATTCTGAGGTGCTCGGGTGCGAGGACACATCGTCTTTGTCGGGGCTCTGTAGCAGAACAACCTCCTCAACAGGACTCTGGAACAAAGCTAGATCCTTAACATGGTAGACGGGCTGGAAGATATCATCGGTAATGCAGCCAGATCACAGGGCTGATGTTCTGGGGAGTTTCCTTGGTAAGTCAGGAGAGATGCGTGATGCAGGGCTCATGGGCCGGAGGGACAGCCATCTGGCATGCAGTGTCCTCAAAGACTCTGTTGTCTGTTATGGGCTGAGCTTCAAAATAATGGTTGTCTCAGGTGTGTTCCTTGAATTGCTGGTTAGAGATGAAGCACGTCAAAGGCATAGGAACATCCGCTGGGTCTGACAGGTATGGACTCGAGGGGCAGGCTCAAATGTAGGATTTCATTCATTCATTCATCTTCTACCGCTTTATCCAATCTTCCCTCGGGTCACGGGGAGTCTGTGCCTATCTCAGGCGTCTTTGGGCATTAAGGCAGGATACACCCTGGATGGAATGCCAACCCATCGCAGGGCAAACACACACTCACATTCACACACACACATTCATACACTAGGGACAATTTTCCAAGGTGCCAATCAACCTACCGTGCATGTTTTTGGACCGGGAGGAAACCGGAGAACCCGGAGAAAAAACCCCTGAGGCACGGGGAGAACATGCACAAACTCCACACACACATGGCCGAGACGGGAATCGAACCCGGACCCTGGCGGTGTGAGGCAAACGTGCAAAAAAACAGCCAGCATAGATATAAAGGTCAAACGGATCTTAGACAGCACACGGTGCAATATAGACAATGGCAAAAACAAGTCCAGGGTCTAAGAACAGGCAACCAGAGCAATGCCAGGGAGACTGAAACCAAATCTGAAAAAAAACAGACACGGCAAAGTATGGTGACAGAGCGAAAACACAAACCAGAGGTGAGTTCGAACCAGTCCGGCGGGGCAGACCAGGGATCAAGGAACGAGAGCGGCAAGAACTAATCCCAGGGTCCAGAAACGCCTGCAGTCTGGCGGTGAGTAAATGTCAGTGATATCATGTGGTACCATTGACGTGGGGAGAAACAGCAAGATGGTTGCCCGGGAGTACAATCAGCGACACCAGGAATGGGGGTCCAGAAGGCAGTTCCGCGAGCCAATGACGAGGACGATGGATGAGCGATGATTTGGTCTTAAAGGGAAAACGTATTATGATAAACACTGACTTCACTTTATAGCAGTAGTTTTAACTTGGTCAATATTGGGTCAAATAAACAGAGAACGCTTCAACAGAATGAGGGTCAGAAACAAAAAGGTATCATTTTGTTCCTAAGGGAACAAAAAAAAATATAATGATCCCTTTAATGGTACACAATAGGGTCCGGAGGGTACCATTATGGTCCCAACACAAGTTACTGGCTAGAGGTACAAAATTGTACCCTTTAGGACACCACCCCAGCGAACGCCACTTGTTGTGTAATTGACCAAAGTCCAGACCAGATGTTGCGGTAACATCTGCGGCTGTTCTGATCGCAGATTGTCTCGTTTTCCGCCCTTAAATATGTTTGACATTGACAAGTATATTGTGGTATAAAAAAAAAGAATCGAAACTACTTCAGTCCTGAGATGTCAATCTGCCCTGATAGTGCCGAAAGTATAAATATAGGCTGCTAGATCGACGCAACCATGGATAACCCTGGATAGCACGTTATAGATTTTGGCTCCTTTAACAGGACTCTGTAAAGGGGGGGGGGGGGGGTGGGGGGGGGGGGGGGGGGGGCCGTGGGGGTAAGGGGCTCGGGTCGGGTTTGAATAGAATGAGCAACATTGCCACCTATTGTTAAATGGAGGTATTGCATTGTCCCGGGAAGCTTTTCCTGTAAATATTAGATTGGTGGATATTTTACATTCTAATGAACACACGTGTTATTTATTTATTTATTTATTTATTTATTTATTATTTATTTATTTGAGAGTTGACTGAGCGATTGGAAAATAGACCATGAGCATTTTGATTTCCTCCACATGCCAATTATAAGCCAACGGTAAGCTTTTTCAGGTCAGGATGGATTAGTTTTCATGTCCGTGTGTTTTTCCAGACAATGGTAAATTGCTTTGGCTCGCATAAGAGTGAAGAGATTCTCCGAGGCTTTTAGAGATGTTTCCTGGCATCAGTGAGCGTGTGAGTTACTGTCTGCCTCCACGAAAAAGCCCTTTTAATAGTCTGGCCTGTAGAAAACCCTGCATGTATGCGAAATGTCTCTTTGATTTGAAGTATTTGAGACGTTTACTTTTTGTGAATTTAGCCTATCTGTGTTTACACTATAATTACGAATGTATTTTCATACCGGGTTGCAATACAGAGCAATTTAGGACCTTTGTGTCACGCTTTTATTCATTGCTACTGGCGTAATAATAATTCTAGTAAAGATAGAAGCAAAATGTGTGTGTGTGAAGTAAAAAAGCAAAGATGCAAACAACCAAAATAGGGCAATAGCAGTGGCATTTTCCTCATATTTTTTTGTGAGCATTTTCCTCATATTTTCTCATATTTTTTTTAGCATTTTCCTCATATTCTTTTCCTCATATCTATATATATATATATACCTATATATATATATATATATATATATATATATATATATATATATATATATATATATATACATATTAGCATTTTTGTCCTCATTTTTTTTTTTTTTTGAGAGTTTTCCTCATATATTTTTTGAGCATTTTCCTCATATTTTTCCATCATTTTTTTGAGCATTTTCCTCATATTTTTTCCTCATATTTTTTCCTTATATTTTTTGAGCATTTTCCTCATATTTTTCCCTCATATTTTTTTTTTTTGGAGCATTTTTCTCATATTTTTTCCTCATATTTTTTGGAGCATTTTCCTCATATTTTTTCCAGATTTTTTGGAGCATTTTTCTCATATTTTTTCCTCATATTTTTTGGAGCATTTTTCTCATATTTTTGGAGCATTTTCCTCATTTTTTTCCTCATTTTTTTCATTTTTTTTTTTCTTTAGCATTTTCCTCATATTTTTTCCTCATTTTTTTGAGCATTTTCCTATTTTTCCTCATTTTTTTTTCCTCATTTTTTTCATTTTCCTCATATTTTTTCCTCATATTTTTTGAGCATTTTTCTCATATTTTTCCTCATTTTTTTGAGCATTTTCCTCATATTTTTTCCTCATTTTTTTGTGCATTTTCCTAATTTTTTTCCCTCATATTTTTTTGAGCATTTTCCTCATATTTTTATGAGGGAAAATAAGATGGAAAATAATCTTCGATACTTTTCTGATATCCAAATATTTGCATTTAATCTATCATTATTTGATATTGTCTAATACAAGGTGCGTTCTGTTTGCGAGCACTTTGCCTGTGCAGTAAACACAGGATTAAAAAATAAATAAACAAACAAACAAACAAAAAAACATTGATCTGATATACCAGGACGAGACGGTATTAGTCATCCATCCGATCTTATTCAGTGAGTGTGCATTTTCAGTCACGCCCTCTGCATTACGATCAGCTATATTCTCAACTCCGCCTCGATAGTCCTAAATAAGTCCTAAATAAACATTAATGAAGATTATTTGTGTGAAATGTTTCAAATCCACAAGGTCCAGCAAACAAATACCTGTTTATAGACCTAAACAAATGACTTCTAACCAGGTGTAAACAAAAACAAAACACT
Organism: Kryptopterus vitreolus; assembly: GCA_030449085.1. Lineage (NCBI taxonomy): Eukaryota > Metazoa > Chordata > Actinopteri > Siluriformes > Siluridae > Kryptopterus > Kryptopterus vitreolus. The sequence continues at coordinate 9,344,205 of JACRUU010000025.1, read as the reverse complement.
TGATTACAAATTACCTCAATTCCACTTTCTTTAAATCTTTAAATATATTATATAAGAAGAGTTTAAACCCAGACACACGAGAATTAATATTAATGCTTGCAAAAGCTTTTGTCATGTTACCTTAGCACCCTCTAGTGGTGAGTCACCATGTGTGTAATAAAATCTCTTCAGAATATTTCCAATAAACGTTAGTCACAGTTAATATTCAGCACGTTAAAACGTGTATTATACTCAGTGTCATGGTGTAACTGGTTACATGTAGCGGCGTTACGTCATTTAATTACAAAAGAAATGTAACGGTTACAGTTACTGAGGAAAAATGTGGAATTAAATGACAGTGTTAAAGATGAAAGTGTTAAAGATGACAAATAGGGTTAGGTCTGAACAATGTCATGTCAAATCGGTGCTTTAGACGACGGCATGATTTTCAAATGTGATTTGGATTTGAATGATGACAATCTGCTGCTGTTTCATTTCGACAAATAGAACCTGTTGTTTTTGGGGTTTTTTTCTTAGAACGTTAAATTAAAGCGCCACCTAGTGGCCAAATTAAATCGAATGTAATCAATGACTTTACTTTTATAAGGTCATTGAACATTACAAAGTAGCCTTCCTAACAACGTGTGTGTGTGTGTGTGTATATGTATATATATATATATATATATATATATATATATATATATATATATATATATATATATATATATATATATATATATACTTTTTTATAAATATATATATAAACTTTTACAAAAATGGCCCTAACTTGGTGGATTGTCAGTGTAAAAGATTAGATAGATAAATCAGTAAAGCGATGATTTACGCCATTTTTATGCTTATAGATTTCTGGCATTTGCGAAAATGCTGACGATGCTGATTTTTGCCGACACTTGGTAAATGCTGAGCGCTGCATTACAATTTGGTCCTTCCAAAACTCAAATGTTATAACATCACACGATTATGCCTGATTAATGTGTCGACTATATTGTTATTTACATGTTGTGTCCATTATTAATTATCCCGTTCTGTAAAGAGACGATGCACATTTGTGAAAAGCAGTAAATACACACAATCGAATTGAATTATATACTTTCCTGAAAACGGCGTCGATATGACTGTAGTACTACTTACTTACCTGTGTGTGTGTGTGTGTGTGTGTGTGTGTCTCTGTAATAAATTTGGCTTAATAAACGCCTGCGCCATCAAGCTGTCAATATGAATCCCTCAGTGCGTCTCTGATGATGAAGTTTATCACCCTGGCAAATGAATTCCCATTAATTCCAATTATTGAAATACAGGGATTTAATTAGCGCTTGGGGATCGACACAATGGCTCCACTGCGCCTTTAACCCGGAGTCAGCTCAGGAAAAAAGTGTGTCATGTCGTTCAGCCGCGCTCGTGATGAGACGGAGGGAGACAGCAGCTTGACGGAAGGCTCTGGTTTCTCCTTGAGTGTCAAAGTCAAGGGACTCCTGTTCTATATATTTTTATTTATTTTTATTTTTTTTCTCCACCTCCTCCCACGTCTCATCCCCTGCTCTTCATAACACCGCTGTCATGCATTAACAGGCAAGGAACAAGCAAGCCAGTTTATGTCAAGTCATCTTTGAATAAACACTGCTGTGACTCTATCATCCTCTCTCTCTCTCACACACACACACATACGCACCCTCCCTCCCTCCCTCCCTCCCTCCCTCCCTCCCTTTTTCCTCTTGCTCACTCATCTTGCACACTTTGGGGCCCCCATGCTGTTCACAGCTTTAAAATGTTGCATGTTCAAACAGACCAAGATCCAAAAGCAGTGCACACAATGTGGAAACAGGGAACAAAGCCGAACCTCTACTTTTCTTTCGAACCTGTCAAGTGTAAAACCCGGGCTCTTATCACTACCTGGGAAGGCCGAGGCATTGGAATAATATCTTTGTCTCCGCATTAAACTTCCCTTTTAACGACGGCGAAAGATGTGCGCGCTTGGAAGTTGCACACGACACGTTTCACGCCAGCGCGCGCGTAACTCATAACAATTGCGTGCGTTGTTTTCTTACTCCAAAAGTCTAGAGGACGTGTTTAGAGGAACACGGCTTCTTTTTTTTTTTTTTTTTTTTTGGGCGGCGTCTCGCGCCTACGATCAACAGTTGCCTGGAGGAAGAAAAGTTAGCGAGAGAAATGGATATATACATGTAAAAAAAATAGATATGAAATATTTGAATCGAGTCTTATTTAGTGGAAATGAACGCAAGCCAATAATAATAATAAAGACATCATGTTCGATAGGAAGACGAGTATTGTGCCCTTCCTTGTGTTTGGCAGAAGGGAGCGCAGTTGTCCAGTGAGGGACGGCAGAGCAAGGCTCCGAGGTCTCGACGCTCCTGTTTTCCAGCTACTACTAGTGCACACGCTGCACGGCCGCGCACTCTTTCCACCGAAGAGCCTATGGCTTACAGCACAATAACGCATGTTTGTCCCCTACGGGGTTCTCGGGCGTTATTATGCTGTTTTGACCCGTCAAATCTGTCCGGCGTATTCACAACACCTGTGCAGTGTTTTCACGCACAGAGACAATCAGCACACTCAGCATGACTCAGCTACGCATGAGTCATAACCACTCACGGGATAATGGACAGCAGTTCATGCTGAATTCAGAGAGACGGAGGGTTTGGGGTTTACACATTAGCAAGAAAATAGAACGTAGTGATTTATTTATATATATGTATGTATGTATGTATGTATGCATATATATATGTGTGTGTGTGTGTGTGTGTGTGTGTGTGTATGTATATATATATATATATATATATATATATATATATATATATATATATATATATATATATGTATGTGTGTGTGTGTGTTGTGTGTGTTGTGTATATATATATATATATATATATATATATATATATATATATATATATATATATAATATAAAGCTTTTTTCCACCCTGTTATTTTATTGATAGAACTCTCTATTTTCCTTCTTACATATAGGGATCCTTCTTAAATATATAGGGATCCTCCTTAAATCCACTGATTTAATTTATATATAGATTTTTATATATATATTATGTGTATGTGTAATATATATATATATATATATATAATGTGTGTGTATGTAGTATGTATGTATATGTGGTGTGTGTGTGTGTGTTTATATATATTGTATATATGTATATATGTATGTGTGTATGTATATATATATATATATATATATATATATATATATATATATATAGATATATATATATATATATATATATATATACTTTCTGTTCACTTACAGGATGCCATTAAAATATTGTAGAATAGAAACAACACTTTTTTTTGGTAATAAATTGCGCATTATTAGGATTAATAATCTTGGCCAGTATTAAGAGCATATCTACTGGCTAAATTCATATCTACTGGCTAAATTCTGCACATTAAAACAATGATTAATCTGTGGGTTGATTGGCGATTTCGCCGCTACCCCAAGACAACGTTTAAGCGTTTTTATACCCCGCAAACTATGATTTATTTCCCAGAACGCCGTGCAGATTGTTCGCCTGATCACAGATCCGTGGACTAATCTACTTATGTGCATTTTTACCTACTGTAATTTCCACTCGGCACACTTTTTACATACTGCACAAAGCGCCGTCCTGGGAATGAGTCACTTATAACTCGTTATAACGTACTTAAATCAAGCCAAATAAAACCGTGAAGCTACTTAAGATTGAGTGAAACTAGCGTTCACATGTAGTGGATCATAAATTCTATTCGATCCTGTAACCAGACCAAAATAAAGAAAGAAAAAACAAACTCTTCTTTAACCTCTAGGGGCAGCTCGGTGCTGGGATTGGAACCTAAGATCTTCCAGAGACCAGTGCCTCAACCACTGAACTGCTGCCTCCCTTCCAGGTTTTATAAACACGACTTGGATCCTTTCTTAGGAGTTTTTTTTTTTTTTTCGATGTATTTCGGTGCGGAATTCGTCTTCAAATCAGCACCACCTCCTATTTCAGCACTCACTTTCTTCCTCCACTTGAAATCTGTCACTTGTTTCCAGTGAGATTTCGCTCAAAAGGAGTTTTACTCGCATTTACTGACTGAACAAGAGCCATTTTCTTCCTTTAAGATTTATTTATAGCGCAATGTGATTTTTACCTCTTTTCTTTTTTTTAACATTTAAGACATTTTTTTTTTCTACAACGAAGCTTTTTATTTTTTTTTTATATTTCCTTTTTTTAGACTTCACTTTTTCCAGCGCAAACCTCAAACCTTCCATGCTAGATTTGCTCGCTGAGATTAAAAAGAGCGTCCTCACTTTTTGCACGTCACAACATATACAGTGAATAAAAAATAAATGCAAATAAAGATGGTACACACACACACACACACACACACACACATGCAAAGTACATAATATAAGAAGGATATGTCGATATGTGGGAAGTATTTTTATCTATCTATCTATCTATCTATGTATCTATCTATCTATCTATCTCCTATATCTATCTATCTATCTATCTAGCTCTCTATCTGCATCTATCTATCTATCCTTCTGTTCATCCATCCATCTGTATAGCTGTCTATCTGTCTATCTATCTATCTATCTATCTATCTATCTATCTATCTATCTATCTATCTATCTATCTATCTATCTATCTATCTATCTATCTCATCTATCTATCGATCTATCTATCTATGCATCTATCTATCTATCTATCCATGCATCTATATAGCTGCATATCTGTCTGTCTGTCTCTATCTATATAGCTGTCTGTCTGTCTGTCTATCTATCAATCCATGCATCTATATAGTCTGTCTATCTATCTATCTATCTATCTATCATTCTGTTTATCCATCCATCTGTATAGCCGTCCATCCATCCATCCATCAGCCCAAGTCAAGTTGAGAGGGATTTATTGTCATTATAACTGTATATATAGCAGACGCAGTACACAGTGAAATGAGACAGAACCCTGGTGCTACACAAAACAGCATATAACACAACATGGAGCTACAAACAACGCATGGCACAACATAGAAATAAATAAAGCTGGAGTACTAAAAATAAAATAGAACAGATAAAGCTGGAGTACCTACTGACAACCCGAACGCAGGTGTCCACAGGAGCGCGATTGCTTTCCAGTGCACGATAATACACGGTAAATATTAAGGCGTTATTACGTTTTAACTGGTATAAATGTCATTTCAAAACCCCAAGACAGACCCGTATATTCCCTCGTTACAGCCCGGAGCTGTATTTACTTGATCTGACTGTATTTCTTCAACAAGGAAAAACAATAAATAAATAAATAAAATCAGAACTGGACCTGATAACGATGCTTTCCGACACGTCACCGAGCACGCGGTGGAAATCTTAACCAACGCCGAGCACGCTCTCCCGCGAGCAGATTGGGATTCTGCGACAAATTCAGACATTAAAAGTTTTGTTGGGATGATTTATGTTGCCCTTAGCAGCAGGGGTATAATGAAGATGAGATTACACAGATGGATTCCGCAAAGGTTTACTGTGACGCCGGAGCGTGCGTCTCTCTGCAGGGCCTTCTGGAAGCTTCCCTCTGATTTATAGCGCTCTCTCAAAGGGATGGCACGCGAGGAAACTCGTCATCCTTTTCCCTTTTTAACCCCTTGAACTTTACTTTGCCCGTCGCTCATAAAACATGTAGGCATGCTGCGATGATGCAAATCCATCGCAGCGATACGGGAACCTGTATGTGTGTGTGTGTGTATGTATGTGTATATATATATATATATATATATATATATATATATAATAGATAGATAGATAGATATATTAGATAGATTTAGATAGATAGATAGATAGATAGATAGATAGATAGATAGATAGATAGATTTTCAATTTAGGTTTCCTTTAAAGATTTGCGTTATGTTATAAACACAGGGAATGTTTTTAGAAAGTGTGTGGGATTTAATAGCAGGTTTTTTTTTTTTTTTTTTTTTTTAACAGGTTAAAGAACCCTTATTTTTTTAAAAGAGCTTGTATTATTAATATACTTTCATACTGCGTCTCTGTTTTCAAGCTGCGCTGAGATTTTATGCATCCGAGTGCCCGGGTTACTATTCAGATTTACTGCAATTTACAGTATAATTCAATATATTTGTGTGTTTGTTGTTTTTTGTTTTTTTTTTTTTTTTTTTTTTTTTTTTGCACAGTGCATTAGTGCACAACACCAAGCCCAGAGGTCTTTAAACACGTTTTTTGAACTCTCAGCTTAGAGATTAAATACAGCCAGCCAACACACACACACACACACACACACACACACACACACACACACACACACACACACACATGTGCTGATTTGATTTTATATCTTGCACAGTAAATTGGGGCTGCATAAATATGGATTTTAATCGCTGGCCAGTATTTCTGTTTCTGTGCCTCACCCTGTTTGATGTTGCCTTGTGCACTGGCCCAGATGTGTCCAACATCCTAGTCTGCTCATTTCAAGGAGATTAAAAAAATAAAATAAAATCCCCATGACTTTCAGATTAAAAAAAAAAAGCATTTAAAATAGATATTGTCTATATATATATATATATATATATATATATATATATATATATATATATATATATATATAGACAATATCTATTTTTTTTTATCTGAAAGCCATGGGGATTTTTTTTTTTTTATCTTTTTTATATATATATCTGTTTGATTAAGAATAAATGCACCTTTTTTAAGTCTGTATGGTAGGTTAACTAAATATGGCTGTTGATCCATAATTGACTTTGCTCCTAGATTGAAAATACAAACAAAGGCTCCAAAGGGAGTGCAAGAAAGAGTGTCCAAAAAAAAAGAAGAAAAAAAAAGCCCAGTGAGCTCCCTGCACTACCATGAATAAGCAGTGGAATTCAGAGCTGGAGGCAACATTCACTGTTTTTTTTTTTTTTTTTTTTTTTTTTTTTCTTGCCCCGGCTCCTTTTGTGGATGCAGCCACATTTATTAATGGTCACTAAGACATCAGACGCTATCTATACACATCAGTCACAGAGGGCCGTCTTATTTATTTTAACTGTTGTCCCCTCCTCTTTTCCCGCTTTGTTTTTGCCTCTTTTCTTATGTCAGGTATTTAAGCAGGCTGTCGCTTTTATAGTGCTCCGTGAATGGGCTTGATAGGCTGCGCACTCAAAAGACAGCATGTGACCCATCTGCCCAAAACTCCCTCTCACACACCCTCCGGCTTTTGTGCTCTTGTTGTTTGATTGTCTGCTAGCAGTGAAAGCACAACTTCATTAGGTAGGAGTGTTTTTTTTTTTGTTGTTGTTGTTGTTTTTTTCTATTACAACAATTCAAGGTAGATTACTCTGACTAAATGGTTATAATGTGCGAAAGCGTTATTATGCGCTCATAGACCATCGTATCCTGTTTGGATTCATCACTATATAACACAAATCCTAAATACATTAAGGGGGGTGTACGTAAAAATGTACATAAAATTGTACGTACTGTTTTGTTATCCTCATCGAATTATTTATTTATTTATTTATTATGAGAAATGATTACGCAGTGTCATTTCTATACGACACATGGTTGCATGAGTCACGAACAGATGCTGGGGAAGAAATAATAAATAAATAAATAAAAATGAGAGAAAATGTGCCCAATTATCGTGTCTGTTATTTTAACCCAAAATAGCAGGCAGTACAGAAGTAATAAAAATACTATCTTTCACTATTAAAAAGGTTTGTGTACATCCCAAGGAATATTGGTATTAAATATCTGATGCACTATAAACTTATGTGTATTATATTGTGAATGGGCCCCACAAAAGCGACCCCAAAAAGCCCAAAAAGCCACTTCCTAATGTGAATTGAGAATACTAGTACCCTTCAGATACCCTTGCCAATGCAGTTCCTGCATCCCGAAACGTTCTGCCTGTTTGTGTGTGTAAATAAATAAATAAATAAAAGGAGATTGACATTTTGCTGTGCTGATGCAGCACCGCCTTCCTCTGGGCTACTTGTGGATATCTCTGCAAAAGTCCACCTGTCTCTAAGACCCTTTGCTGACTGAGCCTCCTACACATGGGACCCCCCGAGGAGAAGAAGTAGTAAGTACCAGGACGACCCCCGAGCAGTCCCGACCGCAGGAGCTCCAGCCACGCAGCTTTGCTTCCTGCTATTTTCCCTTATGCAGCAGGCCTTCTCTCTGTGCATGACGATACAGTTCATTAGGCTCCTGGCCCTACTCCCCTTAGGCCACAAGGCAAGTGCCTATCAGCGTACAAGGCGGGATGAGGGGCTTAGAGGGGGGTTAAGGAGGTAGCCCCCAGCCTGCCACTGTGAGAGGATGTTACACGATGTGCCGCGTAGTATATCACTAAACTCGTCTCGCTAGTCGGCACGCTGAGTGACGACCGCTGTCGTCCCTGGAGCACCGTCACAATAGGACAGCAGTTCAGAGGTCAGCAAGGCTGGATGGACATAGCAGGGACTACGGAGCCGGCGTGACTTATGGGAACGTTGCACGGAAATGCCCTTTAGGACACTCTTGAACTGTTAAAAGACAGACAGCAACATCTGTTTATTTACAATCCGTCTGTCAAAGATGTAAAAAAAAATCATTTCATCTGGAGATATTAAAGATATTAAAGGCTGTCGAATAATAGGGGTTATGTAGATATCTCTCTCTCTCTCTCTCTCTCTCTCTCTCTCTCTCTGTGTATATATATATATATATATATATATATATATATATATATATATGTATATGTATATATATGTATATATATGTATATGATGTATATGTATATAGATATAGATAGACAGATAGACAGATATAGTATTCCTAAGGCTAGTGTTCATCCTTCAGTCTCTGCAATAGCTTTTTAGATTATTACACATGAAAATAATTAATGTGTAGAAATTTTTTATATATCTTTTTTGTTTGTTTGTTTTTTTTTTTTTTTTTGTTTTTTTACAAAATACAGTCAACCCCGCTGAAGTCACAGTTTGTGCAGCGTCAGTCATTTGTGGATTATTCCTTAGTACATAACTGTTCGTAAAAAATGCATAAATACATACATAAACGCAAATATCAGCGTAAATATGTTTTTATGGCTTTTATCATGGCTACATATCATGTGTTTTAACACTAAACCATTCACTTCATTCATTCCTGTCAGTCGTTATTGTCGCTTACCTTTAATTTGACTTTAATTACCTTTTAGTCCTCATTTTATTTTTATCAAAACGAAATGATTGCAGTATTTTTTTCTTTCGTTCATCATC
>JACRUU010000025.1:9299944-9324944 GCA_030449085.1 Kryptopterus vitreolus | reverse complement strand
ATATACAGCTATACAGATGGATGGATGAACAGAAGGATATATAGATAGATGGATAGATAGATGGATAGATGCATGGATAGATATACATCTATACAGATGGATGGATGGACAGATGGATGGATGAACAGAAGGATGGATAGATAGATAGATGGATAGATAGATAGATAGATAGATAGATAGATAGATATACAGCTATACAGATGGATGTACTCAGAATCCATTGTCTATAAACACAGTTTGCTGTGCCATTGATAAATGCAGGTTAAAGCTCCATCATGCAAAGAAGTAGTCATACGTGAACATGATCCCCAAAGGTCGTCGAGTTTAAAACTGCTTGATGGACACTGTTTGAGTAGAAATGTTGTATTCGTTTTGGACTCTGGATAAAAGAGGATTGGGACCAGTCAGTAGTTCAAAAGCCTGCACGATATTGGAGAGCAGGCAGCTTGAACATCCTCAATGCTGTTTAGGCTTATGAGCGACATGTGCTTCCATCGGGCAAATAGCTTTTCAGGGAAGTCCTCACACTGCATCTCACTAGCATGGGAGGTGGTAGCTCAGTGGTTAAGGCGTTGGGCTACAGATCGCAAGATCGCTGGTTCAAATCCCAGCACCACCAAGCTGCCACTAGTGGGCCCTTGAGCAAGGCCCTTAACCCTCAGTTGTAAGTCGCTCTGGATAAGGGCGTCTGCCAAATTCTGTAAATGTAAGTTATACTTCGCCATGTCTGGGTGATTTAACTGGCCTGGTCCGGATGGTTTACTAGCTGGAAACATGTGACGCATTATGAAATGGAAAAAATACAACAAAGAAGACCCAGTACTGAGAAAACCTGTATCGGGCAACATTCCTCTTCCAAAACTCAATTCTCATCGCATTGCTACAGGTTGTTTTAGACGAGGGGATACTACACTTCTTTGAGACATGCTGTGGCCAATAAATTAGGACATTTAAGCACTTACTTTACACCGAACATCCGGGTTAAACACTTCTATATGAGATTTGCCAATAATTGCTTTCTTGTAATAATTTGCAAAAAACTTTTTTATTTATTTTTTTTGGGGGGGGGGGGTGGAGGGATAAAAACAGAAACGCTTCTAACAAGTGGCAGCGCAGTAGGATGTAGCTACAAATGACAAACCTGTACACATCACCGACGCGTGAAGTGTGGGAAAAAAAAAAAAAGGTTCGGTATTCCACAGCAGCAACAAGCTGCATGTGCGGCGCTCCCGAACGCGCCGTTTAAGCGGCAATTAAATGCGAGACACTGGGAAAAGCGGAAGGGGGTATGCCCGAAATGGCAGTAAACAAGGGAAATGACACTTGACAACTTGTAATTTATGGATGGCATTTCAAAGGGAAGAGATTCGGTGTTCTACAGGGTGAGGAGGGAGTACGCGAAGAGCAAGCACTAAAGAAAACTATTCATAGAATGTAAGCGCATCAAAGCCATGCAGAAGAGAGAGAAGAAGAAGAAGAAGAAGAAGAAGAAGAAGAAGAAGAAGAAGAAGAAGAAGGACTGAGGGAGGGAGAGACAGGCAGCGAAAGAGAGAAGAGAGAGAGCGTGTGCAGTGGTACTTCAAAGTGTGGGCGCAGTGGGCATTGCACACAGAAAGCACTGCACATGATGTTAGGACCGAGTGAAGGGAGCCCCCAGGAAGCTTGTGGCCTCTCTCCTCATCTAATCTCACAGAATGGCAAATTACAATCAGCAGCTCAGTGAAAAGCCACCGTCGGAACGCACAATGGAGGGAGCGAGAACACTCGTATCGACGAAGAAAACGGCCTGCCGTAAATATACAAACGGGGGGAAAATACTAATAGACGCTGCAGACTCGGCGGTTTGGAAAATCCACGATTCAGTTGAAACACTGGAACGGATGACGAACCTGCGGACGGAAAGTAATAAGTGGTCCATTGCAGGCGAATGACATATAACACAATAATAATAATAATAATAATATAATGAGTGACGTACTTGAATTCCCGCCTAGTGTGTCCGCTAGGAGTGTTCAGAACCATAAATATAATAGGTGACTAAATGTTTGTTTGTTTGTTTTGGTGAAAATCTGTAATTCTTAATGCCGCAAGTGACATTTACATTCTTTCGCGATTTAATATTTACTGTTGTTTTTTTTTGTTTGTTTTTTTGGTAAATATGATCTTTCCAGTGCTGTTCAATAGTTTCGCTTCGTTTTTGCGAAATATGAAGGGTTTCCAAACTCGTCTCCCCAAAACTCTCCCAAAGCCCAGAGTGTCTTCATTTTGATTTCGGGAGCTGGGATCTAAGGTTACCATGGTGACGTGGTGCAGACTCCGGCCCTCTTCCCAGCTGTTAGGAGGTTTTTTTTTGTGTGTGTGTCCGTAAAGGCCCAAGCCGCACATTGAAGCTTTGCTCCCGTGCTGTTCCCTTTTCAGACGCCAGAATAGTGTCTCAACTAATCCGTGAAAGTTGCGTGGCTCAGAACCCCCGGCCAAGCCTTTTCCCACTGAATCAGGGGGGAACCTGGGGGTTCTGGGCTGCGCTTCACACTCGATTGGTCGTCGCTGTGGAAGGGCTCGTCCCCCTCGCTGTGTTGCTCAGGCACAGGCTAATCGGCTTCTCCCTGTCATAATTACCCGTACCCAGGCCAGGGCTGATGCAGCTGCACTGTCCCTTTGCCCCCAGACCTGGGCATATGCTGGCACTGATGCACCCTTGACTTGGCATTGGTTCCTAGAAAAGCCTTGCTTTGGATGGCATTGCCCTGGAGCACTGGCAGTGCCAAAGGACAGAGGGAGGTGCCTATTTCTCATTTCAAACCCCCCCCCCCCCCCCCCCCCCCCCCCCCGCCCCCACCACCACTGTCTACCTCCCCCCCCCCCAACCCATCCCACAGCCCAAAACACATACTGCTCACATAAACACCAGGGATGATGAGTCTATTTTAGCTGGAAATGTAATGTAGCTAGAAAGGCACAGCTGCTGCAGCCATCTCTATCACAGTAACAAAGCGAAATCACTGTGTGTGCGTGTGTGTGCGTGTGTGTGTGTCAGCTGGCCTTCAGAGGAGATAATTCCGCTTGCTCAATCGCACGGAATAAAGGTATTTGGGTTCACATCATTTACCTGCTCACTTAATAAGGACTGATTATCGCTGAGAGTTTTGTCGACTGTATTTGATGCCCTACAAAAATGTTTCGCGCTCACGCATGAGCGTCCACGCACAAACCCACGAGAACCAAAACCCCTTTCGCAGATTTGGGCGAGATCAAACGAATCCTTTGAGGGACGTCTTCATTTCCATTCAGCTGGCAGATTAGAGAAGCATATCAATATTGAGACGGCCTCTTGAATTGCGCTGCCGCTCCTCCGCGGCTTCTCAAAGGACGATCGTCGCCGATCACAATGCAACACGGAGGAGATCGGGCTTAAGAGGAGCGTCGGAGGATCGTGCCGGCGACACCAAGCACGCACAGTGTACGTTCCAACGCTCGCTCTTTGTCTAATGTCCTTTTTAATCATCATTTTTCTTTGCTCCCGCCACATCGTTCGGAGAAATCATTTTTTGCCGTTTGCTTTTGCAGATAGGCATACACACACACACACACACACACAAAAAAAAAAGATTGTCTTCACATCTTCAGACAGGGGTGGGGGGAGTAGAAAGGGACGAAGGGAAAAGACGAGCCAGAAGGGGGCACACTGCTCTCTCTGTGCTCGAAGCTTTGGTGAATGATGACTTTTCTGTGTCCTCTGCGTTTTTTTTTTTTTTTTCTTTTCTTTTTCTCTCCTCCTTCCCTCTTTCCGCTGTTTCTTTGTGAAAAGCATAAAAGCAAGAAAGCGCAGCCTCGAATAACCTTATATGCTTAAAGAAGCTGTCCGATTGGAACAAGCCCATGTTAATCATAACCATCTATTATAAAAGTTAAAGGTATATTTGGAATGGTGTTTGGGATGGAGGTGGTGTTGGGGATTGATTGGGGGGGGGGGGGGGGTTAGGTAGAACATGAATGCAATCGAATCACCAGGCAGAAAAGACCCCCCCTGAATGTGGGACCAAAAAAGTGTAAATTTACCCTCTCAATTGTACATCTCAATCCATAATCCTGCCCCAAAAAAAAAGCCAGTGGAGAATTGCCTGCCACTCCCATGTTGTTCCCCACCGGTGCTGGCTCAGCCCGAGTAGGTTTATAGTATTCAGATTGGTGCCTTATTTGTCATATCAAAGGGATTTGGTGCAGCAACTTTAACCAAGTTGTAACGGGATAAAAAAAAAAAGGCAAATCCTTTGCGAAGTAGTCGTAGGAACGATAATGGAGGCTCTAAATAGAGTAAGACCATATACAGAATGGAGATTATGTGACAACGCATTGTCAAGGTGAGTGCCACTATATATATATATATCTATATATATAAATATATATGTATATATACACGATGCAAGGAAATTGTTGTGTACTTAAGTTATTATGCAAGGCCTGGCTAAGCATGCTGTTGAAGCTAGGTCATTCTGGGCAGCTGAGCAAATGCGTGTCTGTGTAGCCGGGTGGGTGTGGATCGCTCTGTCTGTGAGATACCGACACCTACATTTCCACCAAGGACGACAGGCTTTTCTTACCCGATGGGTTTCCTGTGGTTACACAAAGTTGCAGGAGAATGGAGCACCGAGTATACTACTGTTAAAATGTACTACCAAAAAAAAAAAAAAAAAAAAACACCCCACTGTAAAAAAAACTTATATATATAAAAAAAAAAAAAAAATATATATATATATATATATATATATATATATGATATATACTCTCTCATCATCATTAAGAAGCTTTCCCTATCAGGAAAAATAGATCTAAAATGTACTGATTGGCTTTCAAATGTTGTGATCAAAAAGACGTTTTGTCATTCATTCATTTTGGCCGAAGGGATTTAAAATTGATTTGAATGAATTTAAGTCACTAGCAATAATATAATTGGAATAATGTGTGAATTTCATGCTGATTTTTTTTTTTTTTTTTACCACTGTGTGTGTCTGGTTTGAATAATGTCTCCCAGCTGCACTTGGACATGTGGAATTGGAGGCGTTTTTTTTTTTCCCCTTCTTCTTCGTCTTCTTCACTAAGGCTGATCTTCAACTCATGTTGTGTTCTTTGACATGAGAGTGTGTCTGAATGTGTGTGCCTGTATGTTAGAGTGTGGGGATAGGAAACAGAGGGATGGACTATTTGATCACTACAGAGTGTAAATATTTCAAAGTCAAATGATGAAAGACATCACTCATATTGAGAGTGTATAATCTTATGTGCTTTGAAAAGATAAAAGAATAGCTTTAAAAAAGAAAAGAAAAAAAAGAAGAAAGCAACATACATGTCACGTATGCAGGCTGATATGTGGACAGTCATAATTGGTGATTTAATACACTGGAGCATGTGTTTATTGCAACCAAAAACTCAAATTGAAATAATTGGGAAATAAATCAACGGCGCCAATTGTATAAAAGTAAATGTTGATCAGGATAAATAAGCTGTGATCAGTTTGATTTGCATATAAAGTAACAAAAATACAGGCCATCAAGTATGGCTCTGTTCCTGATCAATATGAGGGTAAAGGCGAAGAGGAGGGTTTTTTTTTTTTGGGGCATAGATAAAGTAGTTTGTATAATTTCCTTGTGTTTTATTTCGTTTCTGTTTTTAATTCACATCTACAAAGGTTCATATATAGGTTCAGCTGAATTTCACAGCAGGATACATAATAGTTCTGTAATACTTCCTACTTGATATCCTTCCCACAATGCAGCGAGGTCATTATCCCAATGTTTATGCTTTATAGAAAAATACACAATCCATATTTGCAGTGGGATACACAAAAAAATAGAGAAAATGGTTTTCACTTGGAATCATTAGTTATTTTTTCTTGATGAGCATTTGATTAATATTATTCATATACATATAAACACACACACACATATATATATATATTATATATATACTGTATATATATATATATATATATATATATATATATATATATATATATGTGTGTGTGTGTTTATGTATAATGTATATGTATGTGTATATGTATATGTATATATATATAATGTATATAGTATATGTATGTATATATATATATATATATATATATATATATATATATATATATATATATATATATATATATAGATCATATACATATATATATACATATATACATATATACATAATGTGTGTGTATGTGTGTGTGTGTATATACATATATATTCAATATGAATGGATGCTTCACCTAAAAATCCATTGGAGCCTTTATTCTTGCAAACATTGAACTTCCTGCAGGTTATCTTTGTGTCAGTATGTGTCTCTCATGACAGTCATGTGTAATTGTAAATGAAAGGAGTCGGGGATGGTAACTTTCTCTCCAGCATTTCTCACAGTGCTCTCAGGATTGGGAAAGTTGACGAGAGAGAGAGAGAGAGAGAGAGAGAGAGACTCCTGCCGAGTTTGCTTTTAGCGTCTCACATACTTCCGCAAATGGCCTGTTAATGATGATTTAATGACGATGGCTTGTTTCCTCGCTTTCATGTATAAATCTAATCGCCCAATTATTTCATTTAAACAAATTAAAGTGCAATGCGTCAAAAGCGCGGATGGTGTTCTTGATGGTTGAGCACTTCGGCAGTGATTTGTGTGCCCGCTGTTATACTGATAAAACAACACATTTAAATAGTGAGTGTCTAAAAAAAAGATCCGTGTGTCTTTATGGAACCGATAGTGTGCATTCGTTCGTTATTCGCTGCTTCTCTGCTCTCGCTCGCAGTGACCTCTGAAAGTACGAGCATTTTCTCACAAGGATTTCCTTTTCTTTTCTTTCTAGATCAGCTCGGGCTGGCTAAAGTATTAAAGATGGCTCTTGCAATGTAACACTTTTTATCAGCTATTCCTCTGAAGCAGAGAATGATGTGATGTTTGATATTTGTTGTAGAGTTACAGAAATCTTCAGAGAGGACTTTTTTTTAAAGAAAAAGAGAGAAAGTTACGCGCTACAGATGAGAGTCATACAGGAAAACTGCTCAACTCTTATCAGCAAAAGTTTTGGCTTATTGCAAACAGTGAGTTTTCTTTCTAATAAATTAGTTTTTTTTGTATTATTTTAACAATAATCTCACTTTTTAACAATTTATTACAATAATCTCACTTTAATTTACTTTTAATGTTCAAAAAGTAAGAGCTGAAAGTTGATCATATAATATTATCAGAATAAATTCATTTCATAAATAAGCTGTATTTATATATATATATATATGTATATGTGTATATGTATATGTGTGTGTGTGTGTGTGGTGTGTGTGTGTGTATATATAGTATATATATATATATATATATATATATATATATATATATATATATATATATATAATATATATATATATATAACATATATTATATATATATATATATATATATATATCTATATCTATATATGTGTGTGTGTGTGTGTGTGGGTGTGTGTGTGTGTGTGTGTGTGTGTGTGGTGTGTGTGGTTGTGTATATATATATCTATATATTTTATTTTTTTTTAATTAATTTATTATTATTATTATTATTATTGTGATCATTTTTATTCAATATTCATAATAATTTCTAATTAATATTCGTTTATTAATGCATTATTATAAGATACATGTTTTCACATGTTTCATACTTTTATTTTTTTACATTATAACCGTTAACCATATAAATTCTGGTTATAATGTTGTGTAATAAAAGATTAAATTCTCCAGATGTTTCTACATATATTTTATTAATAAATGAGGATATTTGCATAAACGTACCATGTTATACATAATTTATTTTTTTTTAACTGTAAAATAACCTGAGACAGTAATTGTATTCCCAGAAAATTAAATATAACAGGTTTTTTTGTGTGTGTTTTACAGAATATTTATGCAAGACAAATTTTAAAAGTATATATTATTATATCTTTAGAACCACACATAGGATACTACAGTGTATACATCAGGGTTCGGACACATTTTTACCAATAGAATTGCAGGACTGCATATCCATGACTGCATGACTGCATGACTGCATGAACACTGATGCAGGTGATTACTGGATTCACGTCTTTAACAAACGTATTATGCTAACATTTCTATTGGAGTAGCATATTGACAAAAACAAGTGGGTTTATAGCCTGCACTCGCTTTATCAATCTGAAAGACAAAATAATTATAACCCCGTTAGGAGTATCGTACATCAGTCAGAAACATGACGTGTTTATTTATTTATTTATTTTTGCCATTATTTCTGTTTGATCATTTCTAGCTATTTTTGGTTTGTGTTTACAACAAATTAAACGAGTGACTAGAAAATGGAAATATAATTACCGTGCAAAACGGTGCACGGAAATGCAAATAATAATGTCTAATTTGATCTCATTTAAATAATGTCTAATTAAATCGAATTCATCCCGCCTAATTTAAAACAAATACAAAAAATTAGGCAAAAGCATGTGCTGAAAGTGCTGTAATCCATCTGTCTGAACAAAAGGCGTCCTGTTGATGCAAAGAAGAAGAGATGATTAGAATTTTTACAAGATGCACATGAAGTAAATCTGAAAGTATTTAATAATAATATAGTAACAGGTCTGTGTACTGTAATGGTTTGTGTTTGCCTACGTTTCCAAAGAAATCATTCAATTTAACCATTATGGCTCCATTATGGCTCCATTTTCATATTTCCGACACGATTCACGATTCGGTTTGATCCTAAAAACATTTCTTATTTACGGTTAATAAAAAAAAGCACTCTGTGTGCAAAAGGTGACGTGTCGAGACGACCATTTAAACCAGTAGAAAAAAAACGAGATCTGCTGACATGTAGATCCATTTGTTGATGCATTGTAAGGGCTGTTGCTTTCCAAGTGCATTTTGGATTCAGACCAGACGCGGGCAGACCAGCAGGTGTATTAATTATGCATGTGGAAAAGCAAAGATAAAAAAAAAAAAAAGCGAAAGAGGCGAAAACACTCTTTTTTTCTTTTTAATCTGTTCAAGAAACTCTTTTTATTATTATTATTATTATTATTATTATTATTATTATTATTATTATTATTATTTTTCTCCTCATCACTCCAATTTGTCCAGATCCTCTGACGGATGCCTGTGACCTGGCCTTTGCAGAAAGCAGGTCATCATTATATAACCAGGAAGTGGCCTGCCAACATCCTGCAGCTTGTTTACAGTGACATCGTGTTGCCAGGGTGACGAGGTCCTGCCAGACAGTGTCTTCATTAACAATCACGCATGGCTGAATGCGCCACTCTGCCCAGTCAACCTATGCTACCGTATCAACCTGAGCACGCGCACAATTCGCCTCGGTGACATAATAAACGGCACAGGCGATCAACAAACTCAAATTTAAATTCATGACAAATAACAATAACAAATAACAAAATAAGTGTTTACTAAGGGGATTTCTATTACAAGCCAAAGTATAAAATTTTTTAGCAATTTTTGTCTTTCGTTAGTTTGTTTTTCATTTAACCTTGGATTTATTTTTATTATTTATTTTATTTTATTTATTTTACTAAACTCTTCAAGACCGTGAAAATGAATAATATGGGAAATGTGTATTAAAAGTCATAAAACAAACAGCAGTTAATAAATCCGTTGGGAGCCTTTTCGTGTCCCGGCACATATATTCCACAATGTCTTCTTGTTTTTAATATTATTTGCTATCAAACTTGTGGCCGAGGTTTTATAATGAACGATGTTCCATCCCTCATAATTCTCGTACAACTGTTGTGCAAATTGTGTAATTTCGGCACAGAAGTGCTGCTGTGAAATTGGACTGGCAAAATAAAGAAATAAACAAACAAACAAATAATAAATAAAATCTCGCAGGCAAACCTAAGGAGAAAATATGATGGGCAGTAGGTTGAAAAAATCGAAGGTATATAAATATTCAATATATATATATATATATATATATATATATATATATATATATATATATATATATATATATATATATATATATATATATATATATATATCCCGAGTGAACTGAAAACAACTTATTTTGGTAAATAATAGAAAACCAAATTAATATCTGAAACATGCTGAGACCAGTCATACCGGTGGTACTGAATAAATAAATAAATAAATAAATCGGAAAACTGGATTCTGAAAACACTCTCATTTCCTCCAGGGAGAGCAGCAGGAGGCGCTGTGAAGCTGTTAGCCTTCTAATAAAGAAGCGGCAGCTAAAACAAACATGGATGGTGGGGGAAGGGTCAATACAGTGGCCTGTGCACATTAATGCAAGATTAACATCGAATGAGCAACGCAAGTCCACGGCAATGATATCGGATACGTTCCTCCTACCTGCGAGGCCTAGGAAATAAAAAATAATCATCGGAAGGGTTCGGCCTCGGTCCGTGGTGATATACAGGAGATAATTAAACTGTATAGTAAGAGGTTGTTCCGTGTGTGATGTGAAATGCCAGGCAAAGTGGTGCTACCTGTGAAAGCACATCCATCACAAAACAGTTGTCTTTGTTGTCTCGGTGTAGATGTGTAGATGCAGAATACATAGAGTCGGTGCGTCACTGTATGTAGATTGTATGCAGACTGTGAAGTTTGCTGTAAATGTTTGTTTTCATCTCTAATAGAAAACGCACATGGTGTAAACCTACTGGAGTTGATGTAAAAGAGCCCGTAGATTGATAAAAAAAAATGTAAAAAACAATCTGTGCATGTATCTATCTATCTATATATCTATCTATCTATCTATCTATATATCTATCTATCTATATATATATATATATATATATATGTATATAGATAGATAGATAGATACACAGACATGAATGCAAGAAGTATAAAACATGCATGCATACACACACACACACACACACACACACACACACACACACACATATATATATAAGTAAAAAATTAAAAAGAGTGTATGTATGCATGTATGTATATAAATACTATAAATACATATATGTGTGTATATATATATATATATATATATATATATATATATATATATATATATATATAATAATAGATAGATACACACATATGTATGCAAGAAGTATATTCATACATGCATACATACATTATTTATATATATAATAAAAAATGAAAGAGTGTA
The DNA here is from genome assembly GCA_030449085.1 of Kryptopterus vitreolus. Taxonomy (NCBI): domain Eukaryota; kingdom Metazoa; phylum Chordata; class Actinopteri; order Siluriformes; family Siluridae; genus Kryptopterus; species Kryptopterus vitreolus. The sequence continues at coordinate 9,313,808 of JACRUU010000025.1, read as the reverse complement.
CATATGCATGTATAAATACTACACACACACACACACACACACACACACACACACACACACACACACACACACACACACACACACACACTACATATATATATATATATATATATATATATATATATATATATATATATTCAGCAGCTCTTACTTTTGAACATTAAAAATATATTTGCATGCCTGATAGACAAATGTCAAAATGCAAGTCATTCATATTTTGTTTTTTGTTTATTTTTAGTTTCGTTTACCTCCTGGATAGTTAATTAGTCATCAACAGACTACATGATGACCAGAAAAGCAGAAACGATAAGAACTCTGGTCGCAGTATGAACTGTCATGCAGGACTTTAATGAATTGTTGTGCTCTGATTACTTGGCGAAAATCCAGGCAGGACTACCCCGCTGACAATAAGACATGATAAAACAAATTGAAAATTGCTGCAGGACCTGTTTAACGAAGAATTAATAATATAAAAAAAAAAGAAAAAGAAAACCCAGCCAAAATCGCCAAAAGCAGCCTCCGCAACGCGCTGGTCTCCTCAATAAAGACATCTGTTGATGACACACATTGGAAAGGCCTGCTCATGCGGAGGCTGGCGAACAAATCGCTCTAACGAGATTGGGCTACACGACGGCCTGCTGTAAGAGACCGACGCGGGGTCCCACACAACCTGCCACTGAGCGGGATGCCACAAAGCTGCCCGGGCCTGCCATAAACATGTCTGCACCCTTTTCTGAAACTACACAGCCCACACAGGCAGGGTGGCAGGATACTATTAAGGCCTGAAATCCAGTCTACATGCTATTCTCTCTCAGACGACCACCGCCACAATACGCTCCTCCAATGTGGCGAATTTCGCTCTTATACACGATATAAAAAAGAAAAAAACGCAGCGTATAATTTAATATTTTCTAGCACTTCTTTGGAGAGCTGTGCTGTAAGATGGTACGTAAAGAAATACTGAGAAGGCTTGTTTCAGCTTCAGCCTGTGTAATTGAAGGGTTTGTTTCAGGTCGTACCCGTACAAGTAGCATGGGGTGTAATGGCCCGTTACCAGCCAGTGTGCCAGACCCGTGGCCAGGACCTAAACAGTTTATGGTACATGCACAGTATATTGCGCAATGATTCTGTTGCACCCGAACAGATACAGCTGTTATAACTCCATAATGTTATATTCAGAGGTGGGAAGAGGAATACAATTTTGTACTCAAGAAAAAGTACTTCCGTGAAATTTTACTCACGTTACCAGTCGAAAAATGTACTCAAGTAGAAGTAAAAAAAAAAAAGAAGGGGGACACGGTGGTTTAGTGGTTAGCACGTTCGCCTCACACCGCCAGGGTCCGGGTTTGATTCCCGTCTCGGCCATGTGTGTGTGGAGTTTGTGCATGTTCTCCCCGTGCCTCAGGGGGTTTTTCTCCGGGTTCTCCGGTTTCCTCCCCCGGGCCAGAAGCATGCACGGTAGGTTGATTGGCACCTTGGAAAAATTGTCCCTAGTGTATGAATGTGTGTGTGTGTGTGTGTGTGTCCTGCGATGGGTTGGCATTCCATCCAAGGTGTATCCTGCCTTAATGCCCATAGACGCCTGAGATAGACACAGACTCCCCGTGACCCAAGGGAAGATCGGATAAAGCGCTAGAAGATGAATGAATGAATGAATGAATGAATGAAGTAAAAAGAAGCAGATCAAAAAAGTCTAAAGTTACTTTTCTAAATATTGTTGACGGATGCAGGTTCGTCCCCGTTAATTACTTGAAATCCAAGCGGTCGCTTAAATATGGCCAGAAGTTTTACTCCACAAGAATGTGATGAATGTTTCAGCTGGACCTGCATCACTGCATCTGTTTCGTCCGTCTCCATCGTTCCCGTGAGCTCAGTGTGTTTGATCTCCCGCCCATCAATCAATCGTCGCAGTGGGCTCGAATTCTATTTATTTATTACTTTTTTTTTACTCAGTAATGAATATGATTTAAAATGTAGCGAGATACAATATTTAAATAAAAAAAATAAAATGACATTTTTTAAAAATAGTACACAAGAAAAATACTCAATTACTGTAACGCCAGTAAATAGAATCTGTTACTTTCCACCTTTTGGTGCAGCTAGTCTCCATCCATTACACGCTTTAACCTGCGATCTTCACTCGGGTCACGGGGAGTCTGTGTCTATCTCAGGCGTCTATGGGCATTAAGGCAGGATACACCCTGGATGGAATGTCAACCCATCACACACATACACACACACACTCACACATTCATACACTAGGGACAATTTTTCCAAGGTGCCAATCAACCTACCGTGCATGTTTTTGGACCGGGGGAGGAAACCGGAGAACCCGGAGAAAAAAAACCCCCTGAGGCACGGGGAGAACATGCAAACTCCACACAGACATGGCCGAGACGGGAATCGAACCCGGACCCTGGCGGTTTGAGGTGCTAATGTGATAACCACTAAACCACCATCTATGACAGATTATTATTTCAATTAAAAAAAACAAATCAAATGCCGGGAAACAAAATCTGGGGGGGGTGTGGGGGGTGGGGGGGTGACAGCAGTGAAGCTGCTACAGACGGAAGAGCTGCAAAGATTGTCAGTATTCACATCGCTGCATGAATTCTGTTTTGCTACACATTGGACTCGCGCGTCCTCGGCAGCAGTGTAACGCAAGCGTGTCGGATAACTGGATGACTCCGTATATTTCCCCTGACAGGGAGCGTAGGAATGGAATGATTGATCGACATGGTAAAAGACTTCATGACGGCTTAAAAGTACAAAAAAAAGTAAACGACGTCATGAGTTCCAACGCCGAACAATTTCACGAGAGTGTATGGATACGCCGCGCATTTTTTGCACTATTTATTCGCACTATTTGTTTAATCGCTCGTCGTTAAATTGTTCCATTAACGGCTGCATTTCATCCGCCAGATGCTTTGTTTCTTTTTGGAAATTGGACCTACAAATATTTTGTGTTTTTGTTTTTTTTCCACAAGTAGCCACAACAGTTGAAAACGCATGCCGCCTCCGGGAAAGCGTCTCATAAATGTCCTCCATGTGCAATCGCCTTAAGTGTGCCCTCTCCTTCTGACCTCTCATCCCCCCCCCCCCCCCCTCCTTCTCTGTTCCTTTGCTCTTTAGCCCCCCCCCCCCTCCTTCTCTGTCCTTTGCTCTTTAGGTCAGGATCTGTATGCAAACACAGATGCATACACGCGAGCGCTGGCCGGCGAGCGCACACCCAGGCCGCAGGTGAACCGTGCTTTATGTGCTCCCCACAAGGCTTTCTCTCCTACCATAGTTCAAGAGCGGTCCAAGGGTCAGGCCTAGTGCCCAGCGTGCGACTGCTCTTGGTCACATCAGGCCCGAACACCCCAGAGATGCGTTTGCAGACTTCCACGCCTCGGAGACGTTTGATCTCGCTCTGAGTGAGGCTCCATTACTGTGCCTTTAATTAACTCCAGCAGCTGCCACTTCCTGGTTCCAGGACCTCGCCACACTGCTCGCCAGGCACTAATCCTTTGCAGGTGACCGTCAGCTGCACATCAAACGTCAGGATGGGGGCTAGCCTCAGTCCTCAGGTATTTCGGGGTTGGGTAATAGAGACGGCTGTCACGTCACTTCACTTCTGCCCGGCGCTCTTTTTCGGCTGTACGTGGCAGATGCACTGAAGCCGAGCTAACACGGGCCAGTTGCAGTGTGGCTAGCAGACACTGCTGTGATTCACAGCTCCATCTCTATGACCAGAGTGTTCCCAGCTTTCAACCAAGAGGGTGTCAAATTATGCAAAAGTATGTCTCCCATCTCCTGTCATAAGCTGATGATGTCGGCTCATGTTTTTCGAACGCAAAAAAAAAAGATCAATTTACAGGTCTGACTTCGGGGAAAAAGAGTGTATAGAAATATTTTGCCTCAAATCCGAATCGGCTTTATTGACAAGTAGGTTTGCGCTTACAAGGGAGTTGTTTTTTTTGCTGACAGAAGCTAAAATTACACATTTTACATGTAGGCTGAGAAGAAAAAGTAACAAAGGATAAATAAAAGAAGAAAAAAAGAAAAAGAAAGAAAGTGTTATTGGCCAGAGAAGTACGGGTAACGTTGTTATTGCATTGTTATTTCTATTTTATCCAGGGTTGTCCAACACGATCATTGGTAATACATCATTTTGCATTTTCGTTTGTTTGCAGACTAGATATTGTCCATCCGACTTACTATGGAAGAGAGAAGGAGGAAGGATGAAAGTGTTTGCAATAGCTTCATTTAAATTGCTGTATATAGTGTGTGTTATTAAAACAGTGAATTAAATAAATAAATAGCTGATTGAAATTTCTCTATTACCTCCTTCCCTTTTTTTTTTTTTTCTCTATCCGATAGATAACGGATCACGGATGATAAAAGTTGGCCATCCATGAGCAAGGGAGATTTTGTTATCTGGCGAAGCATACTAATACACCCGGCTCATTCAATTAACGCCAGCCAGATTCTTCGTACCAAGCGTGCGCCGATGCCCTTTAAGTTTTGCCAGGGCTCGAACGTGCAAGGTACTTTCAAATCCCTGACTGGAATATTAAGCCCATTTTAATACGGCCCTTTTTGAGGTTCCTGGTAGGATGCACAGTAAGTCTTTGCCTTTAAGTCCTCACACCTCATGAGTGATCTCATCAGATAGCCAATGCTGCATTAGATCAGACCTGAACATTGCAGGTGCTGGCGGGGAAGAGGAGGGGAAGAGGAGGAGGAGGGGGATTGCAAGGCAAATTAAACCAGCGGTGTGCACTTCTCCGAGCAGGCCATTCTTTCCTTAAAGACATGAGAAGGAGAAGGAGAGATGCGGCTGCTCGGCAGCGCTTTGATGTGGGGAAAAGACGCCGAGTTTAAAAGCGCAGAAATAGACGATTTTACGAGAGATTTAGTGGGATTCCCTTCAGTGATCAGCGGGTGAGGCAGGTCAATCATGCATACCAAAAAGGCTCCGTTACACAGCGCTTACACGTGCTGCTTTGAATAAGATTTAACTACATTATCAATTGGCCGTTAAAACTGTCCAAATTGTACAGTGACGAACGAACAGTGTAAAGAGACTTACATTATTTAACACACCACTGTTTTTTTCCTAAGGTGCTTTACAGTATCCGCCTTCGATGACATCGTGCCGTGTCATCGCTTACTGGTGAGAAATGATTGATAAATGATTAAAAACACGTTATTGGTTTTGCTCACCAATCACTACGCCAGTGCTGAAGCACTACTGACCGGTGCTATATATATATATATATATGTGTGTGTGTGTGTGTGTGTGTGTGGTGTGTGTGTGTGTGTGTGTGTGTGTGTGTATATATATATATATATATATATATATATATATATATATATATATATATATATATATATATATATATATCACACACACACACACACACACACACACACACACATATATATATAGCTAAAGATCAGCTTAAAGTACATGATGGCATGTCAAATGAAATATATATAATATATATCTATATATATATATATATATATATATTTTATATATATATAAAGCTGCCTTTACTCTCTTTAACATTCAATTTAACGCTTCTCTCCAGCCCCAAATGGACAGATTCCCATTACCCTTTCCAGGGGTGGATTCTGTCCAGAATATTTTATTCTTATTTATGCACTAAGAGACTTGATTTAACCGAATCAAGGGCTTTATTGAGATAAGACAGGTGTATTAAAGCAGAGAAAAACCTCAAATGGGAGGAAAAGAAAATGTTACCTTGCAGAAGGTAATTTTAGGACACCAAACAAGTTCTACTCCTCACTGTTTGTTGTTTTTCATAATTCATGATTCATGAAGAATTTACAAATGTATTCCATATGTGATAATAAGCGGTTGCGTTTTCTGTACTCAGGCAGGCTATTTGATGCACTGTGGTTAATCTGTAAGGCAAAACAAATATAGTCACTTATTTTCCCTGCTTGCTGTATGTCTTTATGTTAATAAAGCTTCTTTTTTTTTTACATTGCCCTGGAGAAAAGACATCCACTGAAAGCAGTAAATGGAAATGTGAGTGCTGAAATGCTGTTACCTGTGAATACTGCCACTTTACGCACGCCTTTATAGATCCTGAAAATGTTCAACGATGTTAAACTAACGTTTAACGCTACATTCTCGATTTCTCTATCCTAGATTAGCATGCCCATTTTATTATCATATACGCATTATCATTATTAACAGAGGAGTTAAAACTGTAAACTTGCTTGGGGGGGTGATTTAAAAAAAAAAAAAGAAAAAGCATGACAGTAAATGATAAATGATGCAGTAATTGCTCAATTAATTTAACTGATTGGGTAATTAATTAAATGGAAATTTTTGTAGAGCTAAAAAAAAAAAACAATATTATAATCGCTTCATTTTCATTTCTGTTTTGGACTGATCAGATAGCAAATACTGGAACTCATGTATAAAAGAAGTGCAAAAAATAATTGGAGGTACAGGGCAGTGGATTTATTGGCTGTCCAGATTTGTGTACTGGGGAATGTCAGATGGATAAACAGGCGCTACTGCATGATGCGCTCGAGATCCAGGTAATTAATTAGGAGGTTCGATATATATTGGCGTTAAGTACAGAAGTACAGAAACCGGTGTAGGCGGGCAAAATACGCCATGTCAGAGTTGTTATGTGCACATCATGTCCTTCTAAAGAGAACTTTCTCCATTTGCAGCTTCATCTTTTTGGAGCATTTGATGGAAGAGAGCAAGAGCAAAAGAGAGAGAGAGAGAGAGAGAGAGAGAGAGAGATCTGACTTGCTCAGAAGCAAGGCACCCCCACCCCCACTCATCTTTCTAAAGCTGTCCCCCCCCCCCCCCCCCCCCCTCTCTCTCTCTCTCCCATCTCTTTGCAGTGCCTTTCGCACAGTGGTGGTGCAACTATGTGGATCACAGGTGGGGTGGCGGCCTCCATCGAATAAGCTAGTTCACTAAGGATGGGATTTGGCGCTGTTATTTTTCTATTAGAGAGGAATTATGCTAAGCACTTAGAAGCCATCATGGCGTTGCTATGGCAGCCCATACTTCCTGCAGGGTTGCGACCTTGAATGACTACAACCAGTGCAAAGCCGGGTACCACATAGATCCTTTGAGGATTAGAAATACAGCTTTATATTAATGGGGGGGGGGGGGGGGGGGGGGGGTGGATGCTTCAGATATGTTTGGAGCGTGTAATGAAAAGTTTATTGAGAGGTCCTTCTCGTTATTTATTGCATCATCATTATTATTTTATTATTATTATTATTATTATTATTGTCGTTGTTGTTTTTCTTATTTCTGCTTTCTATATCCTCTTTGAAAATCCATGCGAGTGTTTTTGCTCATGTTGTTTTGTCACTGATATGCCTAATAAAACCGTGCAACTGTCAAGAAATGCGTATTAAACATTTCTTTCTTTCGTTAGATTAATCCGCTGACCCTGAAAACTAAACGGCGTCAGCAGGAAAACCCGAGAGAAAACGAGGGACGTTTTCCGTGTTTTCATATCATCTTTACTTCAGTAAAAATTAAAAAAAATACTCGTCACACACATAAAGCAAAGTGCTCATGGTTTTAAAAACAAGCACGTTCTTCGTTCTCATCATCATCATCATCATCATCATCATCATCATCATTATCATCTTTGACGTCAAAATCATGAAAGTTAAGCATTTGCGGCCAAAATGAATTTATTTGAAATGGATTATTATGAGCCTACAGACTCCTGCTTTCATTGCGAACGACTCTGTAAAGTGGGGAACCTCAAAGACTTAGAGTTAGATTATTTTTTTATGCCTTTTTATGCCTTTTTTTTGCTATAAACAGCATAACTGATTTTTGCTTCTTTAAAAAGAAAAAAAAAATCATCCGGAGTACACATTTTAGAGTATCATTGCATATAGACAACGTGCCACAATACACAGCAGGATCCGACTTTGAAGATTTGCTGTCTGTAGTTGAACTATAGAGGTATATGACCTGTTGAAACGAGTAGTAGACGTATAAAGCTTTAGCTCTATTTGAATATGAATAATTCAGCATGTTAACTTTGTAGATCATAATTTTGACCTTCATTTATTATGTATAGATTTGGAATTTCACATGAAAAACATAAGCCATTTAGTATTGTGACATTTGCATTTCCTTAACCTAGATCCTCAAGTACTAGCACAGCGAATTGATGTATATGCATACATACATACTCATATATATATATATATATATATATATATATATATATATATATATATATATATATATATATATATATATATATAGGTTTAAAGTATATGGGGATTTTCTCAAGCTGAAGAGATTTTTCCAAAGGTGATCCCTGTTTATGATTTCATATGAATAAAGTCGTAAGCAAAGCCACAAACCTTAGCTCCGCCCCCTCACACGACATTAACGATACTCAGTGTTGTGAACGCTCATGTGAATGGGAAAGTGAATTGCAGCGTGAAACCTTGTGGGGCCTTCCCAGTATAACTTGATACGTTCTTAATTTGCTAAAGGTTGACATTGCATTTTGACAATTCAATTTCAACAAAGGTTTTATGTAAATGATTATTCAAATATATAGATGTTACTAACTGCAATGTTTACGTTAATCTTTGTATTATATTATATTATATTATATTATATTATATTATATTATGTATCATATTCTAGTAACAGTTTAAAGGTTTAGAAGGAGAAAAAGGATTATGTACATACCTTTTTTAATGTTCCCTCACCAGCCTATAAAATCAATATAGCTCAAGCTGTGTTTGAAGCTCACTCTGGGTTAAAACTATAAGAAACGATTCAAACTTTTTTGCTATTCTCTTTTATTTTTGTAATTATTATTATTACTATTATTGTTCGTATTATTATTGGCATTATTGTTATAATTAATTAATTCATGTATTTATTTATGTATTTATATTATTTCAACGACGTTGCATGGGTTGCCCACTTTTTTTTTTTTTTTGCTTCAATCTCGAAAAAAGTTTTTGTATATTATAATGTCCTAATGTCCTCATAATCTGCAAAAGGGCGTTTCAAAATTATTTAAGCCTATAAGTAATACATATTTGTAAAAAAACAACAACAAAAAAACAAATTGTGAATCACCAGCAATTGAAGTGCATTGAGCATGAAGGCATTACAGGGGGTTGTCTAACGAAATGTACATATTTTGTCTTTAAATGCTAAAATGAAACGTCATTTTATTTCAGAAAATGAAAACTCAATTAGAATTAAAAGACAATATTTCATTTGTCATAAAATTATTCCTCAGAGTGCTTTTCTCTGACTTAAAAAAAAACATACAGTTGTAAATATAGAAAGAAATGCGATCATTTGGTTGTATGGTATGAGGTATTTATTTACTAACTATCAATATAAATACATAGGCGTGATATTTTGTATGCAAAGTATATTACATTGTGATATATCTTGCCCGTTAAAACGTGAATATTAATCTCTTTTACAAATATACATTTGCGGGGTTTTATTACTAGCCATGTTGTTTTAAGTGACTCTGATTTTCACGTATTTTCTTTTTTTTTTTTTTTTTTATTTGTAGCCCGAATTTATTAAATTTGTGGCCATTCTTCAATAACTAACCTTTATTTGAGAGTCCCAAACTAAGCTGGACCTCTTCCTCCGGAGATTTTGCGCCACTGTTATGCAAATGACATGAGTTTGTTAGGCCTATTATTTCGTTTGTACACTATAATCATTTTTGCCGATCTCCAGACTATACATAAAGCAAAGGTATGTTTCTTTTATTTGTACGAAATTGTTTTCGAGATGTGTTTTTGTATCTCTCCACCCAGAGCAGCTTACCTGTGCTCCAGTAAGAATGCGGTAAAAACATTACATGGAGCTGGAGGAGACGAGGGGATGAGGGGAACGAAATGTATCAATGAAAAGTGCCAGGACTAAAAGTGTAGACGCAGAGCACAAACACTGCCCAAAACTTTTGCTTGCGACCTGCGGTCCAGGTGACGTCACACAAATCCCAATGACGTTTTTCGTTAGAGGTGCGTTCCCAGAGGAGTGAGATCTAAAATAGGCTATCCCCAAAATCACCATCAGCACCACTGATACACTAAGAAGGGAAATTTAAAAAAAAAAAAGTGACTTAAGCAAAATCATACATTTATCCACCAGTTATTAAACTTTAAATGTGGAACCTGGATTTTCCCAGATCGCTCAATGCTTTTTGCATGAAATCTTTTATATTATTTTTTTTTAATGTTTACCATTAAATTATTTCCGTTGTTGATCTGTAGTCGAAAGTACAATTTCAGACCACGTTAATTTGTACGGTATCGTTAGTCCGTTTTTAATTACATAAATAGTAAAATAAACTGCGAATATCACATCAGAATTATTTATTAAAGGAATTTTAAATGACTTATTATTTATTTTGATATCCGCAGTTTATTTTACTAAGTGGCATCGATTTGAACAGATTGTAACAGTGTCGTCATGTTGATTTAGAAGTGATTTTTATTCAGGTATTGACGCAAAATGTCCATGTTGTCCCATGTCACATTAAAATAACTACTGATATAGAAACTGTGTTGTAGATTCTAGATATGCACTTATTATTTTGGTTTTTTTTTTTTTTCAGAACTATTCACAGTTTATATATATATATATATATATATATATATATATATATATATATATATATATATATATATATAATAAAATGTAACAACCAAATGTATACATTGTGTTTTTCTTCCTGTAAACGCTATATATTATATATATATATATATATATATATATATATATATATATATATATATATATATATATATATATATTATATATACAGATATTCTTTTCTTTCCCCATACTAAGTTACCAACTAATATGTAACAAAAATGCTATATATATATATATATATATATATATAATATCTATATATATATATATATATATATATATATATATATATATATATATATATATATATATCTATATAGACTATATATAATAATAAAAACAAAGATGGACCAGGTTCCGTTATTATATGAAAACTTGAACTTCTCTGTTCAATAGAGAAGACAGGAACAAAAATAATGGAAGAGGGAAAAAAGTGTATAGAGTTATAGCTGGAAGTAGAATTGTATAATTGGAAAGCAATTCTGATGAGAATCACTCATTTACAAATGTTTTTAATATATCAATATGCATCAATAATAATTATTATTATTTTTCCAAATGTATGTAAGCACATTTGGAGAATTAGCATGAAACAAATAACAACAAAAATGTTAACAATATACACAGCACATATAATTTAGAACACCGACACACGTGTGTGTGTGTGTGTGTGTGTGTGTGTGTGTGTGTGGTGTGTGTGTGTGTGTGTGTGTGTGTGTGTGCGCGCGCGTGGGGTGCGCGCGCGTTTACTTGACATCAAAAGATCTTAGATTTCTGTAACAGAAAACCTAGAAGTGAATTTTTGTTTGTGCTCTTTTCTCAGGCAGTTAATTTTGCAATATTAATGAGTAAAAAGTAACAAAAGAAATCACAATATTGAATTTGTGTCTTTCTTGCTTTTTATATTTATCTTGTTTTGTTTTTAAGAAATTGCATGGACATCTGTTATTTACTTATATATTCGTTTATTAGTATTGTCCGTATGAAAGGTCCCCGAGTTAACAAAGAACAATAATTATAGTTTCTCGCCATAAAGGCAGGGAGAAATTAAAAAAATAATCTTTAACAGAAAGTTTTCATTTATCGGAGTTTATTCCTCCTTTTCTTCTTTCTTTCTTTCTTTCTTTATTTCTTTCTTTCTTACTCATCCTCGCCCTCCTTCTGTTTCCTCCAACCCTCTCCACTGTACACCAGGCTTCCCTACCGTTTTTATTACTGTGTCCTGAAGTCTTATAACGCTGCTAGTTTAAAGTTCCTCATCACAGGTGTTGTTATTTTATATAGCGTGTTTATTTTATTTCGTTTCCTGTTAATGTCACGAGTTATTCGCAGTTTGATAAATGTAAACATTTTCTGCCTTATTGATCGGAAGGTTTTTATTTTCTGGAGGTTGTAATAATACAGAATGGTTTTGTTTGTTTGTGTGTGTGTGTGTGTGTGGTGTGTGTGTTGTGTGTGTGTGTGTGTGTGTGTGTGTGTGTGTGTGTGTGTGTGTGGGTGTGTTTTGTGTGTGTGTGTGTGTTAACCCAACCGGGCCCCTTTCACCTTAGGACGCGCTACTTGAGCTCTGGAGCAAAAGCAGGACCCTTCTTTACACCGTGTAAACACGACCCTTTGCATTGTGTAAATTACTTGGATTAAGGCGCCTTTGTTGCTAGAACACTTACACCCTCAATGTACACACGGGCCCAATTCATGCCTTCTCCAAAGCCATTTGGCCTTAACTTCCAGTGGAACATTTAAGGAAGTTACACCCATTCATTAACCAGGCAACATTGACGCTTTTACATTTTGCTCGAAAGTGTTTGTGTTTATTTTTTAATTTTTTGTCGCTGTTTGGAAAGAGCCAGCCAGGATAGATTACTTTATAGGCTAATTTCCCTTCATCCAGTCTCCAAATCAAAATTGCCTTTTATTCTTTTATAAGCATGTGTTTATCGTCGCAGCTCCGCACGTGTTCTTGTCTATTAATAGTCGACAGCACGGCGTTATGAATAGCAAAAGTATTTGCGAATATTAAAGTTTAATTAGTTTGTTTTTATTTCTTTTGAATTGTATCTTGTTCATGGTGAAATCTATCAAATAACTCATATTATTTCCCGTAAAGAATCTATTACTTAAGAAACGATGTAACGCTGTAAGATATAACAATATACACCATTGACACACGACTATAATTTACCACAATGTTTTATTAACATTGTAAACAATCAATTGTTTAGAATTAGTGCGCCGTTTCAGTGTTTATTTTTTACTGAAATTAAGCGGAACATGAAAAGATATATATATATATATATATATATATATATATATATATATATATATATATATATATATATATAAATTCTTTTAGAATCGTTATAAATAGTTTATAAATAGTTTAAATATTTTGGTTGTAGGTTATGAAAAAAAAACTCAGAGACAATATTTTGCTGAATAAACGAAGTTAGTTATCTTTTTTTTAAGTACTTATATTTCAAACACAGGCCTGTTTTTATTTACATAATTACAATTTTGCTGTCTACCTCTAAAATTCAGTATCTGGGTGAGGGATCAAATAATCCCTGTTCAATATCGAAACACTATTTGCTTTATGATTAAGCTTGCAAAGAAAATTCTTCATTGCATTGCATTTTAAAAAGAAACACTATATGTGCTACATAGACCGTTATGTGCTACAATGGAAACCTATAGAGGTCTGAATGATTTAATAGCGTAGACAAAGTGTTCTCTAGTAGCCGCGACGCACATAGACTTCATCCCCTCCCAAAGCACGGGTCCGCTAATGAGTAGCCTTTCCCACTTCTCCACTTACACCTACTTCAGTGCCAGAACTCTGTATTGTGATTTTGGGCACAAACAATCCAAATGAAAGAATAAAGTTATGATTTCCCTCAAATAAATCGATACGTAGAGCGGTTTTACTGTAACTGTACAGAAGTTATTAAGAAAGAAAACTGCATTTAAAAATAACCGAATTCGAATTGCAAATGTAAACATTTCATTATGTAGGTTGTATTATGTAGGACTGTCAACAAACGGCGGAAGAAACAATTGCTTTCGTCACAAAAACGCTCGACATTTTCATTTGTAATTTCCCTTCCGAAACGAAATTCTGTAACGAAAAAGTCTTGACGAACTCTCACAGAAACGACATGCATGATTAAGTTTAGCCAAGCCATAATAACTGAG
>JACRUU010000025.1:9287444-9292444 GCA_030449085.1 Kryptopterus vitreolus | reverse complement strand
AACTTGAAATATTCCCTGCCTTTGTTTGCCGTTGCTAGGAGACTTTTCGACGCAAAAAGTGTTTTCAGTAAGCTACAAGATCAAACAAAACATTTCAAATATAAATTTTAAAGCCTGCCATGTTTGAGGCCTAGTCTTGCAATTTACTGGGAATGTTCACTGGGGAAGAACTAAAGATAATGATCTCTCTATATCGCAATTCTGGCCATTGGCCAAAATGGAGATTTATCATTTTCTTTCCTTCTAGATTAGAAACTACCGTGACTAATTGGACGTAGGTATTAAAAAACAAGGATCTTTTTTTTTCCTTTTCTTAAATGTTATTACAACCAAACACGCAAGCGCAAGTTTTAACGCAAGCACATCGATAGAGACAGACAGACAGACAGAGAGACAGACATTTCTTCATTATAAAATAGGTTTAAGCAATAATTCCAGCCTTGCGTTATACTACAGCGTGTGGGTGGCACTGGGATCTAATTTGCCATTATTATTGTAACACTCAAATAAATGTACTGAGCGAGAGGTGCTTGTAATGAGGCCCGAGTATTATCACGACTGCTCGTTTAAGGATAGGCCGTGTGAAGGGCGGGGACTGTATATGCCAGTGTTTTTGCATCCGAACATTGCTGAAGACATAATAAGTGGAGATTTTGCCTCTGATTTATTTCAACCAATGTAACATGATTTTTTTTTTGTTTTTAACTACTTTCTAAAGTTAAATAGCTTCTAGATAGAGTCTAAATTGTGTTTTTTTTTTTATTGAGCAATAGAAGTCCCTTCCTAATTACTAGAAGAACGAATGTGACATTTGAACTTATAGATTACTTGCCGATACAGTCTGGTGTCTGGCTTCAGCATGGAGAACTATAGGCGATCTCCATCATATCTGGCTGTGTACATTCCTCTTCTGAGGTGTATACATTACCAGCAAGAGCATTGCTCCTAAGGATGCTAAACATGAACCTGGTTTTTGAGTTGTTTTCATGTAAGTATATAGTCCTAACACCACAGTATATTGACTGGGGGGACACTATACTGTCAAAAAGCACCGTCTTTCGGATGAGACGTTAAACCAAGGTCCTGACTCTCTGTGGTCTTTGGAAAAAGAGTAGAGGCGTGTCCTCGGCATCCCGGACAAATTCGCCCATTATCCTCTGTCCACCAGTAAGATGGTGCATGATGGGAGTTCTGGCACACTATCCCCCTCTCATAATGTAAAGTACTTTGAGTGTCTACAAAAGCGCTATATATATGTAATGAATTATTATTATTCATTCATTCATTCATATATCTTCTACCGCTATATCCGATCTTCCCTCGGGTCACGGGGAGTCTGTGTCTATCTCAGGCGTCTATGGGCATTAAGGCAGGATACACTCTGGATGGAATGCCAACCCATCGCAGGACACACACACACACACACACACACAATCACAATCGCACATACATTCATACACTCGGGACAGTTTTCCAAGGTGCCAATCAACGTGTTTTTGGACCGGGAGGAAACCGGAGAACCTGGAGAAAAACCCCCTGCGACACGGGGAGAACATGCAAACTCCACACACACATGGCCGAGACGGGAATCGAGGCGAACGTGCTAACCACTAAACCAACATGCCCCCGTTATTATTATTATTATTATTATTATTATTATTATTATTATTATTATTATTATAATAAAGTAAAGTTTAATAATATCTAAATGGTCAATGCAATGGGTCAAAACCAGTAACATCTCCCACAGTTCCAGTTGTTGGAATGGAATAAATTTCTCCCTGATACTCAATACCAACTTTTGCACCACTTTTGCACCACTTTAGTAGCGCATTGTCACCAGATAAAACACTCAATACTCAAAATGCTACCACAGACCCACTAATATTCAGCAATAGGGATTTGACGCAAAAGAAAAATCCCGTTAATGAAACTGAGAGAGTGTTGTGTTGTTTACACAGAGGCTAATGTGTAGGCTAAGCTAGTTGACTAGCTATGAAAGGCGCTATATGCTCGTTATGTTGTAGCAGTCCCTAATCGCCGTGTTTGGGTCTGCTGCTCATTTAAACAGAGAAACATGTAGACAAGTTTGAGCTTTGATGGAGAGCGATGATGCCGTCCTAATGGGAGTGAAAAGCCAGGGGGTGGAGACCCTAACACAACAAGCTACGTTTAGCATTTGTTGTATGGCTAACTTTGCAGGCTCAACACTGGGCAGGTTTTATAATTAGGACGATGCACACAATCGCATTAACCTTTGCTTATCCTCAAAATCTGCTACTCGGGAAACCGTGTGACTGAGCTGAAGTGGTCATTGAACACTTTGGAGAGTAGGTTTGTAAGTACGTTTGCAAACTCGGTAGTGAGGAACCAGTGGAAGAGGCGATAAGGGCAATAAGAAGAGAGGTGAAAGCAATATCCTAAACACGGGATGGAACGTGGAACGGCTCACAAAATTGTCCTCACAATCGCTTGCATTTGTCATCTTTCTTTGCAAAGTGGTTATAGAAGCCCTCTAACATATTAAAAGTAAGGAAAAAGCATGCCTATCCCTCACGCATTGCGGCAACATTTTGGTTCTTTGGTGCTGCTCCTCTTCAGCTGGGACTGGAGCCCTAGTCACGATCGGGAAAACCACAGAATACCTCATTAAACATTAGACATTCATTCATTCATCTTCTATAAACTTCTACCCCCGCTTTATCCGATCTTCCCTCGGGTCACGGGGAGTCTGTGTCTATCTCAGGTGTCTATGGGCATTAAGGCAGGATACACCCTGGATGGAATGCCAACCCATCACAGGACACACACACACACATTCATACACTAGGGACAATTTTCCAAGGTGCCTTGGAATCAACCTACCGTGCATGTTTTTGGACCGGGGGAGGAAACCGGAGAACCCGGAGAAAAACCCCCTGAGGCACAGGGAGAACATGCAAACTCCACACACACATATGGCCGAGACGGGAATCGAACCCGTACCCTGGCGGTGTGAGGCGAATGTGCTAACCACTAAACCACCGTGTCCCCTGAACATTACACAAAGTATGATAAATTCACCTTACAAAACAAGATCACCCTAAAGCAAAAAGTCAACAAAGGAATGTCTTCAGAAGAGGCCCAGTGAGAGCCTGAACATCTAATACCTCTGGAATGACTTTAAAAAAATAGCAGTGCACCAGAGATCCTGTTGCATCTGAAGAACCTTTGCAAATCGGAGTGCAAAAAACGCACCGGGATCGATCTGCAAAATGGTTTTAGTCTTCCTGAAAAAGATTGAGTGCTGTATTAGGTAGTGTAACTAATAGGGAGTTGGGGAGCAGCCTCTGGACCAGACGATCTCAGGTTCAAATCCCACCACTATTCCACTTGTGGTCCCTTGAGCAAGGCCCTTAACCCCCAGTTGTGTTGCTCTGGATAAGGGCGTCTGGCAAATGCTGTAAATGTAATGAAAAGCTATCGTTCTTTCTTTTTTACTTTCTTTTACATTTCCTTGTTTTACATTTTACATTATAGAGAGTCGTGCACACACTCAGTCCACTGGCCTATTTACTTCTGCATTTCATTTATCTTTATAGTTGCATTTTGGAATGTCTTATTCTAGAAACTAGGGGGGGGGGGCGGTGGTTTAGTGGTTAGCACGTTCGCCTCACACCGTCAGGGTCCGGGTTCGATTCCCGTCTCGGCCATGTATGTGTGGAGTTTGCATGTTCTCCCCGTGCCTCAGGGGGTTTTTCTCCGGGTTCTCCGGTTTCCTCCCGGTCCAAAAACATGCACGGTAGGTTGATAGGCACCTTGGAAAATTGTCCCTAGTGTATGAATGTGTGTGTGATTATGAGTGTGTGTCCTGCGATGGGTTGGCATTCCATCCAGGGTGTATCCTGCCTTAATGCCCATAGACGCCTGAGATAGACACAGACTCCCCGTGACCCGAGGGAAGATCGTATAAAGCGGTAGAAGATGAATGAATGAATGAATTCTATAAACTGAGATGCATGTTTACATCTTGTTTACGGAAGACTATATAGTTTCAGCGACGGTCGTGTGCACAGCATAACCCATTTACAGAAGCGCTAGCTTGTTTATCATCTATGCTGTGAGAAGTCCGATTCATTCAACAGCACTTCGCTGAGTTGTTTGGTGTTAAGTTTTGAAACATTAACGTAGGTAATCCACCGATTATCATGCTTTTGAGAAAAGGAAACCCAAGTTTCCCCCCGAAGGGAATCGATTAAAACAAATGAGGATTCAGACAGTACCCTGAACTCAGGATCAAACCCGGGTCCCAGGAGATGTGATCCTGGTGGTTAAAACGCATTGAGCGGAATGTGATTTACTGGCTTCTAGTACAGGTCATAGGCCTTTTCCTGAAGTGTGGATGCAAAGAAAGTTACTCGGCTTACAGCTTCACAAAACAGTGCTTCACCAAACCCCTTTCAATACGCAAAAAAATATCAACAATTCCTAGTGAATATTAGAAGGTTAATTAGCTGAAATGGACAGATGTCAAATTAAAAAAAAAGGACTTTTTACGATTTTTATGATTAAGATTATTGTCATAATTGTAAATGTTCTGCCTATGGATCAGAAAAGAGAGAAAGACTGGCACATAAAGGATGGACAATCTATCCACATACATACATTTGGAATTTGTCAGATTTGCTATTAAGCTAGCAGCACGTTTCGTATGATTGAATCAAGATAAATATCTTGAATTCTTTTACTTTACTGTCCCGTATTAAACAACTCAAATTTGTTTATTCCATGTCTATAGTCTCCTTTCACTGTTGTTCTTGTCCCACTTGCTGTACACACACACACACACATACACTATGCCGGATGGGACCCTCCTGAGTGTGACATCACCTGCCTACACTTTTACTAAAGTGGCATCAACCTAATGACAATCTCTGGTGTGGGTGCAGATCAATACACGGGGGTTCGAACAATGTTTAACCGGCAGAGCAGCAATCTGAAATATGGAAAACCAAAAAATA
>JACRUU010000025.1:9247444-9282444 GCA_030449085.1 Kryptopterus vitreolus | reverse complement strand
ATATATATATATATATATATATATATATATATATATATATAATATATATATATATATATATATATATATATATGAATATATATATCCTATATATAAGGGGAAGTGATTAGTGATTTGATTACACAACCCGTTTTGGGATACATGCTTATTAAAAGTTAAAATGAAACACCCATAATTACACAATACTTTGAAATAGCCTGGATCGTGATCGATGCATTCCAGGGGTATAAAACCGAGTCTCGCTGACAGGAGAAAAAAAAACAATAAGCATTTGAGTGTTTTTCGACTCTTTTTTTGCCCGATTAAAGACTGTGTTATCGTTATTTTGTATCGTCGCTGAATTTCCAAATAGAATGTCATTGAATGGATGATTAATTATTTAAGAAATTGCAAATGGGCATAAACACTATACATACAGATTACTCGGCTCCAGCGCAGCCCCCTGTTCTCCGACCCCCCCCTCCCCACACCCACACCCCAACCACCCATTTTAGCATGTTCAGCTGGCCTCCAGCATGCACAAGGCCTGCCAGCATACACTTGCCAAGGCATAGAGGACACTGAACTGTTCTCTAATGAAAACAATCTGGAGGGAAGATCAGAGAAAAGGATTTATGGCAGTGGTCACCCGTCTGAAAGCATGGCATACTCAGAGTAACCCCCCCCCCCATCACCACCACCACCACCACCACCTTCAAACGGGGTACATCCAAGTTAACCTCCTCTTCACACACGATCAGGAAAAGGATTTACATTGCTCCTTGTATTCCTGTGTCTAATGTGGACTTGCTGTGAATTCATCCTTCATCCGAACCTGTTGCTGCGTCCGGCCCGCAACATTACAAACGCTCCAAAAGCACAACATTTAACATTTAACATTTCCCCCTATAGAACCAAAGAAGCATGATCAGACCCTGTCATTTTATATATATATATATATATATATATATATATATATATATATATATATATATATATAGATATATATATATATATATACAGTGTTACGCAATTTAATTACAAAATAAAAGTAACGTGTAAAAAACGTGTAATTAGATTACAGTTACGTTTGAAAATGGTAAAATACCCAAAGAACCACCACCCTCGCTCGACAAAGATTTTCGCCACAAAGACCCCCCCCCCCCTCCCACCCCCAACCCCTCTCTATAATTTGCTTCTGATATGTAAACATTTTTCTGACTCAGGATGTTATTTTCATCAAGTGGCCACCTAGTGGACGCATGTGTGTAATCCAAAAGTAATCAAATGTTATCATTTTATAAACTTTTATAAAGTAATCAGTTACACTACTTACACTACTTATTATATTTTGCATAGGGTCATTTATAATATATATATATATATATATATATATATATATATATATATATATATATATATATATATATATATAAATATGTAAATATTATGTGTGTATGTATGTATGTATGTATGCATATATATATATATATATATATATATATATATACATAATCTTACATATCTTATGTAAGGTGTCAATAACAAGAGGAAAGGTTTTCAAAGCAAACAGCAAAGCGAAATGCATTTAAATAAATAAATAAATGAAATTGAATAGTAAAGAAAGGGGCGAAAATACAAAAGAAGAAACATTGCATGGTTTGAAAACAGAACTGAACATTCACCAAATGAAAAGACTTTTTTGTTTAATAATCTGCTACTGGCTGAGCTACACAGGATACTGGCACCACGACAAACACAAAAAAAAAGACTGACCCTAGTGGTGAAGATGAAAGGAAATGTCACCAACCATGAGCTGCGGCACAATGACAAAAACAACCCCTCTCATTTGTCATTTTGCCTGTATAGTAGACATTATATCTACACAGGCGTTTCTTTCAAACGGATAGTAATTTACAAACGAATATTTGTCTTGTGCACGTGTTTTTAATGTATTAATTAATCTTTTTTTTTTTTTCTTTTTTCCCCTGATGAGACCAGAGACATACGCGAGATAAATTACCTCGCACTGATTCCGTGGCATTCGGTGAGACAACACTTTAATCGGCTTGCGCTTCTCGCTACTGTTCAACATTTCATCGTTTTTGATGGGCTCATTACAATCTCACCTCCAAAATCAATTTGCCAGCATCGCGTAGCATCGTTCCCTTTACACGTGGTTAGCATCAGACGGATCGCGAGATTTCAAAGCGCCACGTAGCCTGTTTGGAAACAGATAGACCTGTTAGAGGCCTGTTCTAATGGTGCGGTTGGGCGGCAATATGGGAGGTCTGATCTCAGTCAGATGCAACTATATAAGGCAATGGAAAGGTCTCACGTTCGGATGATGTGTTTGCGACGTGTTAGACTAAGCGTGGGCGGGCGGGCGGGCGGGTGCGTACACGTGCATTTCATTGTGTGAGTGCGCTTGTAATACTCTGATAAAGTGATAATGGAAACGAAGGGGAAAAAAAACGACGGCATTTAAGCCTGGAGTTTTTCGAAAGCCGTGCTGGCTGTGGCGTAGGACGTCGACTACACTTAGGGAACATGCGCATTATGAGGCCAGCACGAGAGGTGGAAGGAGGGGAGTGACTGGTGAGATCCACCGGAAAGAAGGTTGGGCAGTCATGGATGAAATAAAGCTCTAGCCCCAACTGAGCGCCAGTGGCTCGGGGTTGGGGACGCCGAAGAGAAGCTCAAAATCCAATTAAAATAGCACCCCATCAGCCTATACATCTACCACTCCCTTTCTGATGCAACCTCACACTGCTCCTTTCAGATGAGTGCTTTTTTTGAGGTATTCCAAAAAAAAAGAAAAAAAAAAGGGCGTGGAGATCTCTAAAGCTACTCGCACTTGAACTCTATTTGTCAGTAATGATATATCACTGTCATGGTGACACTAAACCTTTTCGCGACAACCGGGATGATGTACCATGTGGGTTGTTTTTTAAGGGGGTGGGGGGGCTCACAAGAAGTACATATAGGCCTACATGAATATCTGCAATATCAGTTTGAAAATCTACAAATGGATATGCTGCTAGTGTAATGGGTGCGGCGAATAGATAGATAGATAGACAGATATATATAGATATATAGATAGATAGATAGATAGATAGATAGATAGATAGATAGATAGATAGATAGATAGATAGATAGATAGATAGATAGATAGATAGATAGATAGATAGATAGATAGATAGATAGATAGATAGATAGATAGATAGATAGATAGATAGATCGATCGATGGGTGGTGTGGATGGATGGATGGATGGATGGATAGATAGATAGATAGATAGATAGATACACAGACAGACAGACAGCTAGACAGACAGATAGACAGACAGACAGACAGATAAGGTATAAAGATGCAGATATGACGGTACATCCATACAGGGGATACAGGGCAAATGCTTTGCAATAGATCATTTTTGTTTGTGTTTTTTTGTTTGTGCTTTGTGTTTAGTGGAGGCAGAGAGGATAAAACCTCGTTTGGAGGGTGCACTTTGACAGCATGCACAGCTCTACAGCACCAGCTCGGAAGATCTATGGTATCTACATTCTACTCTCATCTAGTGCATATAGCAATACCAATATCTGCAGAAATGTTCAGGGAGATAAATATATTAAATATAAAATGTACAAAGACAAGTAACACACTGTAAAAAGTAAAAAAAAATGCTTTTACCAAAAAATATAAGGGTCATATCATATATATATATATATATATATATATATATATATATATATATATATATATATATATATATATATATATATATATATATTGCATAGATACTGATTTATACATAACATTAATACTGCAGAAAGATTAGCATGTTGGCTTGAAGGGAAGGGTTGAGTTTTTTTTGGAAAACAGTAACATTATCACTTTATAATATGTATTTTGAGAGGACTAATTTAAAAACATAAAGATGTCCAACAATTTTCAGATCCCATTAAATAAATATATAACATTACAGTATCTGAAATAATGGAGCCTATCATCTTTACCAATCACGTTACCAGCTAAAACAGTGTGTACATTTTACTATATAAATACAAACACACACATACACACACACACACACACACACACACACACACACATATATATATATATATATATATATATATATATATATATATATGCACACTGAATGCCCCCTAAGAAATCTTAGTAGAGCAACTCAAATGATAATTGAGAGAAATGCTTATTATATCTGACTGACAGAACTTGAAACACTTGGTTTAAAACACTAACTTAATGCTTAGGGTAAGCCTCATGAATTAGTGTAAATGAGCTGTGTAGGCAAATCAGATTAAAGATTCCATCTGAAATAAAGAAACGTCATACAACAAAACATGTTCTGCTATGGAAGCTCGTGATAGGAGCCTAAACATTGGTGCTGGGTAGATTTATAGCAATCAGAAATTCAAAAAGTAATAATTTACCACATTAAAAAAAATGTGTACATATAAAATAAATACATATAAAATAAACACAATTTTTACAAAAGAAAACAATAAATATATGAATCAATTATGAACACGATTTTCATGAAAAAAAGAAAAATATCCTATGTTTTAAGCACAAGATGACTTGTGTCTAAATATTGTTGACAGGTCTTAATATAGTTTATAGTTACAAAATGCAGCATTAAATAATCGACATTAAATAATTTCTAACATATAACTTGAGCTACATTTTTTACAAGCTTTATGACTTTTTTTATATATATATATATATATATATATATATATATATATATATATATATATATATGATATATACCTCAGGATATACACAAGTCAGTCTTAGCAAATAGGGCCTGAGTTAGCATTCATACCTATTGTTATTTAATCCGGCCACTTTCATCCAGGAATTTCAATCTATTGAAATTGTTCATTAATGGTCCATAAAATCCTAAATTAATTGCTGTATCATATCAGAAAAAAAGTTCCAAAATAAAATATTTGCGTCCGTTTACATTCAATGCACTATAAAAATGATTGCAACTAACTTTTTAGCTCAGGCAGAAATGAAAATACTAGACTGATACAGTCTACATACCACGGGATTAAAAAGTACCCTCTATATTGTAGTAATAGTGAAGTATTTCCACCCCAGTGGTCCAAAAACGTACGACTTTCTATTTTTTTCTAGACGGGAAATTGTTATTTTTTACGGAAAGTTAACATAAATACACTTTTCCTATCAGTTAACGCATTAATTGTAAGAAGGGTGACTCGGCAAGAAGAAATTCGTTGCAACACTCGGATAATTACTTAATGAGTTGAGCATAGTTCATTAAACTAGCTCACATTAAGCTCTAATGACCAGCCTAGTACCTATTTAGTGAATTCACATTCATAGACAATTTACAGACGATTAGCCATATTAAAGCTTGGATCATGTCGTAAACCACACAAGATGTAGTAGTAACAGAAATTTCCTTTTGCTTTACAGTGAATACAAAGGTATATGTGAAGCAGTCAGGCACAATTTGCCTTAGCATACCTGCTAATACTTAAAAGCCGATCTTCAAACAGCTGATTATTTCGCTACGCTAATCGGACTGTACTAGCACAAGCAGATTTGATCAACTGCAGCATCTTTCTGCAATCAGGAAATGGTGAAGACATTTAGAAATAACACAAGTAAACCTTTTATAAGCATTTCGAATAACTGCAGTGTTTGCAGGTTGTTCTGATCGTTAGAAACACCTGCTTTTCGTGCAACGCAATTGAACATAACATTATAACGAAACTAAATAATTCTAAACCAGCTTTTCGTTTTCTTTACGAACGTGTAAATTTAACCACACTCATTTCGTTCGAAGGCAATAAAGACACTTTAATGCTGAATACTGAATGCACATTGAAATGTACAGTAGGCAATAAACAGTGGGACTTTAAACTGATTTATGGAATATACAGAGGCAGGGGAAACAATGGCCTTGTCCTAGTGCACCCTTTCTTTTCTCTGAATACAACACAGGCTGAATATTCTCCCCAAAAATAAACCATAATAAAAAAAAAAGAATGCTGAAAATCAGCCACCTTGGGTTAATGATAACAACGCAATAACATTTCCTTTCGAAATGTGCATAAAATGTACACGGATGGGTTCTAAATACAAGCAACATATTACCAGAAAACAATGACAAATTGTATTATGTATTATAATTTTTTTGTTTTTTTATGGGGGGGGGGGCATTTTATATACAGGAACATACACTGATGGCCAGTTTATGGTTGCTCATGAGTCCGATATCCAATCAGAGCAGCACGAGGTCAGGCCTCGACTTTATTTTCAAGGAAATAATAATAATATCACCAGACCAGCACAAAAAAACATCAGCCATGAACTGTTTAGTCCAATAATAAATAGGACATCGAGACATCGATAAAGTCTAATTTACACAACCTGGCCTGCGTCCACGTGATTGCCTCTCGGCGCCTCGTTAATCGTTGTTGCACGGCTTCGATGAGAAATGCTGGACGCCGCTGTGACACGTGTACCAGCCGTTGACGATGCTTTTTTGGAAAGGTGAGTTTGTTGCGAAACTCCTGTGGCTAGGGGCAAAAGTGGGACTCGCTTGGCTGCACGCGTACTGCCCCGTGTCACCTCTGTAACCGCCCCGGTGCAGCAGCAGAGGGTCCAAAAGGGACTGCGGCCTGTGCGTGGGATAGTCCAAACTGCTGTCAAACGTGTGATGAAAGCGTGACCTCAGAGTCTCGGGGGAGTCCTGAGTAGGGGCAGGCTGCAAGGGTCGCGTCACCGCGGCAGGGGATGCCGGGACTTGTTCTCCTGCCACTTCGGGGGACCCGGGCTCACCGTCCTCGCCCGGTTTGGCTGCGTCAGCCTTGCAGTGGAGCTTCATGTGTTTGCGCAGCGAGCTCGGGTGCGTGTAACATTTCTCGCAGCCTCTGACCTTGCACATGTACGGCTTGTCGCTCGAGTGGACGTGCGAGTGCTTCTTACGGTCACTGCTGTTGGCAAAGCGCCGGTTGCAGCCCTCGAACTCGCATTTGAAAGGTTTCTCACCTAAAGAAGGGAGGGGGGAGAAATGCACCTCGAGTTACGGTGGAGGTCAATGCACCACTCTGCGTTACGAGTGAGTGCTTTTCCTAACGAGAAGCTGGGCTGGGTTCTCGGTTTAAAAAACAAAAACAAAAACAAAAACAGACTTCATGTTTGCCCATCAAAAAGGCGTTCACGCGTATGTGCGCCACGAGTGTGCTTGCCTTTCCATAATAAACACTTTGGTCTTTTAGCGATTCATCCAAACTCTACATTTTAACCACAAAGTTTTGAATCGAAATCTAAAAAAGAAGCCTGTATATATTTTTTTCTTTCGATGTGTCATCTGAAAGTCGGATGGTGGATTTTCCGGCTGGGTGTTTAGAGAAAATTAAAAATACAACACACACAAAAAAAAAACATGCATTCGCGTGTAAGATCGTCTTTCTGTTGCATCTCCTATAATATAATATAATATAATATAATATAATATAATATAATATAATATAATATAATATAATATAATATAATATGAAAGCCTTAAATTATTATTAAAATAATAAAAATTTAATTATACGAAAATTTCAGATCGCTGTCTTTTACAAATGTATCCATGCATCTTTTAATGCATCTTATGTTATCTAAGCCGCTTTTTTTATATTCAGCACTGAACCTTTACTCTAAAGAAAAATAAAAAGTGACTAGAATAGAGAAAAGACGGATCTTGAGATCACTATATTCGCCTCCAAATCCAGAACAAAGATGTTGAGGAGTTCATTATATAATAAATGCTATTGATACGAAGAACGTGACGGCGCAGATACAAATGTGAATTTTGTGACGTCACTTCTAGGTAAGGACCACTAGATTGCTGAGTTTGAAGCGTGCTGCGAGCACGCGTGCAGTCCTACCGGGGCTTCAGCTGGCCGCTGCGTCAGCGCTACGTCACACCTCTCCGGTGTCCCGGGCTTCCTATTTATTTATTTATTTATTTCTATCACTGACACAATGAGAGGCACCCAAACGACTGCCTCTAACAACTGCTTTTAGATGTTTGTTTGTTCTTTTTTTTCTCGTTTTTTTTATTTTATTTTATTCCACCGTTTGTGTTTTAAGTACAACAACAACTTTTCGGATTAATATTTAAAACAGCAGCAAAGTACTAAATAACAACAAACTTTTAACCAACGTCTATTTATAATAATAATAATAATAATAAATAGGCTACACAAATTGGGGGACAAGTACTACGTAATTTTGTTTGGTGGAAAATAATAATAATAATAATAATAATAATAATAATAATAATAATAATAATAATAATCACACACCGAATAAAGCATTTCGCGACCATTAAATACATGCTTCGTGTTTATAAAAATTAATACATTTATTACACGTGCAATAAAATATTTGATGAACAAAAGGGCACGTGGCAAAAATGATCAATATTTTTACGATTATTTTTATTACCGTGTTATTATATTCGTATTGCTCTTATAAATTCGCGACTGGCAGATAGCTTTTACGCATACAAAAATAAATTGTTATTATTATTATTATTTATTATCATCATCATCATTTCACCAACCTGTGTGAGTTCTCTTGTGAATCTTGAGGTTTTCGGACCTAGCGAAAACTTTTTCACATCCGTGAAAGGGGCAGGGAAAGGGTTTTTCTCCTGTGTGCACTCTGACGTGATTGACCAGCTTGTATTTAGCTTTAAATGGCTTTCTCTCCCTGGGACAGTTCTCCCAGTGGCACACGTAGTCTGAATGCTCCGGTCCACCGACGTGCTCGATCGTCACATGAGTGACAAGTTCATACATAGTCCCAAAAGTCCTGGAACATGGCAGCTTGCCAACGCCGTCTTGGCCGTCGCTCCACTTGCACACTAACTCGTGCGGTAAAGTCTGTCTGGAGCACCTGAGGAATGCATCGCTCCCTCCTCGCTGCATGGCCATGTTCAGGGGCTTATAGAGCCCCAGAAACTGTGTAACGAGCTGTTGGCTGTTAGCCCTAGGGCCGCTGTGGCTTTGACCGTATGGATGTGTCCTTGAGAGGAGATCTCCTGGAAGACCCAACATCATCTGGCCATTGAGGTCTCGATTGGCATCGACAGAAGTGTGGGCCTGGTCTGGATACGTGGTGAAAAAAGCATGACTCCGGCCATCCCTGTAGCCGTGGAGGTCACGGTACCTTCCAATAGCACCATGTTGGTTAGGTCTTGGTGCCAGTTGGTCTGTAACTGGTGGCATGCCTGGTCCTGACAGGTTTGTCCCAATGATAACGCCCCTGGGGCTGGCGTCGAGGCGATGGCTGGTGTATCCCGTGTCTGGAAAGTGAGGCAACGAGTGGTCCACATATGCGCTGGCCCTTGTCTCAGGGTAGTCTAGCAAATTATGCGAGGGGCAGAGTTTTAAGGAAGTGCCAGTGGGGTGCCCCATGTGCTCTCCTGCCAAAGGTGGCAGCACCACACTGGGTTCAGTATTGCTCTCTCCAGGGTTTACGCACGACAGAGGGCAGCCACCAAACCTCGACAAGGTTGTCATAATTTAGTTGTTGTTGTTGTTGTTGTTGTTGTTGTTGCTGTTGTAAGTGCGCACCCGCTCAAGAACGACCGACTAATTGTGTCTCCATTGCACCGCCATGTATCATCTGCACGTGCCGGTCTTGGCCGTCAACCTCGCGGTCCCATGAAGCGGACGTAAGTTCGTGAAAGTTGGTGCGCGTCCCATCCCGTTCACTTCACCCTCTTGATTTGTGGCAATAACCGTGGTAGTAAAATGCTCCGAACCAGGCCGGGCTGCAATATAAAAGCACAGCGGGCAAACCTGGTTTTGAAAAAAGGGCGTTCAGGGATTGGTCGGAATGCCCGATGATTGACAGCGACTGGGTTTGTTTTAAAAGGGACACGCAGGCGTTTCACCGCACGACTCCGTTTTCAATCTTGCAGCAAAAAAATGCTTTGATATGTGCCGCTTTTGCTCTGACAAATATTGTTGGCTCGTTCGGCTCCAGAGCGTCAGATTACAACTCACAATAACACATCTCTAGCCTATTCAGTCGGGCATGTATTAAGACTTTAGCTCATAATACGCATATTTTACAATGCAAAATAAGCCAAATTATTATTATTATTTTTTTTTTTTACATGTTTGAGCTCTGATCGCATACCCGCACAGCAATATTTATTTCCATAAATAGTATGCGCAAAAAAAAATGTGATCCGGATACGAATGAAATCTTTTTGAGAAGTTTGGCGCAAAACAAAATTAGACCTCGTCCAAGACGTTATAAAGCCGAACGTAAACCAACCCTTGGCATTTTTTCCAAAGCCAACGACAACATTAATGAATATTTTATTTCCGTTTTGGATTTTCACTACTGAGAGCGGGAACACATTTGGACACATTGCCTTGGATATTGTTCAAATCACAGTGCTCCCGTGACGTCACGAAAACGGTGACACAGACGAGACTTTGTCCGTGTCCCTTGGCGGGAGGGGGGGGGTTAGAGACAAAACATCAACCTAATAATTGATGAGACTCTTTCATATCACAAATAAAATCGCAAGTAAAAATCATCTCGCATAGGCCTATATGACCGGATTATTCATCTCAGCGGGTGACGGTTTGGAGTAAAAAAAAAAAACATTATACACTGAAGGTTTTATATAAATAAAGGCTCCTGAAACGCCTCCGTGACATTGATCATGCCAGAAATAACATTTAGTCATCTGATTTAGTCAGAGTGTGTGTGTGTGTGCGTGTGTGTGCGTGCGTGTGTGTGTGTGTGTGTGTGTGTGTGTGTGTGTGTGTGTGTGCACTTTTTTCACTCAATGTCATTTTAGACCAACAGCCCCGTCTAAGAGCTTGAAGTAACAGTGTTTTGAGCTATTTACATAATAAAACATATTTTTGTCTGTAAATACAAAGTGTTTGGCTCTTCATAAATCACCCACTTCCATCACCAGCCGTCACTCAACTTGCGTATTACTTTAGATAGGCTACAAAATACAATTATTGGCGGTAAGAATATATCTACATGTTGTTTCTAGTCATATGGGGCTTTTCACGGGCGATTGAGTAACGCGGTTTATTTCCCAAAACTAATTACTGCACAATTTTGCCTCTAAGAATTCTAAAGCTCAGAAAGCTTAGTAAAACGTTAGTGGGAAATATTTCTGCGTTATAATGGGCCTTTTTTCCAACGAAAAATTAATACGCGTTAAAAGTCATTGGGAAAGAAAAGACATATAGGTCTCTTATTTCACTTTTTTTTATTATTTTTATTTCATGCAGTTTTTTTTTTTGTCAAGAATTCCTGCAGCTTGATAATGCTCAATAAGCGCCTTGCGAGATTAAGATCAATGTTTCCCCTAAATGAATCTTTTGTCAATTATACATTCAGAGATAAATGATTCTAACTGATTATAACGGTATTGTGTTTCTAAAGAAAGGTTATAATAACATATTTGCTATAACGACTTAAGTTGCAACGCTTTAAGATGCATGATATGTTCCCTTGTAAAAATTGCTTCTTTGCACCATTTTTGCCCACTTTTCCTTTTCTGCCTGAACACACAGCAGTGTTGTGGGTGTGTTGTATTATAATCCTCCAACGCATATGCTTAAATATTGTTTTACGTTAATTAACCGATGGACGCTAATTTAATACAACAATGGAAATCATTTGTATACATTTGAATTAATACACATCGATTTCCTTAGGAAGTTTCTTAAACTTTTTTTGTATACATTTGTATAGACAACATTGTGAATTCGAAGCATTAGCGCGCATTCGGGTGCATTGGCTATCGTTTTACGAGAGTTTCAGCTGTTCCGACTTTACAAACAATACAACATATATCCTTATATAGGACATTTATAGTGTTCGATATCTTTACATCACGAATTATGTTTACATTGTATATTTGTGTGAGAAGCCATGCATGGAAAAAAAATCATCCGCCTTTTCCAACGAAAATATTAATTTTTTTGCACATAGCACATGACTAATGGCCCACGTGTTGCTCTGAATTACAGCATCTGTAACTGGCTACCTGGGCAAACTTTTACAAGGATATTAAGTATGAACCTTAAAACAACTAATCTTTTCTAAAGGACTCTGTCTAAAGTTATAAATGCCATAGGGGGGGACGTAGTTGTTTCTATTGAAGCTGGGACACATTTCGGCCTAGTTTGGCATTGACATATGAATACCTAAAGTCAAACGTATTTGCCTCATAATTGGGTTTGTAGTATTTCGCCGTATGTAGATTGTCAATAGAAAAAATGATATTGTGAAAGAATAGGAAAGATCATTTTCATATCTGCAAGCATCCGAGTTGCAAAACGGTGGCGTTACAAGCGTGTTATAACTGTTCATACTAATGGGACACGTGCATCCTCACCTTTTGAACTCGGCAACGTTCGGTAACGGTTTATTTTGTATGTAACAATTCAGTTAAAGAAGTATACAACACCCTTTGTAGGTATATTGAAAATATAAATGCGTATTATAACGGCTTCTAAGTAATAATATGTAAAAAAAAATAAAAAAATAAATAAGGATACTATATTCTTGCTTTTAGATTAATAAGGATTAGATATATCAATATCAAACCAATCATAATTCAGTTTTTACCCAGTGTTATTGTTCGCGGGAAGACCTCTTGTTCTTATTAGTTTTGTCAATATGTTCCCATGAAGATTCGTTTGTTAAATACCGAGCTTAATGGCCGAATTTCCTCATGGATCACGGCAGCTCAGAATCTGCAAGTCTGTGCTTCACAATCGTGCATAACGATCGAATGCTGTAATCCAATATCATGTGCATCAAAATGAACGCTATAGTTTTTTTTTTTTTTATGAATGCTAGTGAGTTATTCGAGTGTCGTGTGTCAATGAAAAGTTAATATAAAATAAAATAGGCTATGCTTGATGTATTGTATATATGACTTTTTATATTCATTATGTTGCTTATATCACCAACTAAAACTCTATTAAAATGGAGAAGTTTCTATTAAGCAGAGATTGACGTACGTTAAATATGTAATCAAGAAAGGAGAACATATTGTATATGGAATATATCAGGTCAAATATCCGAGGAACAGTCCACGACCAGTGCATGACGTTGAATAGTTTATTAATGATAATAATGACAGGTAATATTTGATTTGCAACTTCAAAGACAGATAAGAATTTGTTAAAGAAAGTTGGTAAAATTGAAAAGTAAACAGACAAAACTTGAGAAAGTAAAAAAAAGAGAGAAAACTTCAGCCAGACTGGTTTCGCAGATGTATTTGCAATAGAGTTATAAATACGGCTGCAGGCATTGCCTAGTGAGCTATGGCCTTATGCGCATGCCCGTAGTAAATATGATGTGGGGAATGAGGAAGCCCAGACCGTTATATTAATATACACAATTAACATTTCACTATGAGCAATAATAATGATACACAGAATTATGCTATAGTACGCTACTATATATATTATCAATACTACTACTAATAATAATAATACTAGTGATACTACTACTACTAATATTATTACTACTACTACTACTACTACTACTACTACTACTAACAACAACAACAACAACAACAACAACAACAACAAAACAACAACAATAATAATAATAATAATAATAATAATAATAATAATAATAATAATAATAATAATAATAGGAATAAAGGGAAAAATCTATATCGTAGAATTTCTTCAGTTCTGCTTTGGTGTTTATTTCATTAATAGAGCTTGTGTTTTTTTTTTGTTTGTTTGTTTTTTTCATATTACCATACAATATACTTCTAAATGTATCAAGGTTTGATCATAATTGCATTATAATAAATCTAATGGAATTGGAAATATGAACTGGGCCAGTACAATAACCAGTAACCAGAAACTTAGTGTCTGTCACTATAAATCTGTACGTGTGTGTGTTGTGTGTGTGTGTGTGTGTGTGTGTGTGAGAGTGAGAGAGAGAGAGAGAGAGAGAGAGGGAGAGAGAGAGAGAGAGAGAGAGAGAGAGAGAGAGAGAGAGAAGCGAGAGAGAAGAGGAGTGGTTTAGGAGAGATTAAACTGAACGAAAGAAGCATGTTATGTTGGTTTAATTGATATATGCACAGGACTCAGTTGCTTTAGACTAGTTGTGCCTATATAAATAATAACCGTAATAAACTACCACTAATAACTCGTGTTAACGTAATTTTACAATTGCTCTATAACAATAACAAACAATAAGCCTTCGATTGCAATTGCAAGTGTAATATTTATATATTAAAACAAAAACTGTTTTGTGTTGTTCGAGATGTGATGAAGACCATGAAAGATTTTTAATACAACTCGATGTGTTTGTCGGATTCTAATTTTATTTCAACCAAACAGACAGTATATCATTTCCCGCTTACTTTTTCTTTTTAACAAATACACGTTATGTAGTACTTAGGTGAGGGGGGGGGTCGGTTTATGAACACAAATCTCTACATATTAACTACATAAGAACTTTCACATCTTTTGCGATATCACGAAAAAAAAACACTCACCTTCAAATCAAATTGGGTTACTCTGTTGTTTCTCGAAAACACAGTGTTGCGTGCGAATAGACGGAGAACTACAGCAAAATGAGAGACTGATTTGAAGACTTTTTCCTTTTTAAAAGATCACTAAAATACAAAAATGTGAGCTGCTTTAGGAGACAGACTGAGGGGGGGGGGGGGGGGAGGGAGGGAAGAGAGGGGAATGTGAAAAGGCTTGGCGTTATAAAGCGCTGCTTGAAGCACTCAACGCGTCTCTGAACTTGATCAGATTTTGTGTCCTGCAGCGTGTCAGCAGCAACCCTGTGAAACTCGCTGAATAGCACGGTTTTCTGGCAGAGCAAAAAAAAAACTCTCCGTGCATATTACAATTACTGCCATCTTTCTTTCTGTCTGCTGCAAACCCCCCCCCCCCCAACACCACCACCACCACCACCACCACCCCACCCCCCGCGTCATGCGTCCTGCGGCCTGTGCCGCTTAAATTGCCCCTTTCCCATGCGCCTTCAGGAAAGGCAAAATTCGGAACACTGCCAGAACGTAATTAAAAGTAATTAGATAGATAGATAGATAGATAGATAGATAGATAGATAGATAGATAGATAGATAGATAGATAGATAGATAGATAGATAGATAGATAGATAGATAGATAGATAGATAGATAGATAGATAGATAGATAGATAGATAATACAAATAAAGACTACGTTTGTGAATATTGAGCGTGTAACTGCTTTAACCTTTACCTATAAGTAATTTAAAGCGGAATTTGCAAAAACCGTAGAAATTCGCAAATTTTATTAAGAACATAAAAAGCATTTTTATTTGCTGCTAAGTTCCAACTTGTATTAAAGTTTTTCTAAATAATAATAAATAAATAAATCCCCCAAACTGTTTGTTTATCTAAAGTTTGGTGAAGTGGAAATCGAGACGGATCCGAAATTGAACTGAAATGATGCCGCGCTGATTTACCTGTAAACAACAGCAAAACCGGCCAATCATATGCAAGCGCTGCAACCCGTAGCTATTTTCAATACCAACCGGTGCCAATCAACCTCCATCCCACCAATGAACTTCGTCCATGGGTGCCACGTGACCAAGAGGGAGTCGCATTCTCATTGGACAGCGTAGACCTGCCTCCCGAACTCATTTATGTGGAAGGAGTGAGTGATTGACTTTATCAGTCCAAGGACATCATTCATCTGCAAAGGGGGGAAGTTTGATCCTCTTTCTCACGGATCCCACTAACGGGAGTTTCTCACCCCGAGCCTGGGACTATTATCTGCAAATATTTTCCTTATTTTTTAACGTGACGCATTTCGTTTCTTTTATGTTCTATGTTAGTTTAGGCGTTTTTCCTTTCCTTTTCTTCTTTTCTTTTCTTTTCTTTTCTTTTTTTTTGCCGCATGCGTGATTTAAATTTCTTCCAAACTCCATTTGTATTTTTCTTCGTTTAATTTTGTCGGTCGATTCTCTCAACTATGCTCCTCGATAGTGGTCCCCAATTCCCATCGCTTGGAGTTGGTGGCTTCGGAACGCCGAGACACCATGAGCTCGGGAATCGAGAGCCCGGACTTGGGCTCAATCCTTTCGCGGACTCGTCCCATTCAACGGCATTTAAAATCAGCTCCGTTACTCACGACATCGCTCCGAGCCAGACATCGGCTTTTACCCCGCAAGCTACCGGATACGCGGCTGCGCTCGGGCACCACCATCACGGAGGGCAGGTCGGTTCGTACGGAGGAGGCGCGTTCAACACCACGCGAGATTTCTTATTCCGAAACCGGAGCGACTCGTCGGCGAGCGGCGCGCAGCACGGGATCTTCGCCGCTTCTGCCGGGAGTCTCCACGCACCCCCGGGAATCTCGGACAACCCGGGCCACCTTCTGTTCCCAGGACTTCACGAGCAAAGCGTGAGCCACCCTTCTCCCGGAGGACACGTCGTAAACGGACAAATGCACATTGGTTTGCGCGGGGACCTTTTCGGGCGCCCGGATCCGTATCGCCCCGTGCCGAGTCCGCGGGCGGATCCGTACGGCGCCGCGCCGCTCCACAATTATAACCACCCCATCAACATGAACGTGGGAATGAACGTGCCCACGCACCACGGGCCAGGCGCCTTCTTCCGCTACATGCGGCAGCCCATAAAGCAAGAGTTGTCCTGCAAGTGGATTGATGAGAACCAAATAAACAGGCCCAAAAAAACTTGTGACAGAACTTTCAGCACCATGCACGAGATGGTCACGCATGTGTCCATGGAGCACGTCGGTGGGCCCGAGCAAAGCAACCACGTTTGCTACTGGGAAGACTGTCCAAGAGAAGGGAAGTCGTTTAAGGCCAAATACAAACTAGTGAACCACATCAGAGTGCACACCGGGGAGAAACCGTTCCCCTGTCCCTTCCCTGGCTGCGGGAAAATTTTCGCAAGATCAGAAAATTTAAAAATCCACAAGAGGACTCATACCGGTAGGTTCGCCTTCTTATTTCTTCTGTTTCGGGGATACATTTTTAAAAACGTGACATTTTGCGTACATTTGAGTACGTGGACATTTTGAGTACATTAAGAGAAAGTTGTAAGGGTCCCCCATCTATAATATTTCTTGACACAATACTTCGGCCTACAAGGCCCCGTTATTTTCATCTGGGGAAGCAGAATTACTAACGAAAGACTATATTTGTGTAAATCTCTTCGTGTATATATATATATATAAATATATTAGTATATATATATATATAAAAAAAATATAATATAATATATATATATATATATATATATATATATATATATATATATATATATATATATATATATATATATATATATATTATATATATTGTGTCCTGAATTACTCCTGCATACCAATTAAACAGCAATAGTACCATTTATAAGAAAGAGCCAAAGTATGTTATCAGTGAATTTGGGAATGGTTGTTGGTATTTGCACAGCTACGCTACTCCTGACGTTTGTGACTGAAAGTTGTCAACGGAATGTCTTTTTTGGTCAGTTCATGGAAAGGGAGAGAAGAAGAAAAAAAAAACGTGCGAAGTAGACAAATTATATTTAGTCTGATGGCCCCTGGATTCATATGTGTCAGAATCAATGACCCGTTACTTCTGAGAATCACACGCAATGTAAAGCAAGCTGTTGGAAATGGCCACAGTTGGCAATTAGATTAGTCCGGGGTTTTGTTTAGCTATGTTTTTTTTTTTGTTGTTGTTGTTGTTTTTTAACACCAGCAACATTAATGCAAGTTTAACGCGAGCTTTAAATGGATTTTTAAAAACCCGTGAAGCAGTTTGAATATACAAACCCTTTTTTTTTTTTTTTTTTTTTTTTTGCTCTGGCCCTTTTCACCCTGCTTGCTTATTGCCCGACGTGATTCACTCACCTCCGCGGACTTCATGCACGCCTCCCTCGAAGGGCATGATGGCGTACACGTTGAAACCACTATTGTTTTGCTCTGTGTTTTAGGCGAAAAGCCGTTTAAGTGTGAGTTCGAGGGCTGCGACCGGCGCTTCGCGAACAGCAGCGACAGAAAAAAGCACATGCACGTGCACACTTCTGACAAGCCCTACATCTGTAAAGTGTGCGACAAGTCCTACACGCACCCAAGCTCACTCAGGAAACATATGAAGGTAACTGCATTATGATTGTTTTATGTAATAAGATTCCTCATTAGACAGCTATTACTAGTGCAACCTGGGGAAGGAAAAAAAAAACAATAATTAGCCCCGTACTGAGAGCTTCGAGTCCTGTTGGGTTGATATTATTGCTAATATATTTGTAGCTATTGTACTGTTGTGGTATACACGGACATGTCCATGCTAAATGATACGTGCAAACTTTGCTGCATTTCTATTATTATATATACTATTATATATATATATATATATATATATATATATATATATATATATATATATATATATATATATATATAATAAAATAAATTAATAAATAAATCATGCTCTCGAAAGGTCCACGAATCACAAGGTTCGGAGTCGTCTCCGGCAGCCAGCTCCGGGTACGAGTCCTCCACACCGCCAGTGCTGGTTTCAACGAACTCAGAAGATCCTACCAAAACGCCTGAAACAAGCGTGCAAGGCGCATCAGCACACAGCGACGCATTAGCACCCAACTTCAACGAATGGTACGTTTGAAGATCCGACTAGACTCTTATTGCGGACCAAAAGGTTCAGGCAACCTTTAAACACACACACACACACACACACACACACACACACACAACAACACAACACCCCCAAAATACTGTTCACACCACGGTGAACAATATGACAGTGGAACAACACGAAGAACTGAGAGTTCGCCACAGCAGGCCTCGTCCGTTCTCAGGATCCAAAATCTGACTTTTATTCCGAGATCGAAAAGGGGGAAGAGAAAAAAAAAAAAGAAGAATAAATAGTTACAGTTTCTATGAATAAATAAAAAAAATGTTTTGGGTTTAGTTTTCAGATTACAGATAATTATTTTATTTTTAATTTTATGTATTTTATCAAAAGTTTATTTTAAAAATAAACAAAAGCTGAAATAATATTTCATGGTGTTTTTATATCGGCGATGTACACGTCGCTCTTTGATTGTTTAAAACTCCAGACAGTCTTACGAAATGTGCCAAAGTCTTTGTCTTGAACTTGAACAAGCCGCAGCAAGAAGAAGAAGAGAGAAAAAGAGAGAGAAAAAAAGAAAAAGAAAATAAGTATTATAGCCTAATCGTGAATGTATTTCCTTGTTTGATGGAGTCGAATTTGTTGTCCACGTCTGTTTTGAAATGGAGAACTGTGGTAGTACGATTGTTACATTTGATCTATGATATTGCCTTTTTTGTTGATAACGATGTAAATACATATCCATGATGCCATATTTATCGATTTGTAATTTAATTATCGGCACACACACACACACACACACACACACACACACACAAAGAGCCGAGGCTTAAATGATATTTATGGAAATGTTTTCTAACAAGATTGTACAGTGTTGAGTTAAAAAAAAAATGGACCAGCTTAACATTGCAACAAGGTCATAGACTCTGAAAGCTTCCTTGACGCGATTGTAACTTTTGTTTTCTTTCTTTCTTTTTTTCTTTTTTAACCAATAAATGTGTCTTATCTGGATCAACAAAAATCAATTATGAACATAATAAATTAACTTTTCTTTCTAAAGTTCTATAGTATTGTATTAGACTATTCCAAGTATGTTGAGCGAGCAAAAAGAATGCTTGATAAATACATATAAAGCGTTGATTACATTTATGTATTCTTTTTTTTTTTCAACTCGTAGAAGAGATTATAATACATTACCTTAAGGAACTATGAGGGACAAATTAGAGAGGCCCATTGCTCAGTGATTCACTGGCTCGATAAGATTTAGACAAAAATTAATGAACTTTGTTTATGCTAAAACAGAAGGTTCACAGCGCGAAGCCCAACCATTTGAGTCAATATACTGTAGTATTCCACCTGATGGTCACAGTACTGTATGTTTTATGTTTCCAGCAAGAACTGTCAACAGCTGATTAAGTAATCGCAAATAAAACTTTTTCTTTCTTTTTTTTTTTTTTTTTTTTTTAATGTCTTTCAGTTTGCATTGCTTTAAATTTAGGCTAGATCTTCTGTGAATATAAGAGTGTTCGTTATGAGTGCTGTCGTGTTACATATGAAACAGTACACATTTGCTCGTTTTTTACGTGAATAACATTTCCAGTTGAATTATATGTGGAACAACATTTTAGTCTTAAAAAAAGTACAAAAAAAA
Organism: Kryptopterus vitreolus; assembly: GCA_030449085.1. NCBI lineage: Eukaryota > Metazoa > Chordata > Actinopteri > Siluriformes > Siluridae > Kryptopterus > Kryptopterus vitreolus. The sequence goes on along the minus strand of JACRUU010000025.1, from coordinate 9,262,119 downwards.
ATTTCCAAGTAAACGTGTTTTAAGAGGGGCATTTTGTTATAGTGATACCAAGAATTGCAGCATTGCATTGTGTTTTTTTTTTTTTTTTTTTTTTAAGGAATTAAATATTATGCATTCACAGATTTATTGTGCTTTCGACTTCAGACCACCAGCAGTACTTTTGAAAACGAACTGTATTAAATGCAGGAACCTCGCAAAGTACAGTGATGTATTGAATACTTTTATTTAAATAATGTAATAAATATGTTTTATAAACTATTTTCTATAACTTAATTTAAAAAGAAAAAAAGACAAAAAAAAAGAAGAATAAGACAAAAAGCCTTTATTTCAGTTACCCTTTCTTGTATCAGTCGTGAATCTTGAATGTGTACGATGGAACACCTGGAGGAAATGATTCCTGAAGCGCAAATGGATCAGTAATAAACTTTTGGACACTTGTACCACAATCGGAGCGAAACAATGCGATTTCAAAAAGAACCGATTCGTTATTTGGCAAACCGTTGGAGGAACGTAATAGATCAGCAATCCTGATGCTTGTTTGTTTGTTTGTTTGTTTAACAAACTAGAAATGACAGAGGCAACATGTGAAGTTTTGAATACGATTAAAGAAACGTTCCAAAATGTGACACAATGCCTGAATGCATCTCTTTTTTTTCCATACTATGATTTTGTTGACGATCGGGAATCGTATCCGATCGATATCTCGTACTCGTACTCGTCGGAGCTGCTGCGTGTGTTGTCCGAGTGTGCTTGCAGTACTTGAACTTGGCAGTGAGTAAGACGCCATCTTAGCATCTCGCTTCTTAAAGGGGTGGAACAAGTTTTCTCTCCCTCTACACACAGCGGGCCTGCATTCGTTTCCCTTTAACGTGACGCTAACGGAGACGAGTGGAGATCATGCCTAGACCTTTAAATAGGTTCTGTGGGAACATAAGTTTCAGTTAAAGACGTAAACCTGCCGGCTGGCCCGAGTCCTTCAGCAGCGTTTTCAGCATTCGTGTACGAAATATCAGATTATTAGCATTTTAAAACCTGGTGAAAATATCGAGGACGCTCTATTTCTAAACATGGGATTGTCGAATTAAATCATTACAAAATAATTTGACTGCATTGAATTGTTATCCAAACCTTACTTTTCAATAATCGTAAAAATAAATGCAAATGAATCCGTCGAAAGCCAAAGTAATATGAATCGTCTTTAAACATCCATTCCATCTACATTTGCTCTCTCGCTTTTCTCAAATTATTACTATTATTCATTTTCGCATTTTATTTTCTCCCCCCAAAGAAAAGAAAGGAAAAAAAGGGGAGGGGGGAAGTGAGGTGTGCGTCATCGCAACATATGACGTCACAACATTGCGCCGCTGACGCCACTGAGTTTCAAAGGCTGTCTGAACTTGACCAACAAGACCCTTGTGCCGGATTTGATGATTGATGGTTGATTTGATCATATCATATTCGTATGGTGGTGGAAAAATTATTAAAACCATGGGAAAACTATTATGTATATATATATATAAACATATATAACATATAAACATGTACATAAAAACATGAAATCCGGGATTCTACCCGCTATTAGAAAGTTTGGGGAATCACGTGGTTGGACTTTGTACGAGCGAAGAAATGGTTAGACAGAGGTCATGTAGAGCAGTGTATTTGAAAAGAACTGTACTGTAGTAGGCCTACAGAAAAATGTTTATTTATTTATTTTAACGAGTTGTGGGTTATTTGTTATAGAATTGTAATTATGACTTGTAAATTAGCTGGTGTTTCATGGAAGACTTTATATCTTAAAAAAAAAAAAAAAAAAAATATATATATATATATATATAATATATATATATATATATATATATATATATATATATATATATATATATATATATATATATATTTGCCGCTCCAGGGCGCACAGTGTTGCGTAAGACAATAAAGCGATACAAGCGCGTTTGTAACGAGCGTATTTTTCATATCTGAGTCAGTAGCAGTTATCGGAATGACCTGGTCGAACACGCTCATGTTTCCGTCATTTCTATACGCGTTTCATGCGATCCACTAACCCAGTTTCCTCCACTGCTCCACCAACTCTCCATAAACCCCCCTGTGACACGCGTGTGCTTTTTGAGGAGAGGGCGTTTCATATAGACAGGAGCACACTGGGTCTGCTTCACTGCAACTGCAGTGTCTGAGTTCATTGCTTTAATTTATCCAGGGCTACTGTGTATAATCTAAAAGTCACTGATTTAGAGGGGGAAAAAAACAAGCAAACACAAACAAGATGCCCATTGATGAAGATATAATTCTCGGGCTTCGGCTGAATAGTGCATTCATAATGATATAATTAGGTACAAATGAAGTTCATAAAAAACCCTTTTCTATATGTTTTTGCAAAAAGCTAGTTAGCCTATGTAAACTTGTAAATAATGTCAGATCAGTAATGTCTTAACTTAATTATTAAATATACACGAAGCACAGTAAATGCAATAATATATTATATGGTATATTGCTATGAAAATCTAGTCTGGAACCTCTGATAGGGCAAGCATGTTTAAAGGCTTAAGCTGCTTATTATTTGTTATTATTGATGATTGTTCCCAAGAAGAAAAGTACTGCATAGGTGAAGGTGCTCATTGAATTTCAAAAGTCATGGCAATTTTAATGGTAAATAGGAGTTGCTATAATTATTTTGTCTATATGTTGCATTAGTGACTTTTAAGTCATTTGCATTATGCTGATAATAAAAATATATTCAGACCAAATGACAAAACCAATCAGCACAATATATATATATATATACTTTTTTTTATTTGCTTCATACACCTGAATGTGTTGTTTAGATGGCCATGAGTTTGACTAAGCAGTTGTTCAGCATTGATCGTTGTTTCTTTTAGTTATTAAGACACTCCGCAGTTCGTATCCTAATTGTACTGTGATGATCCATCAGCTGCCTTGCCGTCTAGAAAATGAAAGGATATGAACCGCAAGGCCAATGGCAGTCAGGTTTTCACACTTAAACATCTGCAGGTTTTCTTTCTGAACAAATCTATTCACCGGGTGTGGATGTTAATGGGTCTCCTGGGTGAACGTATTGCTCTTTGCAATAAAGCACGTGTGTGCAATGGTGTGGCTGTTTTGACATGTTCATCCCTAGACCAAAGAAAAGGTGTGAAAAAGAAAAAAAAAAAAAAACCACATAATATAACAAAAAACTATATATATAAAACTATATATATAAAATATATATATATATTATATATATATATATATATATATATATATATATATAGATATATATAGGGGTTTTTCACCACAATACTTTATATATATATATATATATATATATATATATATATATATATATATATATATTATATATATATATATCTAGCAGGTATAGGTTTTTCACAAAACATACGGTCTTCATATATATAATATATTAAAGATATATATATATATATATATATATATTATATATATATATATATATATATATATATATATATAATTATATATATAAGGGGCACGGTGGCTTAGTGGTTAGCACGTTCGCCTCACACACCTCTAGGAACTGGGTTCGATGCCCGGCTCGGCCATGTGTGTGTGGAGTTTACATGTTCTCCCCGTGCCTCAGTGGGTTTTTCTCCAGGTTCTCTGGTCTTCCCCCGGTCCAAAAACATGCATGGTAGGTTGATTGGCACCTTGGAAAAATTGTGTCCCTAGTGTATGAATGTGTGTATGAATGTGTGTGTGTGTGCCCTGCGATGGGTTGGCATTCCATCCAGGGTGTATCCTGCCTTAATGCCCATAGACGCCTGAGATAGGCACAGACTGAGATAGGCACAGACCAGTGACCCTAGGGAAGATCGGATAAAGAGGTAGAAGCTGAATGAATGAATATATATATATATATATATATATATATATATATATATATATATATATATATATATATATATATATATATATTAGCTTAAACCTTAGCTCACAAATATTATATAATATTTACTGACTGGTCAATATTTGCTGGTTGGTCAATTTGAGGGTGATTAATTATTTCATAAACATAAATTTGTGAAGGTCAAAACAGAAAGGGTTTTGAGAAGTTTTAAAGTATTATAATAAGGAATTTCTAAGTATCTTAAAGGCGCTGATACATTATATCTATATTTATAACCTACATGTTAACTGGCTGGAAAAGCTTAAAGAGCAGCTTTTTATGATGTGTTTTCTTTCTTTCACTGTAATATAATAAAAGTGAAATATCATAAAACAACATCATAACAAGTTGATGTTCTCGGTCAGTCCTTATTGCCAATGTCAACTGAATATTTGTAACTAAGATGGGACCAAAGATATGAATATATCGTCGCTGTAGATTTTTTTTCAACCAAAGATCCACAGATTGTCATGTGCATTTAAATATTTATATAATATGTAATAAATAGTTTGTTTAATCTATAGACCACATAATCTGCAAAACATAAGCTTACACATTATGTTAGATAATTAAGATACAACAAGAGAACCAATGTGAGCTAAAAACCTATTGTGTCATGTCAAAATAATGTTGTTATTATTATTATTTATTAGTGTCTTATCTAGCCAGAACATTCCACATTATCAGTCCGACGGAACTTGGCATGTCATTCAGTTATAAGTTCCTTGCGAGACGTTTGCCGCATGAGCAGTGGCATGATGAAAAGTATACAATACATTTAATCATTTGTATTTTTTATTTCATATTTTCAGCATGACCTTATGCCAACTTCTTTTGTTTGTTTGGAGTGGAGGTACTAATTATAGTTTTGTTATTTTTTTGTTTTGTTTTGTTTTTTTGTTTTTTTTTTTTACAGAAAATACAAATCCCCAAAATTCTAATATTAATGAATTTAGTCTAAAGGCCAAAGCATTCTGAATTCTGAAAAAAAGATTTAATAGCAGTTTTCTGTCATGACATAAATCAAACACAAATAATAGAGTCATAATGAATGATAGGGACCATAATGAATTTTATGGTGCATTCACCAAGTATAATGAAATATCAATTAGAAAGCTTCATGTGAGTATTTGCTGATAACAGTGGTGAGCAAACTAATGTTAGCATAGAAGCTGGAGAATATATATATATATATATATATATATATATATATATATATATATACACACATATACACACACACACACACACACACACACACACACACACACACACACAGATATATATATCTATATATATATATATATATATATATATATATATATATATATATATATATATATATATATATACATATATATATAAACACTTAAGTGTTAAGGCTTATACTGCAGTTTATGAACTTTAAATATAATTCTTATTCTCTACCTATTCACATTCAATCCTTTGTTTATATAGACAAAAGATCAACAGGCCCTTAAAAGTAGAAGACTATAGTAAGAAAGGAGATAAAATAGAAGACAGCACAGGTAGACTGGCCAACACAGGGGAGGCTAAGCCAGATGCCTAGTGGAAATTGTCAGACTATTGGCAAAGCGACCTCATGCCAGGATAATACAAGGTCCATAGGTGTTTCTGAGTCAGTCCCAACCCACATGCTGATAGCCTTTCAGTGTGGGGCCAATCTCCACAGTAATTGCTTTTCCTCTGTTTCATATTTTTCTTTCTATGGACATTCCAGAAAGAAAAAAGAAAATACGAAAGGTCATTCATTTTGTTTTTTTTCCCCCCGTTTGTAACTAAGAAACGATGGGTTTGGCACGACTTACAGATTGCATATCTTAACGTTGTTGATAACCGTTCTGTGTTCGTTGCAGGTGTGCCTTAAAGTTCTGCTTTGCACTAAGAGGCAGAAAATAAGTAGTATAATGTCTCAGAAATACATAGGAAATAAATTCTGTGTTCCACGTCTGTAAATGTCTGTATTACAGAAATATTCTGTATTAGGCTACTACTACTACTAAGCAAAATAATAATAATTAAAATAATAATAATAATAATAAAGTAGTAATGTAGTAGTAATAGTAATAGTATTAGTAGTAGTACATTACTACTATATTATTATTACTACTACTATTACTACTACTATTACCACTACATTACTACTACATTACTACTATATTATTATTATTATAGTAGTAGTAGTAGTAGTACAATTAATACTACAACTACTACTACTACTACTACTACTAATAATAATAATAATAATAATAATAATACATTGCTACTATATTAGTAGCACTAGTAGTAATAGTAGTATTAAGTGGACTACTGCTACTGCTATTACGTTACATAGTATTATAAGATAACAATATACTAGCAGTAGTAGTAGTAGTAGTAGTGGTACAATTAATACTACTACTACTAATAATAATAATAATGATAATAGTATAGTAGTAATAGTAATAATACATTGATACTATATTAGTAGCAATAGCAGCAGTAGTAGTAGTATTAAGTATTATGTACTACTACTACTGCTACTTCTACCACTACAACATTACTGCTATATTAGTAGTAGTACACTTTATAATAATAATAATAATAATAATAATATATTACTACAATTACTAAAGTAGTAGTAGTAGAAGTATTAAGTCTACTACTACATTCGAGCATCTGATTTACACACATGCTTTATAGTCTTCAGCAATAACATATCCTCATGTAAGTCTGGGTCAAAAATGAATGCCAAACTAATGGCCTATTAGACGATAGTCAGGATAGTCATGATAGTCAAGAAATAATTTTTTTTTATTTTAAATGTTAAACATTAACATTTGAGGACATTTAACTGATTTGTGTTTATCAGTAGTAGTTATAGTAGTAGTAATAGTAGTGGCATAGTATCAGTAGCATCTACTGCATCATCCATTGTGACTACAGCCTTGAACAGAACTCACACAAACATACAATTTTGTCTTTGAAAAAAAAAAAAAAACCCTTGAAATTGAAGGAATCCCTCTGAAGTGAAGGAACCCCTAAATCACACTCTATAGCCTATCAGTCTCTGTTTGCATTCATCTAGGATAGATAATGATAGGAGGCTTCTTTAGAAAAAAACACCAACACTCACATGCTCAGACACACACACACACACACACACGGACATAGACACGCACACACACACACACACAGCAAATATTTTTAACTGCGCATTCATCAACAAGAAACCATCACCACATTTTTTATTTATTTATTTCATTTCTGTCAGAAAATACTAAACTCATAAATTAATTAATCACCTTGGCAATCTGCCTCCGCTTTAATAGCCTCTCATTTCAGCACTAGGAATAGGTTAAAGGAACAAACTGCTCTACAAGTGAAAGTGATTTCATGAGATCAGGACAAAGATTATGTGCAAAGGCTCCGTGTCGCAAGCAGTAAATCGCCAGAATCGCCAAACGATAAAAAGCAAGTACGTTAAATTTACACGGTGTTAAACAAACAGCACATTCGGCTTTCCTAATTGTCTAATATGGGCTAGGGAATTTGCAAACTAAGTTTTGATCCCAGTTGTAGTCACAAATTAGCATGTAGAAATGGCCTATGATTATGAATATTATACATCTGGAGACATCCCTGCGGAAAAAAAAGAGAGATAAAAAAAAAAAAAACTTAAATAGCATATGTGTGGAGGATGTTGTTTAATTTAGCTTGTTTCCTAAAAGTGATTTTGTTACATTACCTAAATAAGGTGAAATCTAGGGCAGGCAGATTCAAGTAGACTGGCTGTCGGAGTCAGTGAAGTGTGAAATTGCAACCACCAGACAGCCAGCATAATAGCTCAGAAGGGGGCTAATGTTCCTGCTACATTCACAGAACATTTTTGTAATGGCTAAATTAAAAGGAAAAAAAATATATAGATTTATTCTGGGCTCAGTTTTCCTTTTAATTCATTGTTTCATTTCGCATTCTTGTTTCAAATTCCTATTCATGCCTTCCCCATTTGCCCCTTTTCTTTCAGCAAGAGCCCACATAAATGGACTGATGCTTATTAAAAGCAAAGGGCCCACAGTTAAAGAAAGAAAGTGGAAATCAAATGGTGGGAAGAGGAGATATGTGAGGTTTGTAATTTGGGCCCCCCGCCACGTACAAGCTCACTGACGTGTCAGCAAGAGAAGAGAAAGAACAATTTAAATTAATAACTTCAAGCCGCCCTGTTTTGTTTTTTTTTTTTTTTTTTTTTTGCCGAACCCCGTCCCATCACCCGCGGTATCCCCAGCACACACACACACACACACACACAAGCGAGTTCAATTCCAAAAAAAAGGAAGGTGAAGGAGCGAAAGATCAATACTGGCTGAAGGTGTCACCGATGCTTTTGTGAAGACCGATCCGAAAAAAAAAAAACAAAAACAAAAAAAAAACAACAACCCTTTTCACTAATCACTCTTTCAAGGAAGTAGTAAAGCACCGTCGCTGTATATAAACAGATGTCTCAACAGCTTCTCCTCTTAAGGCTGAACAAGCGTTAATTAGCAAGTAATGGATTCTTAATCAATTCTGTCCTGTTTTGATAACGGTGGAGAAAAATTCGAGCAGATGAACGACGCATAAGACATGCAGGTGGAAAGGCAGAGAATAATGTGCACGTTTAGAAAATGTCATCTATTTGCAAAAAAAATGAACTCATTTCTGATTCGACATGCCTACCCCATACTTAGTGTGATAAATGATGCTTCATGAATAATGTATATATATATATATATATATATATATATATATATATATATATATATATATATATATATAATATATAAAGTCATTATTCATGAAGCATCTTTTTAAAGTCATGAATAATGTATCTCTCTCTCTCTCTCTCTCTCTCTCTCTATATATATATATATATATATATATATATATATATATATATATATATATATATATATATATATATATATATATATATATATATATATATATAATCATTATTCATTAAGCATCTATGCTATATATATAATATAATATGATATATAAACAATATAAATGTTACTGTTAACAAGTGAAATAAATATTAGCTAGGCACCTATTAGCTAGCATAACTATTAGCCATGATGATCCTTATATATGATTGTATGGTATATGTTTTGGGCTACTGACACATTACAACATATTACAGAGCAGTGAATATATTAATACACAATAAAATTAGTGACAGCAGCACCACGTTTGAACCCCCCAAATCACTGTGGACCTCAACAGCATACATTTGCTGTAACTTTAAACCGAGGAAAAAAAAAAAGGAATTAAATATGCATCTCATTTTTTATATATATATATATATATAAATAACATTTATGACCCTGCTTGTTCAAATGGTTTTGCGTCAAAGAAACATTCAAATTGCGACATACATTGCGAACGAACAAGTTAATGGCTTATACAGTACGCTTAACCCGAAAGAGCCTGCGCATTAGTGTTTTCCCTACAGAGATGTGTCTTATCAGGCCCGTCTCAGTCATACTGACGGTCCGGCTCTCAATTTGATGCATTTTTTCTTACAGACAGCCAGACCTGTCATCACAGCCCGACCATCGCATACACTCCTGCTCTGCAGAAAATTGCACTCCAATTAAAAGTAATCAAAGACAGTTGAGTAAAAAGCATCTCGCCATCTATGCTTTTAATTTTGCCCGTCTTTTTTTTTTTTTTTTCTTTCCCCATCTGGCCACTCATATGATTTCTGAATGACGGTGGATTGACAGAACAAAAGAAACTCCTGTGTAGTTGCTTATTTAATCAATTTTTTATTTATTTTAATGTCACGGCCCTTTGTTGTGCCCTCACTGTAACAGTGGATGGAAAATTACTGTGATTAGCCGGCAACATCCCTCCGTGGCCTTGCAACCCCACGAGGTGCACAAGTTTTGCATCCGCACATTGATAGTTCGTTGAAATAAACAAGTACGTTTTTTTTCAAAAGCCGTCTAATTGACACTCTGCGGGGGTCTTTCCTGGCATATACGACTCGCATACGTGTTATGTTTTGACAAATATCAAAATGTGGTTTGGGAATAAATGTTCCCATTTATATTCTAAAGAAATGTCATTGTTTTTAGTACAAATCTCATTAAAACCATCTTGGACATACATACATATATATATATATATATATATATATATATATATATATATATATATATATAAAATTCATTCATTCATCTTCTACTGCTTTATCCGATCTTCCCTCGGGTCACGGGGAGTATACACACACACACACACACACACACACACACACACACATATATATATACGATATATATATATATATATATATATATATATATATATATATATATATATATATATATATATATATATATATATATATATATATAATATATATATATAGATATATAGATAGATAGATAGATAGATAGATCATAGATAGATAGATAGATATAGATATAAGATGGATGGATGGATGGATGGATATATATATATATACTGTATAAGCCATAAATATATATATATATATATATATATATATATATATATATATATATATATCTATATATATATATATATATAAGAAAAATGCACTAATGTATATACATGTAATAGACATTGGTGTCATTATAAGGATATAATTTAGCACCAATAACAAGATGAAGATGGACTTAAGAGATGGACTTATATTCTTTATCTTAACCCAGTCGGACTGAAACTCTACAAAATTGCACTTTATGAGACTGCTGTACAGTACAAGCATGAGTTGCTGTAGTCGCAAATATCCGAATAGCCATGAGGCCAAAACTAATCGATATTTAATACAACAGTGCGATTGAAAATAGAATATTGCTTTTATACTAATGAATAATAATGAACTCATGATTGAACATGAAATTATATAAAAAAAATCAAACAAACTGACATTTCACACTGCATGATGTGGCAAATATTTAGTTCAGTTTTGCTCAGTTAAGAAATGCTTTAAGATTCGAAATAAAATAATGACGGTATGCACGTATCAGAATGTCTCCCATGTACAAAACAAACATGCACAATACTATAAATGAAAGACTATAAAGAATGTCTACTATACATTCTCTGCGGTGTTGCGCAATCCTTAGACATATTTTATATGTATCATATATGTAACCTCTGTATTACTTTCTATTACTGTAATATAGTTCTTCTGGGCCAGGGATATGACAGGGAATGGACAGGCAGAGTAAGAAAACCTGCCTGAAAATGAAAACTTAAAATAAACATTTATGGCCGGTATTAATAATTGTGAAAAAAAAAAGAAAAAAAGAAAAAAAAAAGTTCTCTCAGATGGATTTCAGCCTTATGTTATACTTGGTTGCAAGTTGTGAAAGTCCTGGCATTTATAGCATATGGAATAAATCAAATGCTCTTTTTTGTTATTTTTATTGCATTTATTATTGGCTTGCTGGACGTTTGCCTCCACACAAGAACTAGGAACCTGTTTCAGGCATTTAGTCCATACTATGTTGTCCAAAGCCATATAAACTTCATATAAACTGCACCTAAATAGAAAATTTGCATGCGATCAGGTTTTTTTTTCCCCGTTCACGACAGTCACAGCTTCCTTAATTCTTTCACACATGCTAATTGCTAGCGTTACGCATCTGGAGCTACTCTTGGGACCCAGCATGAAGCTGCATGTATACTGTAACACTCAGGCTCTGATTTAGTGAAGCATTTAGCACGTGCAGTAGGAACGACATTAGACAGCGATTAGTATAAGCGTTTGTCACTTCCCAAACTTTGTAGGAAAAAAAAAAAACGCTAGCACTACATTCCCCGTCAAAACGAGCGAACAAATAAATAAACCACACATTGTGGGGTAACTATTTCTTTTTCCCCCATGGCTCACTTTTCTTTTCCTAATTTTCTATACACAGTCTTTGTGGAACACAAACAAAGGGTTATATTTATTGACCACACAGGCCACATGTGGAGTTATGAGATCTCCAGCAAGTGTGAATTTGGTGAGGATGCAGCATTACAACTGCAAGACAATACTTTTGCCCCCACCACCCCAACCCTAACCCCAAAACCCAGTGTACTCTATAGGCAGGAGATTTCGGGCACATATTACAGATATTGTGTGAACTCCGAGGCCAGAATGAAAAGTTTTTTGTTTTTTTTGTGACAATTCTCACTTTATGATTGTACAGCCTAGCATGAGTCTAATGCCAAGACGAAGAGTTATGAGCGATGTCTGACCCCTGGGATCACAGCTTATGGGTTAACAATCTATAAGGAAAGTAGACAGAAGCTTCAGTGTACTCTCACTCGCACACTCGCACACTCACACACACACACACACACACACACACACTCACTATAACACTTATAACACATGTAGCACACGACAACACGCTCTCTCTCTCTCTCTCTCTCTCTATATATATATATATATATATATATATATATATATATATATATATATACACTTGTGTTTGTGTAGGTGTGTGTACACAACTTTACAATGTACATCATCAAAGAGTTTAGTTTTATTGTTAAGCGCTTTATTTATCCTGTCCGGCATGTCGGGGCATTTGGTCGTCTCCTCTCCTCGCACAGGGGCCGAGAGGTACTCATGCTTCTCATTACTGGGGCATGTAGGGATTTTTATGGAGTCTTGTAAACCTCGGAATTACTGCACTTTAAAATTGATTTTGACACTATTATGCCAGTGTGCTTATGAAATCCTTTCATTGCTGGATGGAAGCCTCATAATGGCAAATGACAAAAGAGCATGACTTGTTAATTATTTTTAACTGCCGGATAAAATGATTATGAACTGGGTAAAATACACAAAGGGCCAGTAACCGGAATAAGACTCACACGAGGACTTTTTCTCTTTTTTTTTTTTGGATAGAGAAACACATGGCTCTGTGCAAAGCAAAGAAAAAGGAAGCACTTAGGAATCGTTCATTGGGTTTGCTGGGTTGTCTTGGGTACACAAAGTCGCAATCCAGAATATGATATCAAATACAATCTTTTTTTTTTTTTTTGGTTGTATAAATATAACATTTCACATCCTGCGTTTAAATTAAAGCCAGACGAACGTAATAGTGCTTAAAATACATAGTAAGTGGGCAGATAATTTAATAAACACATATTTGTTGAATTTATTTTATTAGATTTTTAATGGGTCTGTTTTCCTCTTAATCACTAATAAAGCAGAATAACAATTATACTTTAGTTGCAAACAACTTTAGTAAAGGTTCATTCATTCTTTAGTTATAATTAATGTTAATTCATGTTGCATGGAGATTAAATTAAAAAAATGGAAATGTGAAGCATAAGCACGCATGCAATCATTAGACCCAAATATGTGTTAAAAACAGACACGCTGTGTATTTTATCAGGGTTATATATCAGTTGCTGATTCGTATACAGGATGTCTGTGTGTCCTCCTGGGCTCTTTTTAAAGCAGACGCTGTCTACGGGGCGGCAGAGCGGTCAGAATAGAAGGTGGCAGCCAGTCAAAACACTGCCTGTTCTTCCAGGCAGGGCCCAAGTGCTGGTGAAGAGCTTCTTTTCATTCGCCCTTAATGTGGTAAAGTGATCTTCTGCACAATAGGTACACTCGAGGAGGCCATCCCCAGCAAACAGGCCAAAACAAACAGCTCCCCCAGGCCCCGCTTCCTCACCCCGAAATCACACTAGCACTTTAGCCTGTCTCGCTGGACTCACCGACGTCTGCAACACCTGCACTCGTTTACTCATCACGCGCATTTCTTGCAGTGACATGGACAACATTGGCCCATGAAATGATGTGCACATTTGATATCAGTGTGCACAATGTATTTTTTTTCTGTCACTAAATTAATAAATAAACAGGCCTGGGTGATTGACTACTGACTAAATGAAATCGGATAAAGGCTAAAGTCATGAAACTTTTCATTTTAAAATATAAAATAGAATTTTTCTAGCAAAAGTAATAGGTATATTAGTTTGAAGACGTTACGTAATTATGTCAAGCACAGGATTAATTATGTATTTACAGTACGGTATATATATATATATATATATATATATATATATATATATATATATATATATAATATATATTTTTTTTTTATTTAACATATATATATATATATATATATATATATATATATATATATATATATATATATATATATATGTTTATTAGTGATATAGCGAGTGTAACATGCTTTATAAAGACAGCATTCCAGGAGATCAAATGCTTTAAATATGTAATATAATAATATCAAATGCTTTAGATACACAATGCCTCTGCTTTTTCCATTGACTATAATGTTGTAGCTAATATGTGATCGTAAGTGTATTTCTCCTCACTTATTTACTTGTTTATCAAAATTTAGGATAAAAAAGTTGCATGAAGTACTACCAGTAAAAAAAAAAGACAATTTAAATATTTTCAAATATTATTATTATTCTCCTTTTTCTTCTTCTTCTTATTTGTATTATTCTAAATATCATTATTACACTCTAATGTGTTTGTGTAACTACATTATTCGACCCGAGATGTAAATCTGAGCTTGACTGGAAGACGGGCTCCAGGGATTTGAACAGAGGCTCCGAAGGTCCTCCGACTATTTGGCTGACGACAACGAGGAGAATTAGCGCAAGCCTAGCATCAAATGACTTTCTCCTGCTCGGTAAAAGCGCCTTAGCGCACACAACATGCTAATTCGAAAAGGAA
>JACRUU010000025.1:9235226-9237726 GCA_030449085.1 Kryptopterus vitreolus | reverse complement strand
TGATTATGTCTGTTGTCTGTTGTCTGATGATATATGATTATGTCTGATGTCTGATTATGTCTGATATCTGAGTATGTCTGTTGTCTGATGATTATGTCTGATGTCTGATTATGTCTGTTGTCTGATGTCTGATGATATATGATTATGTCTGATGTCTGATTATGTCTGATATCTGATTATGTCTGTTGTCTGATGATTATGTCTGATGTCTGATTATGTCTGTTGTCTGATGTCTGATGATCTCTGATTATGTCTGATATCTGATTATGTCTGGTCTTTGATTATGTCTGGTCTCTGATTATGTCTGTTATCTGATTATGTCTGATGTCTGATGATATCTGATTATGTCTCATATATGATTATGTGTGATATCTGATTATGTCTCATATATGATTATGTGTGATATCTGATTGTGTCTGATGTCTGATGATTATGTCTGATATCTGATTATGTCTGATGTCTATGTCTGATGTCTGATGATATCTGATTATGATCAGATGATTATCTCTGGTATCTGATTATGTCTGATATATGATTATGTCTGATGTCTATGTATGATGTCTATGTCTGATGTCTGATGATATCTGGTTATGTCTGATGTCTGATGATTATGTCTGATATCTGATGATTATGTCTGATAACTGATTATGTCTGGTATCTGATTACGTCTGATGTCTATGTCTGATGTTTGATGATATCTGGTTATGTCTGATGTCTATGTCTGATGTCTATGTCCGATGTCTATGTCCGATGTCTATGTCTGATGTCTGATGATATCTGGTTATATCTGATGTGTATGTCTGATGATATCTGATGATATGTCTGATGTCTATGTCTGATGTCTATGTCTGATGTCTATGTCTGATGATATCTGGTTATATCTGATGTCTATGTCTGATGATATCTGATGATATGTCTGATGTCTGATGATGTCTGATTACGTCTGATATCTGACGATATCTGATCGTGTCTGATGTCTATGTCTGATGATGTCTGATTATGTCTGATTACGTCTGATATCTGATCGTGTCTGATGTCTGATGTCTATGTCTGATGATATCTGATTATGTCTGGTTACTTCTGATAGCTGATATCTGATTATTCATGATGATTTATGTCTGGTGTCTAATCATATCTGATTATGTTTCATGATAACTGATGCTTTGTGATTAAATGTGATAAAGTCTGATTATGTCTGATGTTTGAATATTTGAATGATGATTGAATATTGTCTTTTGATGTCTAATTAGATCTGATGATGTCTGATGATGCGTTTTGATGTCTGATGAACTCGGAGAACACATAAATACACCTCCATGCAAATTATTCTCTTTCCAGGCCGGATGTGGATTTATGGATGTCTGGAAGAGAAAGGATGAAGTGTGATGTAATGAAGCGCAGATCCACCTGAGACCCGTCTGAGACCCGTCTGAGACCCGTCTGAGACAATTAACCAAAACACCTCGTTTATATCTCACAGCCCGCGTGAACTCCTGCCTCTTAAACGTCTCAATCTGCGGAGACGAAGCGGCCAATCAAAACCCTGTCGTCTTTAATGGATTGTGATGGAAAGAGAGAGAGAGAGAGAGAGAGAGAGAGAGAGAAAGATGGCTCGGATGAAACAGAGAGAACAAGTGAGCATCTTTTTTCTCTCCTCTCATTAAACTGAACGGCGCCGTCATCTATTAACGATGGATACAGAAAATGGGGAATGATGGGAGAAGAAAAAGGAGAGAAGCGAGGGACTGATGGAGTGGACAGGGAGAAGGACAGGCAAGCGAAGGGAACAAAGATGAAGGAGAGGAGTGAGGGATCAGAAGAATCAATGGAGAAGAGGATGAAGACATGGAGGGAGGAAGAGTAGAAATGGTGAGGAGTGAGATATTAAGGGAGGACATGCAGGCGAAGAAGAGGAGTGGGGGATTACAGATCGAATGGAGGAGTGGATGGAGGGGTGAAACTTGTGAAGAGTGCTCGTGAGAAGTGGGGGATTAAAGAAGGAGAAGAGGAGGTGGAGAGCAGGTGGAGAAGAGGAGCGGGTTCGGGTGAGAATAACCCTAATTAAAGGATAAATGGATGACAAGATTGAGAGGAGAGGAGCGAGGGATTGATGAGGGGAGGATGAGTGGAGGATGAGTGGGTAGAGGAGAGGAGCGAGGGATTGGAGGAGGATGGAGGAGGATGAGTGGAGGGTAGAGGAGAGGAGCGAGGGAGTGGAGGAGGATGAGTGAGTAGAGGAGAGGAGCGAGGGATTGGAGGAGGATGAGAAGAAGGATGAGTGGGTAGAGGAGAGGAGCGAGGGATTGGAGGAGGAGTGGAGGATGAGTGGGTTAAGGAGAGGAGGATGAGAGGAGGATGAGTGGGTTAAGGAGAGGAGGATGAGAGGAGGATGAGTGGGTAAAGGAGAGGAGGATGAGAAGAGGATGAGTGGAGGACGAGTGGGTAAAGGAGAGGAGGATGAGAGGAGGATGAGTGGGTAAAGGAGAGGAGGATGAGAGGA
>JACRUU010000025.1:9217726-9230226 GCA_030449085.1 Kryptopterus vitreolus | reverse complement strand
TAAAATTTTACGTGATTTATCAGTGACATTACGATATAATACGATACGATAAAAAACTATATAATACAACATGATACGATATAATACGATACGATATAATACGATATAATACGATATATATACGATACATGATACGATATAATACGATACGATATCATACATACGATATAATACGATACGATATAATACTATACGATATAATACAACATGAACGATATAATGATACGATATAATACGATACGATATAATACGATACGATATAATACTATACGATATAATACGATATGATACGATACGATATAATACGATATGATACGATATGATACGATATGATACGACATGATACGATATAATACGATATGATAAAATACGGATACGATAAAATACAATACAATACAATATGATACAATACAATACTATATGGTACTATGTATGATAATATGATGTATATAATATATATACTATATGTACATGATGTATATACTATATGTACATGATGTATATACTATATGTACATGATGTATATAATATATACATGGTGTATATACTATATGTACATGATGTATATAATATATGTATATGGATGTATATAATATATGTACATGATGTATATAATATATGTATATGATGTATATAATATATGTATATATGTATATAATATATGTACATGATGTATATAATATATGTATATGATGTATATAATATATGTACATGATGTATATAATATATGTACATGATGTATATAATATATGTACATGATGTATATAATATATGTACATGATGTATATAATATATGTATATGATGTATATAATATATGTACATGATGTATATAATATATGTATATGATGTATATAATATATGTACATATGATATTATATGATATGTATATAATATATACATGTATATGATATGTATATAATATATGTACATGATGTATATAATATATGTATATATGTATAATATATGTACATATATAATATATGTACATGGTGTATATAATATATGTATATGGTGTATATAATATATGTACATGATGTATATAATATATACATGATGTATATAATATATGTACATGTATATAATATATGTATATAATATATGTACATATGTAATATATGTACATGATGTATATAATATATGTACATGATGTATATATATATGTACATGATGTATATACTATATGTACATGATGTATATAATATAATATGATGTATATAATATATATACATGATGTATATAATATATGTACATGGTGTATATAATATATGTACATGATGTATATAATATATGTACATGGTGTATATAATATATGTACATGGTGTATATAATATATGTATATGGTGTATATAATATATGTACATGGTGTATATAATATATGTATATGGTGTATATAATATATGTACATGATGTATATAATATATGTATATGATGTATATAATATATGTACATGGTGTATATAATATATGTATATGGTGTATATAATATATGTACATGGTGTATATAATATATGTATATGGTGTATATAATATATGTACATGGATGTATATAATATATGTATATGGTGTATATAATATATGTACATGGTGTATATAATATATGTATATGGTGTATATAATATATGTACATGGTGTATATAATATATGTATATGATGTATATAATATATGTACATGATGTATATAATATATGTACATGATGTATATAATATATGTACATGATG
Source organism: Kryptopterus vitreolus (assembly GCA_030449085.1). NCBI lineage: Eukaryota > Metazoa > Chordata > Actinopteri > Siluriformes > Siluridae > Kryptopterus > Kryptopterus vitreolus. The sequence continues at coordinate 9,228,507 of JACRUU010000025.1, read as the reverse complement.
TATATAATATATGTACATGATGTATATAATAGATGTACATGATGTATATAATATATGTATATGATGTATATAATATATGTATATACTATATCTACATGATGTATATAATATATGTATATGATGTATATAATATATGTACATGATGTATATACTATATCTACATGATGTATATAATATATGTATATGATGTAAATAATATATGTACATGATGTATATACTATATGTACATGATGTATATAATATATGTACTGTGTATATAAGATATGTATATGATGTATATTATGTACATGATGTATATAATATATGTATATGATGTATATAATATATGTACATGATGATGTATATAATATATGTATATGATGTATATAATATATGTACATGATGTATATAATATATGTATATGATGTATATAATATATGTACATGATGTATATACTATATGTACATGGTGTATATAATATATGTATATGATGTATATAATATATGTACATGATGTATATAATATATGTACATTATGTATATAATATATGTACATGATGTAAATAATATATGTACATGATGTATATACTATGTACATGTATATAATATATGTACATGATGTATATAATATATGTATATGATGTATATAATATATGTACATGATGTATATAATATATGTATATGATGTATATAATATATATATATATATGATGTACTGTATACACTATACCATATCCTAATAAGATATGAATAGATTGTGTGGATTTGGTTGAGAATGTGGTGTGAATGTGGAGTAAAGTGAAATTGCTCTGGTGAATTCAGTATTCAATTATCATTTCTGGATCTTTGGAGCGAGAACCAGGCAAGAACCATTGGAATAGGATTTCTCCTGAAACTGGTCAAGTGTAAAACAACCCCCCCCCCCCCTCACACACACACACACACACACACACACACACACACACACACACACACACAGAGAGTGATGATAAATAGGTCACTTTGTAATCATCAGGATTTGGGCTGCAGGTTTGGAGTTACAGTGTTTCGGCTGATTCAGGGGCGGAAAAACACCGGGAACGCTGGAAACGTTCCGAAGAGGAGCGACACCTCTATGGGAAATTCCACCTCACAGACCTGCACAATGATTTCATTTACATTCTGAACACACACACACACACACACACACAGAGATTGTGTATGATCTTTGCCATCCCTTCATGTCGTATTCCAGACTTAATAACTAATTTTTCCTGTTTTTCCTCAAAAAAAAAAACGTTCCATCCGATTCCAAGCGAAGTCTCTGGACATCAGGAGGAGGAGGAGGAGGAGGAGGAGGAAGAGGAGGAGGAGGAAGAGGAGGAGGAGGAAAAACACTAGAAAGAAAACATCAAAAAGGGGTTTTCGGTGCCTCGGTCCCAAATAAACACTACACATTATCAAAACTAATAATCAGCAGAAAGAGCGGACGGAAGAATCCGGCGGTTTGGAGACTTGGGAAGGCGCGTGCGCTGCAGTAAACATCTCCCAGGCCTTCGTGACAGCGTTTACACAATCTGTCTAACAAGCAGAAACACTAATCGACTCGCTACGTCTCGGGTTTTTCTTTCGGTGACTAATTACGTGAACAGCAGAGACGAGCGCCAGAACCTGAGGCCGTCTGCTGCTGCTGCTTCCTCCTCCTCCTCCTCCTCCTCCTGCTGCTGCTGCTGATGATGATCTTTAATGTTCATGCTTTGTCTTGCCATAAAGCTCCTGATGTTCAGAAAACATGAACTCCAGCAATATTTATGTAACTCGTTTCTAACTCTGGGAAAATGTTCCTCTAGATTTTGTACAGACTCCTTCAGCCACCAGGGGGCGCTTAGTAACCTGAGAGAGAAGGAGATCTCCCACAGCTTCCAACACCATGCTGGATTGTGGTTTGGGGTCTCCTAGGTTTCCCCGCCAAAGATCTCCGACACAATCAAGTCCTCGTGGGAAAAAATAACACATCTGGTTGTGTTTGTGTTCCTGCATATGAAATATGAATCCAAACCTCTTTTCTCACTCTATACTCTTTCTCTCGGTAAAGTCATCTCCTCTCATGGATTTGACTATCACTGCTATGCTGATGACACTCAAATAATCTTCTCCTTCCCTCCATCAGATAAAACAGCGTCTGCTAGAATATCAGCCTGTCTATCTGACATCGCTTCGTGGATGAGCGTTCATCACTCAAACTCAACCCGAAGAAGAAAACGGAAATGATTCATCTCCTGGTCAGTCCCATGATCTCAGCATAACTCTCCATAACTCCATACTCCTGGTCCAGTATCTCAGCATAACTATCCATAACTCCCTACTTTCTCCCTCCAACACTGCTCAATCTCGGGGTAATTATAGACAATCAATTATCTTTCTCTCCCATATTTCTAAGTTCTCGCTCTTGTCACCTTCTCTACAACATCAGAAGGATTCGACCATTTTTATCCACTCAGGGCTCAGGTCCTGGTTCAGTCTCTCGTCATCTCGAGACTGGACTACTGTAACTCTCTGCTGGCAGGTCTACCTGAGAACGCTATTCGTCCACTGCAAATGATTCAAAATGCAGCTGCGCGACTCGTGTTCAACCTGCCTAAATTCTCTGCTGCGCTCGCTCCACTGGCTTCCTGTAGCTGCACGCATCAGATTCAAAACACTGACGCTCTCGCTACAAAGCCAAAAATGGATCTGCACCATCTTCTCCGCAACCTCACCTCCCGTACTGCACCTCGCTGCCTGAGAGCGTCCAGCACTGCTCGCGTCTGGTTCCACCGTCTCTGGGTAAAAGGTAAGGCCAGCTCAATGCTCTTCTCTGTTCTGGCACCGATGTGGTGGAACGAACTTCCACTGGAGATTCGAACAACGGACACTGTCTACATTCAAACGCCGACTGAAGACCTACCTCTTCCAACAACACCTATCCTAACATTCCTTTTACCTCACTGTCCAGAAATCTAAAAAAAAAAAAAAAAAAAAAAAAGGCAACTGTCTATTCTTGTGTACTTGAGTTTGTATTAACCTTTTTGAATAAATCTTATCCTTAGATCGAGAACTTAAAGCACTTCCTGTACGTCGCCCTGGATAAGGACACTAAACCGCTAAATGCAAATGTAAATGTTCAAATGTTCTTTTATTCCCGAGATCCGGAGTTACGAATCCCGAATCCGGCTCAGATATTCCATTTCACGCTCCTCACCTGACTTCCAACACACCTGCTTCCTGTTTTCCACTCAGTCTATTTAAACACCTCATAAACAACCACTGCCCCGACCCCCCCCCCCCCCCCTCCCCACACACACACACACACCCGTCCTCTCTTCCCTTCTTCTGAACCTTTTCATCACTTTCTCTTCATGGACCAGTGAGATGGACATTACATGGTCAGAAGTTTGTCCAACATGAACTTCCGGTTCTTTCCTTGTTATGAAGTCTTTCCACTGGTCTTCACAGCAGGATTTAGGAATCATCACACATGAATGCTGGAGAAAGTTAAGAAGTTCCACATTCAGTTCAAATCCCAAAAAGGGATTCATTGAGGGAACGGTATTGAGCGGGGAGGGTGGAGGGGAGGAAAAAAAAGAGGGAATGGAAGGAATGGGACGGTCAAGACAAAATGTAATGGAGAGAGAAAGAGAGAGAGAGAGAGAGAGAGCTTCTTCGGCGCTGGGAATATTGGATAGAGGGGGGAAATAGAGGACAGGTGGAGGGTGGAGGACAGAGGGGTGAGAGGGGTGGGCTGAGGAGGGTGGAGGGTGGAGGTTAAGGCAGAGGATGTCGGCTGGAGGGTGGATGGTGGAGGGGGAGGGTGTGGGCGGAGGGTAGAGGGTGGACAGTGCAGGGTGGAGGGTAGAGGGTGGAGGGCGGAGTGTGGAGGGTGGTAGAGGGTGGGTATGGTAGAGGCGGAGGGTGGAAGGTGTAGGTTGGAGGGTGGAAGGTGGAGTGTGGAGGGTGTAGGATGGATGGTATAGGGGGATGGGGTGGATGGCGGAGAGTGGAAGGTGTAGGTTGGAGGGTGGAGGTGCACGGTGGAGGTGGAGGTGGAGGGTGGAGTTGGAGGGTGGAGGGTGGAGGTTGTAGGGTGGAGGTTGGAGGGTGGAGGTGGAGGGTGGAGGGTGGAGGGTGAAGGGTGGAGGGTGGAGGGTGGGTGGAAGGTGGAGGGTGGAAGGTGGAGGCTGAAGGTGAAGGGTGGAGGGTGGAAGGTGGAGGGTGAAGGCTGGAGGGTGGAGGGTGGAAGATGCTGGTGAGTGGAGGGTGTTGGGCGGAGTGTGGAGGGTGGTGGTTGGAGTGTGGAGGGTGTAGGATGGAGTGTGGGGGGTAGAGGGTGTAGGATGGAGTGTGGAGGGTGTAGGATGGATGGTGGCGGGTGATAGGGTGGAAGGTGTAGGTAGAGGGTGGAGGTGGAGGGTGGAGGGTGAAGGTGGAGGGTGGAGGGTGAAGGTGAGGGTGGAGGTGGAGGTGGAGGGTGGAGGTGGAGGTGAGGGTTTGGAGGCTGGAGGTGGAGGTGGAGGGTGGAGGGTGGAGGCTGGAGGCTGGAGGGTGGAGGGTGGAGGGTGGAGGCAGGGTGGAGGCTGGAGGGTGGAGGGTGGAGGGTGGAGGGTGGAGGGTGAGGTGGAGGCTGGAGGGTGGAGGGTGGAGGCTGGAGGGTGGAGGGTGCAGGTTGTGGAGGGGTGGTGGGTGGAGGGTGAGGGGAGGGTGGAGGGTGCAGGGTGGAAGGTGGAGGGTGGAAGGTGGAGGGTGGAGGCTGGAGGTGGAGGCTGGAGGGTGGAAGGTGTAGGTGGAGGGTGGAGGGTGGAGGGTGGAGGGTGGAGGTGGAGGCTGGAGGGTGGAGGTGGAGGGTGGAGGGTGGAGGTGAGGTTGGAGGGTGGAGGTGAGGCTGGAGGGTGGAGGGTGAGGCTGGAGGTTGGAGGGTGGAGGGTGAAGGCTGGAGGCTGGAGGGTGGAGGGTGGAGGGTGGAGGGTGGAGGGTGGAGGGTGAGGGTGGAGGGTGGAGGGTGCAGGGTGGAGGGTGAAGGGTGGAGGGTGGAGGTGGAGGGTGGAGGGTGGAGGGTGAGGCTGGAGGCTGGAGGGTGGAGGGTGAAGGCTGGAGGCTGGAGGCTGGAGGGTGGAGGGTGGAAGGCTGGAGGGTGGAGGGTGGAGGCTGGAGGGTGGAGGGTGAAGGCTGGAGGGTGAAGGCTGGAGGGTGGAGGGTGCCGGGTGGAGGGTATTGGGCGGAGGGTGGACTTTTGAACACATTGTTTATTTAATACTGTGAATCAGAAGGTATTTGATTTTAGAAAAGGAATTTTATAGTCGTCCATAATAAATGGAATTGTCATGTAAGGAAGGAGTCTCCAGTGTCAGTGATTGATTTGTTTACATTGTCCGGTCGCTGGAACGTTCCGCCTAACATATAAACGGATAAAAAGTTACATTTACGGTAACCGTTTGGAGAAGATGTAAACTGTCATGATGGGCAGGGGGTGCACAAACTTTTCAGCACATAGGTCAGTTTTTTTTTTAGCTAGTTATAATAATTTTCGTATGAACGTTTTGGGGTAAATAAATTGTTTTTTTTTAACAAAAGAAAGAAACGAGGGAAAGACGATAACGAACGTTCTGCAGCATGAAAAGTAGCTAGAAATGGATAAAAAAATAAGCTGTCATGAATTAATACGTAAAAGTATCTGATGTACAATTTGTAATTGTAATGTTTATGTAATCACGCCTCTGATAGGCTGAGAATTTAATTAAGCCCCGCCCCTTTAATAAAGTCAATCAATACAATTTCTTATTGATCACATCTTTGCCGGCTAATGTTATATTTGTTTACAATTGTCAGATTAGACAGATAACGTTACGTTGGATAGATTTAGCCGAATAATATTTGCTATAAAACTTATATGAATGTTCGCTAGTTAACGAGGATTAGCGATAGAGATAAATGTTACATTTGCGAATATTTTTTTTTTACTAATATTATGTTTGTGAACAAACATAATATAGAGCTTTAAGAAACTGTGGACGCACCCCAACAACAGTTCAGGATACGAAAAATAAACAAAAGAAATAAACAAAAGAAATACAAAATATAACAAAATAAATAAATAAATAAATAAATATATATATATATATATATATATATATATATACACTATCACAAGTTGTTTAGCTGTGTTTTTTTAATCCTAAAGATTCATTCATTCATTCATTCATTCATTCATCTTCTAGCGCTTTATCCGATCTTCCCTCGGGTCACGGGGAGTCTGTGTCTATCTCAGGCGTCTATGGGCATTAAGGCAGGATACACCCTGGATGGAATGCCAACCCATCGCAGGGCACACACACACACACACACACACACACATTCATACACTAGGGACAATTTTCCAAGGTGCCAATCACCTACCTACCGTGCATGTTTTTTGGACCGGGGGAGGAAACCGGAGAACCCGGAGAAAAACCCCCTGAGACACGGGGAGAACATGCACAAACTCCACACACACACACATGGCCGAGACGGGAATCGAACCCGGATCCTGGCGGTGTGAGGCGAACGTGATAACCACTAAACCATCGTGCTCCATCCTAAAGATTAAAAATGATAAATAAAATTTGTGGTAAATATTTTTTTTCTAAAACAATAACACTGTTTACTACACTGTGTAATGGTTAGCAGTATAAGGGGAATAAAGACTTGTGAGAGAGCAGCCGTTAGTGTTGATGTCGGAAGCCAGATGTTGGCGTTCCGTTAGATTAGGTTTGGCGTGTTTCTGGTTTCGGAAGCCGCTGATTTCGCGCTGTGTAGCGTCGACAGACTGCGTCGCGATGGCGGAGTCGCGGCGAAGGCGCCTTATCGGGTCCGTTTGAGCGGGAAACCCGGCCGTCAATCAATAGCACGGGCCTGTGCAGATACGAGCCGTCATCGGCCTTGAGGAGAATGGATGCCTAGGAAAGCCATAACTATGATAAATCTACTCCTCCAGTTTGGTGACTTCACCCCCACTCTCTCTCTCTCTCTATCTCTCTCTCTCTCTTTTTCCTCCCATCCGTACCTCCCTCCTTTCGCTCGTCCGTCTTTGACTAATGTATGCGGTAAAGCCGCGCTCCACCACTCGCCTCGCCGCCGTGCCACCGCCCTGATCGGCCAATCAATCTCCGCGTCGACACGGAAGGCGCATTAAAATAAATTTGTCACTGTAAGTTTATGAAATATTGATGCCGCGTGAGAGAGGGAACGATATTGAGCGGGGAGGGTGGAGGGGAGGGAAAAGAAGAGGGAATGGAAGGAATGGGACGGTCAAGACAAAATGTAATGGAGAGAGAAGAGAGAGAGAGAGAGCTTTGGCGCTTGGAATATTGGATAGAGGGGGGAAATGAGGACATGCGGAGGGTGGAGGAAGGAGGAGTGAGGGGGGTGGGCCGAGGGTGGAGGGTAGAAGGCGGAGGGTGTCGGGCTAAGGGTGGATGGTGGAGGGGTGAGGGTGGTTGGCAGAGGGTGGAGGGTGGAGAATGGAGGGCGGAGGGTAGAGGGTGGACAGTGTGGGGCAGAGGGTATAGCTTGGAGGGTGGAGGGTGGATGGCGCAGGGTGGAGGTTTGAGAGTGGAAGGTGTAGGGTGGATGGTGTAGGGCGGAGGGTGAATGGTGGGGAGGGTGAGGGTGGAAAGTGTGGGGTGGAGGGTTGGAAGGTGTAGGGTTGGAGGTAGGGTGGAGGGTGTACGGGGTGTAGGGTGGAGGGTGGAGGGGGGGAGGGCAGAGTGGAGGGCGGTTGGAGGGTGGAAGGTGTAGGTTGGTGAAGGGTGGAGGGTGGAGGGCAGGGTGGAGGGTGGAAGGTGTAGGTTGGAGGGTGGAGGGTGGAGGGTGGAGGGTGGAGGTTGGAGGGTGATGGAGGTGGTAGGGTGGAGGGTGGAGGGAGGTTGGAGGGTGGAGGGTGGAAGGTGTAGGTTGGAGGGTGGAGGGTGGAGGATGGAGGGTGGAGGATGGAGGGTGTGGAAGGTGTAGGTTGGAGGGTGGAGGGTGGATGGTGCAGGGCGGAGGGTGTAAGGTTGTAGGTTGGAAGGGTAGAAGTCGGGAGGCCGTGATGGCGGAGGGTGGAGGTGGAGTCGTCGGGATGGTAGAGGTTGGAGGGTGGATGGTGGAGGGTAGAGTTGGTCGGGTTGGAGGGTGGTGTGGAGGGTGTAGTTTTGGAGGGTGGAGCTAGTCGGGATGGTAGAGATTGGAGGGTGCAGGGTGTAGGTTGGAGGGTGGATGGTGGAGGGTGGGTGTCCCGGGATGGTAAGGATAGATAGATAGATAGATAGATAGATAGATAGATAGATAGATAGATAGATAGATAGATTATAGATTAAATAAATAAATAAATAAATAAATAAACTCTGAACTTTTTCCTCTTTTTTTTTTTATCAAATATTTTTTTTAAAGAAATTAAAAATCACTAATTAGCTCTTTGATCTTAAAAAGTGCCTTATTTTTATCCGCGAATTGTTTGTTTTAATATATATATATATATATATATATATTATTTGTAACAGCATGCACGCTGCTCTTCATATTCATCCATCTGTATTTTCTCGTCTTCCGTTCCGATGAAATGAACCCGAAATGTCAATGAGATGTAAATGTATTTCATAGGGCGCCATTATTTATGCTCGGGCCTTTATTCTGTAAATGAAAGTTTCCTCGCGTTACGTTTTTTTTCCCGGATTCGCGTCCGTGACGTCGATGATGAAACACGGATAACAATATCGCGAGCGAGAAAGAGGGCGGAGTTTATACTCGTGTGCCGACGCGGAATTGTGCGACATTGTTGTTTTTGTATTCATTCATTCATTCATTCATTTCTAAGCGCTTTATCCGATCTTCCCTCGGGTCACGGGAGTCTGTGTCTATCTCAGGCGTCTATGGGCATTAAGGCAGGATACACCCTGGATGGAATGCCAACCCATCGCAGGGCACACACACCACACACACACACACACACACACACACACACACACACACACACACACACACATACACACACATTCATACACTAGGGACAATTTTCCAAGGTGCCAATCAACCTACCGTGCATGTTTTTGGACCGGGGGAGGAAACCGGAGAGAACCCGGAGAAAAACCCCCTGAGACACGGGGAGAACATGCACAAACTCCACACACACATGGCCGAGACGGGAATCGAACCCGGACCCTGGCGGTGTGAGGCGAACGTGCTATACCACTACGCCACCGTGCCTCCTGTTTTTGTATTTATTTGTATTATTTAAGTTGACTTTATCGGGTTTATTGTTCGTTAATATTATCGTTATCTAGAAGTTGTTTAGGTTTTGTGACCGTTATTGATTGGCTGATGAAGTCGGATGTGTTTAAGCCCCGCCCCTCGCCGTCCGATTGGGTAAAGGCGTTTAATTGTTAACGTTGTAGATTGTCTCAGAAGTCGGACGTTTCTACGCTAACGGCTAACGCGTGAACGTCGCTCTGAGCGGTCCCCCGGGGTCGCGGCGTATCGCTCCGTGTCGCGCCGCTCTTCCTCGCTTCCTTTCGTTAACGTCTAAAGCGGCTAATTGGAATTAAACGGGAGCTCATTTGCATATGTATGTACGCTGACACGCGGATTATCACGAGTGCACAATGGCGGCGAGATGAAGAGCGAGATTAAGACACGGCGCCCCGAACGGAGACGACGGCGAGCTCGAGAGAGCGAGATGAGCTCATTTAGATAATAATCATCCATCCAGCTGCGCGAGAGACGAGAGAGAGAGAGAGAGAGAGAGAGAGAGAGAGAGAGAGAGAGGGAGAGAGAGAGAGAGGAGGTTAATGACAGTCTATTCACTCGCTCTCTCCTTCCTAAGTACCAATCTCCGTGCCATTGTTCGGACGATCGCTCTTCCCGTTCCACAACATCGCATGTTCTTCTTCTTTTCCTCTTTTTTTTTTTTTCCTCCCCGACTCGCACGGGGGAGCTGCTCGTATCGCTCCGACCTTTACTCCCAATCCAATTAGCGCCGGAATCTTTCCCATAAAGACAGACAGAAATAATAATAACAATTAAAATGATTATGATTAGATTATTATTATTATTATTATTATTATTATTATTTATTAAGAGTCGTTATTATGATGAGATGATGATGATGATGATTATTATTTATTATTATTATTATTATTGTATTATGATTATGATTATTATTATTATGTTATTATTATTATTATTATTATTATTATTATTATTATTAAGAGTCGTATTATGATGATTGATGATATTATTATATTATTATTATTATTATTATTATTATATTATTATTATTATTAAGAGTCGTATTATTTTGATATTATATATTATTTTATATATTATATTTATTATTATTTATTATGAGAGTCGTCTTATGATGATGATGATGATGATGATGATATTGTATTATTATTATTGTTATTATTATATTATTATTTTAATGATTTTAAGAGTCGATTATATTATGATTATTATTATTAAATATTATATTATTATTATTATATTAATAAGAAGCGTAGAAGAGTGTATTCCCGACGTTTGATATCGACGGCTAAAAAATAAATAATAACACTCGGTTAGAAATCTGTCTCTCGCGTTCTCTCTGTCGCGCCGTACCGCCGGGACGTCCCGCTGTGCGCGTGCGTTCCGCCGGCCCGGTCCCGGACCAGACCGTGACGCAATCACGTGCATGAAACGGGTGACTATTTAATTTAGCGCGCACGCGACAGATCCATTAACGACGAGCGGCGCGGTTTAGTGTGTGTGTGTGTGGTGTGTGTGTGCGCGTGTGTG
>JACRUU010000025.1:9178414-9217226 GCA_030449085.1 Kryptopterus vitreolus | reverse complement strand
TTTCCATATAAACTGGTGGTAGGTTTAGGTTACATAGGGTAATAATGCAGTAATATAATGAGTAGCTCTAGTATATAAATGCACTAAATAGTAGATAATATGGTTCAATGATAATAAAACAATCATCTTGATGGATATCACAGAACCCGTGTCACATGATTATAAACTCTGACCCTCGTAACTACTGCAGATTAGGACAATATCAGTCAAACAGGTCAAAATAATATAATCCTGATTTTGCAAAACGCCTAGCAACTGAACTAAATGCGGCATCGCCACAGCTATCAAATTACAAATGTTATTTACTCACTCTAGGTGTTGACTCCTTGTTTACTCACTGCCTGGAGGCAAGGTAAGGAAATAGAAAGATTGTTTCTTCATTCAAAAACATTTACTGAAATACAAAAGGCGTCAAGATACTAGCGGAATGTTCAAAACCAGATCCCTCCCCCCCCCCCCCCCCCCCCCCAGACACATCCTGCCTATAAGACCATCAAGTGCAACGTTACATATTTCACTTAACCTTTACATCAGCACCAACAAGGTACAACTTTTGTCTCTTGACTATTTGAAATAAAAAGCTGCAGTTTCGTATTATAGCATTTGCCCGTATAGGCCCCCGCCAAATGTTAGAACTGTCAGAAATTCCTATCTTTAAGGGGACATTTGGTCCCAGCCAAGAAATCTAAAACAAACCACAAAACACACCAACCCCCAACAACACACACCAACACACACACACAACACCCCACACACAACAAACACACACACACACACACACAACACACACAACACCACACAAATCAGATATATATATATATATATATATATATATATATAGCTATATATACCAGTATTTGCAAAGGTTTAGGCACTCCCCTAATATTTTTAGCAAACATTGGTGCATTATTACTTTTTATATCATATAGATATATATATATATATATATATATATATATATATATATATAATAAATTGCTGCTGCACTGTGCAAAAGTTTTGGTGCACCCTACATGCATTTTTTGTTGTTTGAAGAGATATCACACACATCTAGATATCAAGCTTCTTTTACTTGGGATTTTCTCCCATTCTTCCTTTCCATTCAGTATCTTTTATATATATATATATATATATATATATATATATATATATATATATATATATATATATATATATATATATATATATAGTCAAAGGATTTCATTTCATTTCTTTTCATTTCATATTCTAGATGTGTTTTATTCCACAGTACACAGACTACACACGACATCTGTTCGCTGAGTGCACCACTTCTGCAAGACAAGCCAGGGCGATATTTCAAAGGCTGTTGTGACATGTTTAATAACATCTGGCTATGATTATGTCATTTCAGTACATTAAACGATGCTGCTAATGAACGCTAGCAAAAACAGCGAAGCTGATCGTCCAGATCACAGGGCCTCAGAGACCTATTCAGGCACTGTCAACAGCCTCAGCCATCCCATCCTCAGCCAGCGCAACAACAAAAAAAAAAAAAAAAAAAGAAAAAGCATCCACCATCAGCAGTTAGCACTTAGCTAATGGCTCCCTTTTGGTTGATATAATTGCACAATGATTAGCTTTGCGCTCTCAAAAGTTTCACACTTCACCTTGTGTTGGTGCAGCCCCGCTAGCACGGCTATGGCCTCGGAACACAAGTGACAGACTGCGTGCTAATGGCGATGGCACTCAGACATGTACAAAATGACACCTCGCCCCCGCCTTGTTGATTCTACTCCTGTGTGTGTGTGTGTGTGTGTGTGTGTGTGTGTGTGTGTGTGTGTGTGTGTGCACATATACATTTAATTAACACTAATCCAATTGGCAACCTTTACTTCCTGCCAAGCACAGTGTCAAGAGACATAACATGGTTATCAGGAACAAACTAGAGTTGTTGTTGTTGTTGTTGTTTTTGTTTTGTTTTTTCTTTTCAGTTAAAATGTTATTCGCAAAAAGGAGAATAATACAAACGGATGCATAAGTAATATGATAAAATCGCAATGCAATATAAATAGAATAGAAAGTTATTATTAATACTCTGATAGAGTTATTGATTTTTGGGCGAACAACGTGAATTGCATTTAAATGAATAATTACAGCCTTTCCAAAAAATAAAGAAAGAAAGAACGTTTTAAGAAATAACAATAAAAAACAACATCTTAGTAAATAAACCCCTGTGGTGGCCCAATGTGGGGGGGGATGTGGGGAAGATTGCTGTTAATTTTAATGTCTGATGAGATTCTCCACAGTCTGTTTCTGGGATACAGGGGTGAGAGGGGACTGATGGGGTGAAGAGGCTCAGCCATCAATCTCACCTACTCGCTCCCCAATCAGTTACCTCAAGGGTTACCACCTTTTCCTATGGTTGTTATTAGGATATGCTACTCTGGGAGATCTATGCAGGGAAATAACCCAACAGCCACCCCTGCACAAGTCAGTGGGGATTGGAGGGTAATCTGTGTGATTAGGTGCAATTCAGCACAATACAATAAAAAAACACCATAATCAGCAGCGACGTTTCTTTTTTCTTTTTCTTTTTCTTTATAGAAACCTTCGCGTCTGGAGAACGACAGCTTGTACGCCTTATATAGTAGGCCTCGTATAGTAAATATAGTGTACACGGACTATGCTGCTGTGTTTGTTTTTTTTGTTTTTTTTAATTAATTTATTGTTATTATTATTTCTTTTTTTGTTTTGTTTTAAATAGCGCTATATTCTTACAAAATCCCTAATAACACGGCCAATGGCACTCGGCATTTTCGACAGATGAAGTATTGTCCCCATCGCAATTTTTTTGGTCCTACTACAAAAATGTAAATGTGAAACATGTTAGCAAATGGGAGCCCTGATGTCGCGGCAAATGACCAGTTTCGGCAGGAGCTGCTAAAATGGCTGACAGCTAAACGGGCCGAATGCTATGAGGGTTTCCCGAGCGCACACGCGAGCGCACCATCGCCGCGGCGTTTACTCATCAACTCTAGGAGCGGCGCTAAAGCGGTTAAAAAGAGGGGGACACACCTGAGACGCCGGCGCACCGTTCGACTTGGGAGCCTCTGGGAAAGCTCTATAAATGCCAAGCGTTTGCCCCTTCATTTGCCCCTCTCCCTCTTGTATGCACTAGCATAAAAACGTCAAGTTAAATAGCACCCCTGAAGTTAAGTAATTATTTCTTTCCGAGGCTGCGCCGCATGTTCTCCCGGAAGCCGGGAATTGGAGCACATTAAAAAAAAAAAGCCCGTAGCGATATGCTAAATGCACCCCACAGACAGACCACCGTACCATGGAGACACCTAAGCAGCTATAGCTTTGACATCATGTTTTTTCTTTTTCCCCATCGTCCCTACCACCCGCTTTGCTAGCTGCAAAATTTGCCCAGGCAACATCGTACTAATCCTGAGAATCCTGAGTAGAAGAAGAAAAAAATCAAGGGGACACTGCCATGTGTAGTAGAGTCTCCCAATGTCAAAAAAAAAGTCCGCTGGAAGAACTTAACAACGCACGACATCAGACAGGTAATGTTTTTTTTTTTTTTTTTTTTTTTTTTTACCCCTCCTTTCCTCACCAGCTTTTTCAGTGTGGTGCCAGCGGTGCTGCCATGTGAGGCCGCCCTGGCCGCCAAGTCCGCTCACACTCGCATCAATTACAGTGGATGAGTCTGACAGCCATAATTACACACCGCTGACGCTGATTATGCGCAGCCTGTCATGGAGACTGGCAAGGCACCTATTTTGGTGCACTCGTTCAAGCAGTCAGTTGTCAGGGCAGAGTGGCGGAGCAGGAGCAGGAGCAGACCCTCCACTGGGGTTAGCGGAGGGGAATTCTTTAGGGAGTGTGTGTCGGGGGGGTGGTGGTGTGGCTGTGGGGGGGGGGGGGGTCCTTACACAGTCCTTCCTCTCGTGCTCATTTTCAACGAGCGGATCTTGGCACAGCTACGGCTAATGCATGAACCTCCCCTGTGGTTGTATTTCAATTGATGAGGACTGATAGGGATTTATGCGAGCCAGATTCCTTCGCCTGCATCAAAACAGGAGGAAAGCACATGCGGCCAATCACGGACGAGTATCGGTGTCTCCGGCGCCAGCACAATTAAAAGAGAAATTAGACAATAAAACAACAAAACAACAAAACAAACGGAAGCCCCTCCATGAATCGGCATCAATATTTTTCATCTCCCGTCTGAGGAAAGTAAATTGAATGTTAAATGGGGAAATCGTGACATATATATATATATTATATATTATATATATATATATATAATTATATATATATATATATATAATATATATATATATATGGCCCTATGAAAAATAAATGAGGCCTTAGACATACAACTCAAAATACCCAAACGGCTTCATAGCTACACACGCAGGACCTACAGCACTATATATAAACACAAGTATATCAGTCCATATCAAATATTTATCATAGAAAGCCAAATTATTTACCATCATGTGTTTGGGTGATGAAAGAAAATTCCACTACATAAGTCTAACAACATAGATAGACAGACAAACAGGTAGACAGACAGACAGACAGGCAGACACAGAGAGAGAGACAGAGAGAGAGACAGATAAGTACAAGAGTAAAAGACAGACACGACAGACAGACAGACAGATATATATATATATAGATAGATAGATATAGATAGATAGACAAACAGACAGACAGACAGACAGACAGACAGATAGATAGATAGATAGATAGATAGATAGATAGATATAGATAGATAGATAGATAGATAGATAGATAGATAGATAGATAGATAGATAGATAGATAGATAGATAGATAGATAGATAGATAGATAGATAGACAACAGACAGACAGACAGACAGACAGACAGACAGACAGACAGACAGATAGATAGATAGATAGATAGATAGATAGATAGATAGATAGATAGATAGAAGATAGACATAGATAAGACAGACAGACAGACAGAAAGACAGACCAGACGACCGACAGACAGGGACAGACAGATAGCAGATAGATAGATAGATAGATAGATAGATAGATAGACAGACAGACAGACGGGAAGACAGGCAGACGACAGACAGACAGATAGATAGATAGATAGATAGATAGATAGATAGATAGATAGATAGATAGATAGATAGATAGATAGATAGATAGATAGATAGATAGATAGATAGATAGATAGATAGATAGATAGATACCTACTTTATTGATCACAGTTGGTTAATGTTTAGAGCTGAGCAGAAAATAAAATAAGTTAAGTTATACAAGCTGACCAGAAGTTCATTCATTCATTCATTCATCTTCTACCGCTTTATCCAATCTTCCCTCGGGTCACGAGGAGTCTGTTCCTATCTCAGGCGTCTATGGGCATTTAAGGAAGGATACACCCTGGATGGAATGCCAACCCATCGCAGGGCACACACACACACACATTCACACACATTCATACACTATAGGAGACAATTTTTTCCAAGGTGCCAATCAACCTACCGTGTATGTTTTTGGACCGGTGAGGAAACCGGAGAACCCGGAGAAAAAACCCCTGAGGCACGGGGAGAACATGTAAACTCCACACACACATGACAGAGGCGGGAATCGAACCCGGACCCTGGAGGTGTGAGGCGAACGTGCCACCGTGTCCCAAGTTAAAATAAGTCATACAGATACACAAATAGAGTCAAGTTGCAGAATATTTTCCTGTTGTTGCTCAAAAAAACACAACACAACACAAAGAGATTTTTATATCGACACCTGTACATGTTCATTCAGGCTTCAGGCTCTATGGGTCTATGGGGCAGCTCTTCCAAATACTGCATACAGAGCTCATACGTCAGCACATAAACAATACACACTGCGTACATAAATCCATGCGCAGGAAATCCGATAGCGTTCTCAAGAGCAAACTGTGTGCTATACATGACCGAGCTGTAGAACGTCATTTCTATCCGTCATGACGCACAAAAAAAAAGAAAAATTACGACGTGTGAACGAGTCTTTTTTTTCTTCTCCTTTTTAAAGAAACGAAAATAATTCACAGACGAGTGTAAATCTTTGATCCTGTTATTTTTTTTTTCTTTCTTTTTTTTTTTTTCTCCAAGGTCTTTCGTGCTTTTGATCTGCTGAAAGAAAAAAAAAACGTGTATATAATAACCGTATGCATTTACCCGATGAAGCCTTCACTGTTTGAAGTGTCACAAAGAAGTATATTTATAAGTGATTTCCGCTATGGATTGAATATAAATAAATAAATAAATAAATAAATACTTGTTTACCGCATATCTCTCCTTCATTTGATTTGGCCATGTATGATATTAATTGCGACATCTTTTTCCATTGAACTTTCCGAACGTCTATAAGCGTTACAACAAAGAAATAATTTGACACACAAAAACACACACACACACACACACACACACACAACCATCAAATCCGATACACAGAAGCAGGACAAGCAGGATTCGCCCAGTCTAGTAATAATACTTAAATACTCCTAACTAATACTAATACTTACTCCTCTCATGTCTACTCTCCCTCGACAAAGACACAAAAGGCTCAAATGCTTGTCCCTCCAAAATAATAATAATAATAACAACAACAACAACATGACGAGCCATTGGCCGTTTTTATTTCCAGCCTATTGTCATATCGCCGGCTGACGTGTTAGATGAAACAGAATTTATGTCGGTGGAACGAGTGCTGCCTGGATGATTAGCAGATCCCGCTAATTGTCCCCCCTTTTTCCACCACCGCCATTTTCCACATGGACGAGCAGCAAAGAGGGCTTTGTCCAGCAGGGCCCCCCATCAAACATGTCAAAAGATGGGTCTTTACCGCCTCCTCAGCCGGCTCCCATTCTCCTCGGGGAGAAGATGAGGAAGACAGGGGAGCGAAGGGGAGGAGTAGGGGACAGGATGGGCTCTGATTATGAAGGGGGGGCGGTTGGACTCGGTGTTAAGGGTGTTTCCCCCCTTGGTCCGAAGGCCGCCCATTGACGGGGAGCGACGAGAATGCAAACAGCGTGTCCTGGACACCCGTGCAAGGGCTACATTCACCTACTCCCACACGTGCACCGTCGTCAATAATTACCCAACCGGTCCCTAGAGACGGGACGGGACGGGGGGGGTTCTACAATGCCTAGGCCCCTAACTGTTTTAGATAGGGGCCAAAGAACTCTCAGTAACCCTCCTCACTCCTCCGAGCCTTTGTGCCTTTCTTCCCGAGCATGTGTTTGTTTGCTTCGTCTTAATTGACTTGATCTCTGACGCATCTTTTAAGACCGACGTCCCAGTGTCTGGCAGACTCAAAATCAAGCTTGGGGATAACACTGGACGTGGTAAATACTTGCAGCGAATTGTTTTGTTCGACAAGCATATGACAATGGCGTGAAGACAAACGCTTTTGTTGGCGAAGCTTTAAAAAAAAAAAAAAAAAAGCCATTGTTTACCACCGGCCGGCGTTTTAAGATTATGGATTTAGAAGTCGTCGGACAAAGCTGAAAGAGGCCTGCCTCGCTCGCACATTCGACAGCATACATTGATACGCTCGAGCGGATCCAAATTTGCAGACGCTTTTCCTTTAAGACAAAAACAAAGCCCGGGACTGTCTGGTGCTGGAGCATTCAAGCAGATGCATTCTGTATAGGCCAGAGAACCCGCAATGGGGAAACTTCACTCTGCTACTATGGGATTCGAGTCCCCCCCCCCGCCCCGAAAACAAATGCAGAAAAGTGAGAGTAAGCTGCAGTCGCTCTATCTATACATTCAGAACTCCCCTCTCTCTCATTCTCTCTTATTCTCTCTCTCTCTTGTTTTGGTGCCGTTTTTCCGGCAGACTGTGTGAAAGCAATGCTGTGTGTGTCTGGGCGTGTCGTAGTGAGGTAATTCGAAAGGTGTTTTTTAACAAACAAGAAACAATTACTTTGGATTTGAATCATTAGCAAGGCACGCCGCTATTTCCTTTTCCGAACAACAACAACAACAACAGCAACAACAGGCATAACTTTCCCACGACGACGCAGCAAATGCAAATTCTTCTATTAGATAATTCAGCTGTCTGTTCCACATGTCATTTTGTCCGCGAAGTGAGGAGCGCCTGAGAAGTGATGCTTGCATGAATACTAAAAAGGCGACATTAGCAACTTATACGGCCGTTTCATATTATTTGCATGTTGGTGTAGACGACCCAAAGCTAAATCACCAAAAAAATAATAATCATAGTAACCCATGCTATCACATTTAAAGGAGGCTTTTTTACATTTCCAGTATCTTATAATTTGTCGTTCATTCATTCGTACATCTATCGCTTTATCCGATCTTTCCTCGGGTCACAGGGAGTCTGTGCCTATCTCAGGCGTCTATGGGCATTAATGCAGGATACACCCTGGATGGAATGCCAACCCATCACAGCAGGGCACACACACACTCACATTCACACACACACATTCACACACTAGGGACAATTTTCCAAGGTGCCAATCAACCTACCGTGCATGTTTTTTGGACCAGGGAGGAAACCGGAGAACACGGAGAAAAACCCCCCTGAGGCACGGGGAGAACATGCACAAACTCCACACACACATGGCCGAGTTTGGGTATCGAACCCGGACCCTGGCGGTGTGAGGCGAACGTGCTAACCGCTAAGCCACTGTGACCCTTAATTTGTTGTGTACTTATAAAATGGTCGAAAGTGTACGGAAAGCATATCATTATTTATTTTTTTTTCTGTTTCAAACATGTGTTGCTTTCAATGCTAAGAATGCGCAGAGATTTATGCATGCTGGCAAGGCGGCTATAGATGTTATGTGTGTAAAAGCCGATCAGGGTCGTGAACACAAAATAAACAGAGGCTAAGCCTGTTTCAGAATCAGTTTGGTTAAGGACCTCTTACATTAGCTAAGCCTGGCTAATTACGCTAATAATTGGAGGAAACTGTTGGTGGCTTAGTGGTTAGCACGTTCGCCTCACACCGCCAGGGTCCGGGTTCGATTCCCGTCTCAACCATGTGTGTGTGGAGTTTGCATGTTCTCCCCGTGTCTCAGGGGTTTTTTCCTCCGCGTTCTCCGGTTTCCTCCCCCGGTCCAAAAACATGCACGGTAGGTTGATTGGCACCTTGTAAAATTGTCCCTAGTGTATGTGTGTGTGTGTGTGTGTGTGTGTGTGTGTGTGCCCTGTGATGGGTTGGCATTCCATCCAGGGTGTATCCTGCCTTAATGCCCATAGACGCCTGAGATAGGCACAGGCTCCCCGTGACCCGAGGGAAGATATAGTGATATAGTGGTAGAAGATGAATGAATGAATGAACTGCAGTCACACTCAGTGTCCATGTTAGCATGACCGCTCTGACTTTAGCCTCCACACTTTAATGCTCTGGAATACAGATTATAACCCCGGAAAAGTGCGGCTCCAGATTACACACCGACCCTGTAACCTTTAACCGTAACCGCGCCATGTTCTCCAAGGCAGTAGAATTTACAGTACGTCAGTACGTTTTCAAGACGTTTCTTTATAAAAAAAAAAAGCCTCAGATTCCATCAATAGAATGGATCGATATGGCGTCTTACCTCTCCGAGTGCTCGATCGGACTTGTGGGCAGGTTCGGCGAGCCTCTGCGGAGAGAAAACATAAAAGTGGGTTTTCAGCGTCTGACACTAATAGCATACGATCAGCCTCGGTAACCTTATGAGATAGCTACTCCCTCTCTGCCGATCATCCGTAAGTGCCTCGGAATATAAAGTCTATCAAAGCCGAATCCCGTGCCACTTCCAGCTGCCGAGGGAAGCCGGAAACCTCCTTTTCTTTTGCTTTCATTATTTCCTGGATGAATAAGATCAGTGTGCAATGTGGTAGTAATAGTGATAGAGCTTGTGTATTTATAGTTTTCCATCTGGTAAAAGCAGCCCTGTGTTTTAACAGGCGTCTAAAACAAAGCAAATCAGGTTTGACTGTGTTCTAATAAACAAATGATACTAGCCCCAAACCACCAATGGAAGCCATCTCCCTATTTACATCTCTCTATCCTTACATGTTACATTTAAGGTACTTGGCAGACGCCCTTATCCAGAGCAACTTCCAACTGAGCTATTGAGGGTTAAGGGCCTTGCTCAAGGACCCACTAGCGGCAGCTTGATGGTGGTCGGGTTTGAACCTGTGATCTTCCGGGTCCAGAGCCCAACGCCTTAACCACAGTTCTACCAGGGGACGGGTGTAGCTCAGTGGTCTAAGGTGATGGGATGCTGACTAGAAGATCCAGGTTCGAGCTCCGGTATCGCCCTTGGGTCCTCGAGCAAGACCCTTAACCCTCTGTGTGCTCCAGGGGGCGCCGTATCATGGTCTCTGACCCCAGACACCAAACAACAAGCTGGGATATGCGGAGACAGAATTTCACTGTGCTGTAATATATGTGACGAATAAAGGCTATTCTATTCTACCAATTCCCCTATGTGTCCTTCCTCCTTATGCACTGATGTTGTTATTAAAATACACACACACAAAAACAGCACAACAAGATTATTAAGGATATATTAATAATTATTGGAGTATATATAAAATATTATATATCAGTATATATAGTGTATATCAATATTATTGGAGTTTAGTGGACTATTGAGTCAAACGTACCCGACAGGAGCCAAGGCTTATGCACTGATGATGTTTCCTATTTTCACTAAAAACCAGCTTGACAAACACAAAAAAAAATAAACATAAAAAAAATGAAGTGCCTACAACGAGAAACACATTTTTGGCCCTTGATGAACTTCACATTTTTTTACAAAACTGTTAAATGTAGCAGAAAGTTTAAAAAAAAAAAAGAGAGAGAGAGAAAAAGTAAATTCTGGCGGGTGCGATAACGTTCTCCACTTTTAATTAAGGTGGGAGGCGTGCGATTATGGTGTGTAAGAATGAAATTAAAGTGACAAGTCATCTATTTGTGTTACGAGTGCGCCCCGGCTCAAAAACCTGGGCCAGATTCAAAGTTTCTCTGCGTGGAGGAAGAAAAAAAAAAAAAAAGAGGAAGGAGAACATCTCCGAAGGCACCCATCCATGGCACACACACACACACCCCTCCCACCACACCACCATCACCACCACCACCCCATAACTGCATGCTGTCCCCCAGGGGGAGCTGCACCTCATGACCTCCTCCTCCATGGGGGTCAAAGGGAATTTAACACGAGGCTCCCACATTCCTCCAAGGTGATAATTGCTGTTGCTCTCTGCAGGGGGCCTTCAGGCAGTGGGTAAACAGGAGGAGAATAAGACCCACCCCCACCCTACACACACACACACACGCACTGACATTTAAACACACCGTGCACAGATGACACACATGAATTATGGCATCAAGTGATGGTGTGACGCCAGTCACAACGACACAGGGTGGTGACGTTCATCCCCCCCCCCCCCCCCCCCCCCCCCTTCAAGCTTTCCCAAGTGTGCAGCTGTTAGGCCAAATGTAAACAGCACAGCACTTCACACCTACAGCAAGGGGGGGGGCCAATAAGATTTACGGTAAAGTTCGTCAAAAGAAGAAAAAAAAAAAAACACCACCATGACTTAATTCCTCCCCTTCATCGCAGTGTGGTCTCGGATGGAGAAATCCTCAGTGATGATCCATGCCTAGGATGAGATCTCGCTGATGACAGGACGCCGCCTTTTTTTTGGAGGGTTTATGAAACATGGCCAATGGTTCCAACGACCGCTCCCTTTTGTCCTTCCCTTTATGGCATGTCATACTAAAGTCGCTTTCCTTCTCTTCCGACATGCCAAGGACAAAAGGTGCCCTCAATGACCAATTAAGAGATTTCTGTCTCCTTAACCCTGTTCTCCAAAACCACCAGCATGAAGAAAATAAATAAATAAACAAATAAACAAACAAGCTCCCCCGGTCTGTTCTTTCTAAT
Organism: Kryptopterus vitreolus; assembly: GCA_030449085.1. Taxonomy (NCBI): domain Eukaryota; kingdom Metazoa; phylum Chordata; class Actinopteri; order Siluriformes; family Siluridae; genus Kryptopterus; species Kryptopterus vitreolus. The sequence continues at coordinate 9,205,332 of JACRUU010000025.1, read as the reverse complement.
CATATCTAATCGCTCGTAAAACTACTGTACAAGCACAAACACAGCCTTGAGCATTTCGGTAAACGACCATTATTTTTAAAGGCCCTTTTCCCAGCCCTATGGACACATGTGGTTCGTGCAAACCACACACTGAGGCTTCAGGGCTTATAAAAGTGAAGGTGGTGATTAAGAAGCTGAAATAATGGCCTTCACAAAACCTGGAATGCTTTTTTTTTTTTTTTTTTTCCAGGGGCAGATGAATTGCTGACTTATTAGCCCCTGAAACGACGATCATTAGTGAAGCGACGCGCTCTGGAATGAGAAATGTTTCTCGGCCATTGTGCGAAGGCCCTGGTGGCTCCGTTTTGCTCTTTTGCCTCACCTGACCACTGATTTCACCTTGTTGGATTTCACGAGTCCCTTTTTTTTTTTTTTTTTTTTTTTACTCGATAATCTGGGATTAGGGTGGACAGCAGTGTCACAGTGAAGCTATCTCAATCATGTCCAGACTTTCCTTAAGCCTCCTGCTCTCTCTCTCTCTCTCTCTCGTTCACACACACACACACACACACACATACACATGCAAGCACGCCAAGAAACCCATCACTTTGCTCATTACAAGCCCTTCACACCAGTTTGGGTTATGTGCTTTATAAGGGATTTTAGATTCTCACAGCCTCTCACTTGACACCTCCGGCCCTTGGGTTAGACTTCGGGACGAGGCTCTAAAGCCACAGCTTTGTACCGTTACTTTTGCAAACACACCACTTGCCCGGCTCAGCCGCGATCGTTAAGAGTTTAGCGACGTTCTCCTGCCTTCCGGGATCCCCCCCCCCCCCCCCCCCCCCCCCCAAACTAATGATGAAGAAAGTGAGACAGGTTGAAACGTCATAGTGGATGATATCAGAAACCATGAATGTTTTTTGTACCTTTGTACTCCAAACGTCTCTGGGTTTGTGTGTATATCTAATTGAGATGCAAGCAAAAAATATTGGGTTTTTTTTTTTCCTTTAGAACTTCTAATAAATATCCAGGATAATTTTAAACACCTGGCCATAAACCGGGAGGAATGCTAAATAAAAGCAAGGCTTCGGAGCATGACTCCTGTCTGGCCAAGACAGCAGGATTTGTAATGGTTGTAACCCCGGATTAGTGGGGTAAAGCAGAAATGCCCTCGCAGAGCAACTTTGTATTTAAAAAAAAATAAAAAAAATACGTACAGGACGGCCAACCAAAATATTTCGACAGCGACTGCACGCCTGCTCTCTTTTTTTTGACTGTCAGCATACGAATAGAATAGGAAGTGTATCTTGAACTTGCGTTCTGTTTTGACCCCCGAGCGGGCCCATGAGGTGACCCAGGGGACCCGACACCAGCCCTGTGCTGTGCTGCAGCTCTAGTTTCGATTGCCTGACTCTTTCCGCCGCTGCACCTGTCACCCGTCAATAGACCCCCTGCCCACACCCTTTCAGCATGCTGAATATATGGTCAGGCTGAATGCCCCCACCCAGCTAATTACTGCTGGCTCCTGAGGTCTGGCTGCATTACACTGTGTGCAACACAACATCACAGCTTCTGTGTGTGTGTGTGTGTGCGTGCTCTGACTTGGCTACTCCACACACACACACACACACACACACACACACACTCTCTCTTATACTGTGACATGATGACAGATTAACGAGTCCTGTACACTCACAAGCTCTAGGAATAGAGTTATCACTCTCCACAAGCAGACAGCACGGGAGATTTAGAGCCTCGTACGGACGCTGCATCCACACAACTTCAAACTACTAGACATGTGTCAGGTCATTTTCAAGCGTGAATAAAAAAAAATAAAAAGAGCGTGGAAAGAGCAAAAGGGGAATTTGGGTCTTTATTTAGAAAACGTGCGTGGAATTTGCAATGCTGTGCGGTGCGCACGCAGGTAGACAAGACGAGTGAACTCGTGAAATCTGTCCTTCAAGCACCACGTGACGCAGCGCGCTTGGAAGTAATAGAAATGAAAAAAAAAGAAAGAAAGATAGGAAGGAAGGAAGAAGAAAAAAAGACGAGCGCACTGCGCTCTGCGATTGGCTCGCACCCGCGTCTCGCTGGAGCTCGGGGCCGGGCGGCGCTCAGAGGCGTCCCGCTGCGCAAGTCGCCGCAGGTAAATTTCTCACGTTATCGAGCGACGGTTCGACGTTGCGGGGAGGAAAAAAACATGACACTCATGAACATTACCTTGCGTATTAAAAAAAAAACCGGATACATCGCGACAACGTCAGCGCCCCTGTCGTCGCGCACACTTCGCATTTCCCGGAGGTTTCTGTACCGGCGCAACTGCGATGCTTACACACACACACACACACACACACGCACACACACCGGGCACAGATTGAAATCGCTCTTGCGCTCTTGCTCCTGGTGACAGTCAGATCGCGCTAAACGTGCATACGCTTTCAAAACAGAGCCCCAATCGGCTGGCATTTTGTGGAGGGGAAAAAAGGAGAAGTCAGCGACGACGCACTTGATGTGGATGGAAAAGAAAAGTCATGCAAAGGAGGGAAACACACACACACACACACACACACACACACACACAGCCAAGTCGTGACTCCTACTTGGTTGACTGTTTGCGCGTAAGGTCCGTTCAGCATCCATGTTTTGCCTCAGCATCCTGTATCCTCTGTAACACTCAGGTTCTGGACCAGTTGTCCGTCCTGTGAGTTATGTTTTCTTTTTTTTCCCCCCACTTTTGACCCATTGATGTCATTTCCTGTATGGGTAATCCACACCATGAGACATCCACATCACAGATGAATAAAAAAATACGTTAATGAGTGCGTAAAAAAGATTTAACGCCACCTTGGGTTCACATGGTCATCGGAAGGTTCACAAGGTTTCCCGTAAAGTGATGGTATCTCTGAAGTGCAGTAAGTTTCAAATCAACACCAACTCGAGTTTTTTTTTTTGCATGTGAAAAAAAAAAGTATATATAGATAGATTGTTCAGAGCAAGTATTTATAACCAGTTTTTGTAATAGCAGTTATGATTACTTTATAACGCATTATATGACACGAAAAACAACACTGATGGCGCCTTTCGTAGGTTTTTGGAACGCAAATAAATTAATTCATTCATCTTCTACCGCTTTATCCGATCTTCCCTTGGGTCACGGGGAGCCTGTGCGTGCGTGCGTGCGTGCGTGCGTGCATTAAGGATACACCCTGGATGGAATACCAACCCATTGCAGGGCGCACGCACACACGCACACACACACACACACACTTAATCACACACAAGGGACAATCCAAAGTGCCAATCAACCTACCGTGCATGTTTTTGGACCGGGAGGAAACCGGAGAACCCGGAGAAAAACCCCCTGAGGCACGGGGAGAACATGCACAAACACCACATACACATGGGCGAGACGGGAATTGAACCCGGACCCTGGTGGTGTGAGGCGAACGTGCTTACCACTAAACCACGGTGCCCCATTAACGCAAATAAATAAAAAAATAGTAAGAATTACCAGCAATATAAAGGGAAAAAAGAGACCCAAATCACATGTGCAAAGCAAAACCGAAAGGAAAGGTGAATAATATGATATTGTAAAATAATATAATAATACATGAACACATGATCAAATGTATACATATATTTATGCATATGTACTGTACTTATTTGTAATTTACTGTATTTACACACTTATGGCAAAGGAGTCGAACCGATTAAAAGTTCACTCGTCATCATTCAATGCATTCCGAATTATTTATAAGAACAGATTTTAAATGCTTTAATGCATTTTCAGAATTGGGAACATCTCTAATACCCCGCACAGCTACTCACATATGCCTCTGCTAAAGAAAACTGTATAGAAAATTGTGTAGAAATGTCACAATACAGTACTCGGATACTTGGGGGGGGGGGGGGAGAGAAATGAGGAAATAATGAATATGCCATTTCTTTTAAAAAAGCACAAAGGAAAATAATGTCATTTGGGTGTAATTCTATGCCGGCAGTAGAGATCTGTCAGCATACAATGATGCTAACAGAATAAAGAAAATAATCAAGAATGAACTCCAGGAAAAAAAAAAGAAAAAAAAAAGAAACGTGTTCACCCCATAGCAACAATGGTTGGCAAAATCATGTAGTCATGCATTCAGAGAATGTACGCTAGATATAACGTATAGACCAAAGAACGATTTCCATAGTAGTACCGCAGACCGTCGAATGACAAAAACTTTGATTTTCCATAGACTACATAATAGAAAGAGGAAGAAATGGGACTCTAATCAAATCCATAATGGAAACATCCCAGCTTTTTTTGTTTGAAAGGATGTAAAAAGGAAGCTTTATGTTGTTGCACCACATAAAACCCTGTTTAGGATATATATATATATATATATATATATATATATATATATATATATATATATATATTATATAAAATTTAAATTTTTTTTTTTTTTCTGCTCCCGCAGCTGAAAACAGTTACGGCTGTGCAAATGGTTTTAATTTTGTTTGTTTCGCTGTGTCACATTTTGTTCATCGGGTTCACCACGACTGCCCAATGTACAACGTTTATAAAATGGTACGTCAATAAAATATTGTTCTTTTTATGGTGATGTTGTTGTAATGTCATTTTATATATATATATATATATATATATATATTAGATATATATATATATATATATATATATATATTATGTATAATTCTATATTACTGGTCAGTTTGCCTTTGCCAGGCGTAGGATTGGGATCGTAAAAGGTGGGTGTATTTCATTCTATCCCTGTTGCACTTTTGACTTTTTCAATAGACAGAGTGGGTGGTAGGTGTCAGAGTTAGTTACAGATAGGACCCCTACAAGGTACGGTATTTCCTTACACGTCTCTCTGCCTCCCTCCTCTCTCTCTCTCTCTCTCTCTCTCTCTCTCTCTTTGACTCCTTTACCTTTGAACCTAAGGGATGCCAGCAGCCAGTAATGATAAATGGCCATTGGTCCGCCATTGTGGCCCAATATTTCAATTTCCTGCCTGGATTGTGGCGCTCCAGAGGTTGAGCAGGGTTCAGCCGCACAGTGTGGTGCCAACTGCCGCCCCCAATGCCAGTGCCAGAGACCAACAGCTCCCGCCACATACCATAGGCCCTCTCGGAGTCAGTAAAAACAAGCTTTTGTGTTGTAACCGAAACACATCTGACATGAGACCCAGCTCTCACTAGACTGCCTTTATATTTCCAGGAAGGGTGTTTATGGAGGGAATATTTCACTTCCCTTAGGAATAGAAACGCATGCTGCGTCTGTACACGGACAATGAGAAGAATGCAATTCTAATCTATTTCAGTCTGGTGTTCTATTCTATCGCCGAATTAAACACGCCCAAGAAAACGCGCATGAAATAGCTTTATGGGGAAAAAAGATAATCCTCATTTTTCAGTATGTTCTAGTAACAGATTATAGCGATGCGTCTCATGTTATCACGTCTGGATGAAATGTGATAAGACAATGAGCGAGTCGCACAATTCAGGGAGGAATTGGGCCTAGAACATGTTGCATGGGGGCAAAACAGCTAAAAAGAAAATTTGCTGGCGTGATAGATATACAGCACGGCTTTTCAACTCGTGTTACTTTGGAGTCTGTGTCTCCAGCATGGTGCTCTTTCCCAATGCAACCGGAATATGTTCAGAGAAAAAAGGGATTAAAAAAAAAAAAAAAAAAAAAAGAAGGGAGACAAAAATACATGCAGGAATGAAGTCGTGCATCACACTGTGATGCGCGTCTTATATTTTGACATTGCTATCTGGGTCAGTTATATTTATGAGTATCATGGTGTTATTCAAAAAAATGTGATTATGCATGTTCATTTTATGTGACAAAAACAGGCTGTTATCCAGTAAGTGTGTACATAGATGTGTAAGTCTATCTGGAATTGAGTAATTCTTTCTGTCTGTGGATTTTAGATTTTTTAGGGGGGGGGGGGGGGGGGGGGGGTGGGGGGGGTGGAGAGGAGGGAGGGCAGTGCTTTTTCAGCTGGATCACTGTGATTGCTCTGAGTGAATTTGGGGCCTGGTGGCATGCAGTGCACCCTAGTGGTGGGGAGGAGGATCAAACACAAACCCTTCCTTACAGTGCCCCCTCATATCATTCTTTATGCTGTCCACACTGAAACCAAGTGGTTTTGCACAGTGGCACATGTATTATACATTACCGAAGCAAAAAAAAAAAAAGTAACATTAGTCAAAGATTTATAATGGCATAAATGACGGAGAGAAGTAGATATATCTATACCGACGTTTTTAGGCGGAATATGTTCGTTTGCCTGGAGCGCTGAATCCATTATGAAATCACAACATCTACTATTTTTTCTGTCATGTTTATTCCACTCATTCACCAGAAACATCATTGTAGGGAATTCACGAGGAGCGTTTGATCCGTAAATGATGTTGTGATTTTAAATAAAGACTGATCACAATATAACAACCGGTCCTATTGGCATAACGCCTGGTAATTAGTTTACTGCTAATTTTATTCATTCATTCATTCATTCATTCATCTTCTACTATACCGCTTTATCTGATCTTCCCTCAGGTCACGGGGAGTCTGTGTCTATCTCAGGCGTCTATGGGCATTAAGGCAGGATACACCCTGGATGGAATGCCAACCCATCACAGGACACACACACACACACACACACACACACACATTCATACACTAGGGACAATTTTCCAAGGTGTCAATCAACCTACCGTGCATGTTTTTGGACCGGGGGAGGAAGGAAACCGGAGAACCCGGAGAAAAACCCCTTGAGGCACGGGGAGAACATGCAAACTCCACACACACACATGGCCGAGACGGGAATCGAACCCGGACCCTGGAGGTGTGAGGCGAACATGCTAACCACTAAACAACCGTGCCCACACTGTTTGTTCATATATCATTAGAATCGTTAGTGAATATTGATATCAATGTAATTACATATAGATATGTAATCTATAGAATATACTCTCGGTGAATATAATTCTTCTGTTAGATGTTATGAGTATTTTTAAAATGATCTAAAATATCACAAACGTTCCATACATACATATTAGGGCATGAAACAAAACATAGACAAGACTTGGAAGAAAATCTAGCAGGGAAACAAAAGCTAGTTCAAATGACTTTTGCATCTATTTTATATATATATATATATATATATATATATATATATATATATATATATATATATATATATATATATACTATATATATATATATATATATATATATATATAATATCTAGTATATATATATATATATATAGATATATATATATATAAAATATCTGTATATACTGTATATTGTAGATATACTGTTTTGTGTTCCTATGTGGAAAGATAAGATATATTGGCATATTGAAGACTATAGACCCTTTTTTCCCTGGCAAAGGGGATTAATAATGAATTAAGGCAGTACAACACACCGACCCCCCCCCTTCCTACCAACATGCATTCCCTAAAAAATAGAGAGATTCATGCATACTAATGTATCCATTATTTATAGTGCTTGAACAGCTGGGTTTGTGATGGGCAACGTTAAAGACAAGGATGGAGTTTTAAAGTGTTTTTCTGCTGGACGGAAGGACCAGGATGAGACGGCGTTCGTGGCAATGCTAAAATATGAGCGATGGTGGCAGTTGTTTGGCCATATCTTGAATAAAAGCGGGTGTTCTTCTGCCAGACAGTCATGCCTAATACAATGGGACAAGGATGGTAGTGTTGCTGGGGGAGGGGTGGATTAAACAAATAAATACATGATAAGAAATAATCATGCTGGGATAGCAAGGCTCGGTGGAGACAAAGAGACTATGGGGGAGGAGGTCAGGAGTCTAGCTATAATCAATTCAATGCCTCCGTCTGCAGATTACAGTCTGTGGTGGCACGAAGAGTCGGTTGCAATAGCAACCTTTTTGACCCGGTCCGGCCGGTTTGCGCTTTTTGGGTTCCCGGCTCGTTAAGCCACCTTAACAGCAAATCAAATAATGACGAAATGTAATCGATGATAGGTTTATGCACAATGGGTAGAAGAAAGGGAGCGAAACTATGCGATTTAGCAGACAGCTGGAGGATGGGAGAGAGTCAGGAAGACTGGAATCACTTCACACATCAAGCAGGATAAGATGATAAGATAAGGTGCAACCAGGAGAACATCCAACGCATTGCAGCTTTTTAATTGCTTAGATAGCAAACGATGAGGGGGACGTCTAGAGAGACTAACAGGCCGCCACCAAAATCTCTTCTCCGATCTCCACAGATACCTGCAGAGCTGCAGCAGGCCACGGTCGATTTGATCCCTTAGAGATCAGTATGGAAATTAGTGTCCAGCCAATAGAAAATAGATTTGTGAAGGGTTGAATAGTTTACATGCAAAATAATTGATTTGAAACTATATATATATATATATATATATATAGGGGGCAACGAGTGGCTTAGTGGTTAGCAAGTTCGCCACCAGGGTCCGGGTTCGATTCCCGTCTCGGCCATGTGTGTGTGGAGTTTGCATGTTAACCCCGGGGTTTTTCTCCGGGTTCTCTGGTTTCCAGGGGTTTTTTCCCGGTCCAAAAAACATGCATGGTAGGTTGATTGGCACCTTGGAAAATTGTCCCTAGTGTATGAATGTGTGTGTGAGTGTGAGTGTGTGTGTGTGTGTGTGTGTGTGTGTGTGTGTGTGTGTGTGTGTGTGTGTGTGTGTGTGTGTGTGTGTGTGTGTGTGTGTGTGTGTGTGTGTGTTGAGTGTGTGTGTGTGTGTGTCCTGCGATGGGTTGTCATGCATTTGGCCATTCCATCAGGGTGTATCCTGCCTTAATGCCCATAGACGCCTGAGATAGGCACAGACTCCCCGTGACCCGAGGGAAGATAGGGAAGATCGGATAAAGCGGTAGAAAATGAATGAATATATATATATATATGACAGAAGAATGTGAGAACGTCGACATCCACAGAAGATTTGTGTTTACTTCTCCAAGATGGAACAAACAACCAGCCGAGTTCCTTCATAAACACTGTGTGTTTTATATAGATATAGATATAGATATATCCGATATACATTCATTCATTCATTCATCTCTATCCTATCTTCCATCGGGTCACGGGGAGTCTGTGTCTATCTCAGGTGTTTATGGGCATTAAGGCAGGATACACCCTGGATGGAATGCCAACACATCGCAGGACACATACACACACACACACACACACACACACTCATATTCACACACATTCATTCATGCACTAGGGACAATTTTCCAAGGTGCCAATCAACCTACTGTGCATGTTTTTGGACCGGGGGGGAAACCGGAGAACCCGGAGAAAAACCCCCTGAGACACGGGGAGAACATGCACAAACTCCACACACACACACATGTTTGTGTGTGTGTGTGTAAAATAGCTCCTAAATTGCAGTCATGTTAATAAGGTAGTATAGCAGCAGAATTCTAACCTAAGGCAAGACCTCCCATGAAAGACTGTACATTGTGCAAACACTGCAACCTTTATTCTACTCCACAGACAAGGACTACTTAAAGCGTTTATACTGAGCTTTAGCACACAGGAAAAATCCATAAACTTTGGAATTATAACAGAATAACCCACTGAGGTTGTGACAGATTGGATTTTCCACTCTTCAAAGTCAAAATTACCTCCACAACATCCTCGCTCCTCCATTCTTTTTTTTTTTCTTTTTTATGGCAAATACAACAGCGTCCTAATTACGTGCGTGGCCACCATGGTAAGAGTCATCTCGTTAACTTGTACATGCTGAGAGCTTGTATAAATGTGCTACAGATGCACTTTGCGTCCTGCTTGGTCTGCCACGACTGGATTTCGAACCAGAAAATAAATAAATAAATCATCAAAAAAGGTCGTTTCCACGTGGATTCCTTTTCTATCAAAAGGACAAACCTGATCGTGTCTCCTAATGCATTTACTTTCAAAGACATGGCATGTAAAACAAGGTCTGGGTGTTCTAATGCATTGTTTAACCCTGGAGTCGGGGATGTTGTCCAACGTCTGCAACGGGTAGATCAGAGCAAAGTCCTGCACTAAGTCGCCAGCTTCGGAATGACAGGGAAACCGTGTCTGAAGTTTGCCCCGGGGTGTCCGAACAGAAGGCTTTGAGTGTCCTAAAGACTCAGAACCACCAACCCTGTTCCTCAAGAGGCTTTCATTAGGTTTCAAAGACTTCCTGGTTTTAGATTACTGTGCAAACACATGTCTAACTGTGTCCACTAGGCACGGAGTGCCTAGGGAAGATCGGGCTGATTGAACATGCCCAACGAAACAATTCTACACACACACAGAAACGTGTCATTTTCATTGGTCGTAATGACCGTAAGCACTCCAAGATCCACCTCTATAGACAGTCACAAGTTTGACCGACCAATTCTTGCACTTTGTTTTTTTTTTGTGACATCTTATCAATCTTTGCAAGGATCAAAAAAACTAAGCAATATACAACCTATGTTAATGTAAGGGGCGGGCACAAGGTGATGAATTATGCCCCATTTATCTCATTAGGCCTTTCACCCATTGTTTCCAAAAAAAAAAAAAAGTCCTTATGTTACTCTCAGTCTGTCCTTTAAGAACGCATTAGGGGAAGGAGAAAAAAAAAAAGAAAAAAAAAGTGGCCCACAACTTCCCCGGAATGGTTCGCATTCATTATGAGAGTCCCTTAGCATAAGAATGGCTCCTGCCTGCATGCATAATTCTGCTGAGTAATTGTGATGGCCTTTTCTTCTGGCTGATGACAAAAAAGCACCAGCACGGGGGCTATTGTCATGGGTGCATCCATCTGCATCCAGGCCATTAAAGGATATTTGCACTTCCTCAGGGCCGCTGGACCCGGGTGGGTTTTTGACATGTAGCAGAAGGCTGTGGACTTTGGCCACCAGCTCTTGAGGTGCAGATTAGGGCAGCATAAGGGGCCCGAGTCAAGTATCAGATGGGCAAAGACGACAAGCGGCAAGTGACCGGCTGAAAGCGAAGGGTTAAAGGGAGAACTGTTGCCAGAACGGATTGTTATACACAGATACAGTATATGTTGGGCGTTCTGCCTCGACCAGTGCAATTGTTTGGGTGGTTGAATGAGCATCAGATACAAAACACCCACAGACAGACTGACAGATGGAAGACGCTGGCTGCGTTCTGGAGATTTGTGTAGTTACTGGACTCGAACTACCTCGTTGTGAAACACATAGATGTACAGTATAATGCCGCAATGGGTCCTTAAACGGGAATGAATGTTACATTCATTGGACCATATTGTCAAATCCGGTCAGCATGGCGGGAGGGGAGGGGAGGGGTGGGGAGAGGAAGGGGGGGCTATGAATAAATAAATTGCGCAAGTTATGAGTCGTATTTCCCTGCAAAGTTTAGATAAGGAGACGCCGAGCACGCCAAGCCTTGCGTATATGAACAATTGCGAGATTTCTCCCCTCCGCACAAAGACAGATGACAACTACACCGCAGTCGATGCCAATTAAAGCCATGCTTACATTAAGCACACTGACAGATTTTGAAACATATCCTGTACAAACCTGGACCACCTGTCAATCCCCTCGTACAAGTAACATAGGCTTGTTACTACACATTCCTCTGATGGAATGCCGAGGGATAGGTACAAAAATGATTGAATTACGGGGTTAGGGAAAAGTCATTGTGTGTGCGCGCAGGCAGCACTACCACTGGGCAGGGAGTACCTGTGGGCTGGCTCCTACTGGGACTCATTTGGATCTGACAGCTCCCAATGTGTTCATTAGGGCTCTGATTGGGCCCTGCTCCTGTGGGGAGTGCCTGCCAGCCCCATACTGAATAGTCGTGATTGTGCTCAGCATAAATCGCCATCTGTTTCAGCAGGAGAGAGAGAGAGAGAGAGAGAGAGAGAGAGAGAGAGAGAGATGGAGGGAGAGAGCGAGAGAGAGGGAATGGGCAGAAAGCCACTCAATTTTTAATCCATCTACATTTTGTGGGTTTAAGTCAAACTAAAAAAAAAAAAAATGAATAAAATCTGTCTCGTAGGTGGTAATACTAATATATTAAACTGCAGTAACATTTATGTGGTTTTTCATTGTAAAAAAACAGCAAATTTAACATCACATTTGTAATATACTTGCATATTATTGGTAAATAAAAATAAAATAAATAGGGGTGCTAGTAAAAGGCGCTTTTGCCACAAAAGGTATATCCACGCATCGCTCCGAAATGAATGAAAATGCAAAATTCAACCTATAATGTGTATCGTTACTATCATAACCGTACAAATATTATTCGATAAATTATCAGTGGAGGATAAAGTTCAGGACCACTGAAAATGTTGGATATTTTATATGAAATTTTCAATAAATAATTCTTTTTTTTTTTTTAAATGACACTGTGATGGACTGATGGTCCTAAAGTTTGGCACTTATGGAGTGCATTCCTCCTTGAGTTTGCACTCTCAGCGCATTGACAGACTTGGCTTTTCATTCAAGTTGTGATTAAATTTGTATGGAATTTGAAAATAATAATAATAATAATAATAATACAAATAATAATAATAATACAAATAATAATAGCCGTCTCATTTACATCATACACATATTCACATTTATTTGGTGCTTTCAAGCATAAAATCACACACTGATCATGCAGACCTGATTTTCTCTCCGTCTTTCTTTTTCTCTCTCTCTCTCTCTCTCTCACACACACACACACACACACACACACACACACAAACACAAACACAAAAAAAGGGAAGAAAAAAACAAAGGTGCCATTTTGCCGCTCGGGTTTTTGAACCGTCTTTATCGGGTCTGGCAAACCGCATTCTGCTTGTGCTAGCCTTTCTTTGCTTTTCATCCTTTGTGCCAGCCAAGGTGTGACCAACGCACAGGGTATTTGTATGGGGTAGAAGATGACACATTGTATTTGGTCTTCTGTCTAAATGAAGAAGGAGGGTGTGGGAGTTGGGGGGGGGGGGGGTGGGGTGTAGGGATTGTAAGTAGGGGCGAAGTATATATAAAAAAAACAGGGCCCAGGTGCTGTAGAGATCAGCCACACAAAGGCTTATGAAGCATTACTACATGGAGAGTCATGTCAGATGTAATTGCAGGGTTTGGGAAGATAGTGAATCGTACTCAATGTGTTGACCCCGCCCAATGATGCCAGCGAAAGAGGCCGTCACTAAACGGTTTCGGTGCCAAAGAAATAAAATAAATAAATAAATAAATATAAAAAAAAAGAAAAAAGTTTGCTTGTTATTTGATTATCCATAATCAAGGGTGTAAATAAGCTGTCTTCTGGGACACCATTACAAATCCTCCCACTTGCTGACTCCAAAAGGCAATTTCACACATTGACCTTGATATTGCAGATGAATGGAGAACTACCCTGGAATTCAAAGGGAACTCTTGCGTTCCACTGATTATCCGAACACGACTCGCGTTTTTTTTTTCTCTCTCTCTCCGGCATTTGCGCGTACTGTTTACTCCCAGCGATAGCCTGTGATGTAGATTTGACATCGATAAACTGCCTCTTTGCTCGGCACGGAAACGTATAGGCGAACGACGTTCGCGATAAGCTTGATTCATCTCGATGTTTCCCATAGCGAAGCCCCTGCTGTGTTATAAGCACATGTACTGCGGAAGACTGAATATGTTCCTTGGGCACCGACAGTTTCAAGCGTGGCAGGTACTCGCCGAAGCCCTGCACCTTTGTGAGAGACCGACCAAACATTTAATTGGAGGTGACCAAACTGGGGGGGGGGGGGTGGGGGGTGGTTTATCGGGGGGGGGGGGGGGGGGGTGGGGTGGTGGGGGGGGGGGTGTTTGATAAGACCGAGGGGGGGGGGGGGGGGGGGTGGCCTCCTCCCAAACGCTCGCAGATGGAGTTCTCGGGGGAATCTAGGTGTTCCTCCTGTGCTGTTGGCAGCCAAAGTTCTCTGCTCTCCCACATTGGCAAGTCTTGGAACAGCTCCATCCGTCTCGCCACGGGTGGGCCTGCAGACACCGAGGGCAATCTTAGGCAGCTGGCACCGAGGAGGATGATCATACTTCGGATGCTGAGCAGGAAACTCTTGAACTACGCTCCAATTAGACCTCTAACTCCAGACCCGTCTCCTACTGCACTGCTTGTACCGTTAGCAGTACAAGTGAGAGCCATGAGTTGACCGCGTTGTTCCTTGGCAAACGTCAGACAACAATCAGTAACCGGATGTGAACGGTGGTGATTAAGAGCTTCTGGCACCAAGTGTTAGTAGTAGTAGCTGATTTATTAGACGCGCTAGGATTATAGGTTTGCTGTCGAAGGATCCTTTCCAGATTTCCTTTGAAGCATATTTTTATCGAAGGGATTTTATATATATATATATATATATATATATATATATATATATATATATATATATATATATATATATATATATATATATATTTCCCCACACGTGCATGGCAAGTTTACACAAGGATAGGGATACCGTTCTCTATCTAGTGACATTTAGGAGTGATGAAAGTGCATATGAAAAGGTACATTGGAGCAATTTTGAAATTGTTTTTTTTCTCCTCCTCCTCCTTTTGTGTTTCAATCACGAGAAGCCCATGAAATGGAATAATTTATTTTACTGCGGCAAATGGAGCCAACGTTGCGTTCGAGGCTCGAGCGGTAGGAAAGCATGAGGGGAGAGAAGAAAGAGAGAGAGAGAGAGAGAGAAAAAAAAAGAAGCCGCAAACATTCTCAAATCCAGTGAAATTGCAGACAGGGCAGTAAAGGAAGCAAGGAAGATCTTTCAATCCGCACACAATCTGGGGGGTCAGGCAAGATTAGGAAATGTGATTTATTACATCTCGTTCCGGGACGACTTTTTCCAGGTAGGAGCAGCTGGCCGTGGCCTACTCGTATCAGTAGGAGGGCTTTGCTAATGTGGCTAAAAAAAAACATAATGTATTGACGAGTGGTTCAGCTGCTTCTTGAATATGCATCTTGGAAACATGTTCTCATCTCGTGAGGGTGAAGGGGGGGGGGGGGGGTTGGCTGGGGGTTGGGGAGGTGGACATGATCTTCCAACAGCCAGGGAGATCTGAAGGGCAGGCAAAACTTACAGTATGCCTAGAAAATGAACCCCCTACTGTGCGTCTAGTAGGGGTCCCTAATGGCTGTCTCTAGTTCCATATGGGAGCCTTAGAAATCAGTCAGATCGTATAGCTCATAATATAGCTCGGAACCTCGTCGGGTTACCGACCTTTTCCACTCGGGAGCGAGCCGGAACGCGCAAGCGCGAGCCTTTCTTACTCTGGGCTGGACAAGATTCCGCCACAAGTCCGACCACAAGCGAGTCACCCTGCATATCGCGGTACGCGGTACGAGCGCTCTTAAGCATGTTCACACTTCGCCCCAGACATGTGCAAAATCAACTCACACAAAACAAACCAGTCTGTCGCATGCGAACGCTGTACTATCTTTTTGGACATAGGCTAGAAAGGCTAGAGAAAAAAAACAACAACAACAACAACAACAACAACATCATACTCAGCGTGAGAGACTTCAATAGGATCCACAGTTTAGTTCCCGTTTCATACATCGAAATCAGTGATACGCCTACGATCGTGTAATCGCTGCTGATTACATTCGAAACCGATCGCATTTTTGATCCACAGGTCCTGTGCGGTCGTACGCAGCGAGGTTAAAGGGGAGTGTTTTCGCCGGGACTGAGATCTTGAGCTAAAGTCGAATGGAAATGGCGTAAACGAGCGAACATTGAGGCGTTTTTAGCGCAAGAATAAAGCTAACGAACATATGCATACATAACATGTTGAGGCTTAGGCCTCCTGCTGGTAGCAGGCACGACAAAGGCTCTCTAACAGGAATACCTCTGGGATCACTAATGATTAATTAGCTTGTGTCATTAAGTGAAGTAAATGTCATGGTAGCTTCCTAGGGAAGCGGTCACACCATGTGTGTGCTAAAGCGCCCCAAGGGACTATACGGGGCACTGTCGCAAGGTGAACACTGACATCTAGTGGCTGTAGATTGAAATCATTCTCAATGCACTCGGCAACAGAGTTTGGGAGAAATCAAGATTCAGTACTGAGCTGCATATTTCATTGGTCTATAGCAGGGGTCACCAACGTGGTGCCCGTGGGCACCAGGTAGCCCCCAAGGAGCACATGAGTAGCTCTCAGGCTTGCTATAAAAAGTGCACAACTCATCAGTGAGATGCGTCTATAATGTAAAATGTAGTTAATTCGTTGTTGATAGTCACTGTCAAGTGTATTTACATAGATAAATGAGTATCATTAATAATAATAATAATAATAATAATATATAACTAAAGGTAAATTTGTTATTTCAGAGGAGTATTTCAAACTGGTAGCCCTTTATATGACTCGGTGTCCATGTAGTAGCTCTCAGTTACAAAAAGGTTGGTGATCCCTGGTCTATAGCCTCAATAGACGATGAGGCTATTCCATAAAGTCCATGTTTTCGAGGAACAAGGAGGAAACCGGAGAACCCTGAGCAAACCCACACGAACACAGGCATTGCTATTCCACACACACAAGAAATATTGCTTCGACGGACTACAACATGGTTCCTAGGTCCTCCCCCCCAAAAAATGAAAAAAAAGGCTATATACAAATCAACAAGCAAGGTGAGTTGAGGAGAATTATATTAAATAAAGGTCAACAAAAGACTGGAAATGTCCTTACCCAGGTGGAGAGAACAGGCCTATCAACTGGCGCGGTAGAGTCCTACCTAGATGGAGACCAGTTCGCTGCTTTGTCTACTACATTGCGAGAGAAGAAAATGACACTGGTTTTACTGGTTTTACCACGAGCGACAATTCTGCTCTGAGTTTCTCGCCGTGATGCTTTCCTGATATGCCCGAGGAGCAGAATGGAGCCGGGTGCTGGCTCTCAGGCTCATTAAGGAAGGTTAAGCCAACTGCGAGGGGCTTTTTCCTCTTCGGCGAGGTTATGAAGGCGAGGGACGGAAATACACAGACAGAGCGGCAACTGTTCAAATGGACTCTTTAAAAAAAAAAAAAAAAGACTCATGGCTGATAAACACATTACCAGCAGTCACAGAACTCCCCTGGAACACTCTTACATCACACACACACACACACACACACACACACACACACACACACACACACACACACACACACACACACACACACACACACACACACACACACACACACACACTCACACAACCTTACACACATAATGACACACCTGTCAGAGCCTTTCCACTCTGTAAGCACAAGCAAAGCGCCCAGGGCCTCCCTCTGGTTCTCTCTATATGGCACAGCATGTCCCGTGTATGAAAGAGGACCATTCAATTGCTTTTCTCAGTTATAACCCTGAGATAATGGCGTTGGCAATTTCGCATGTACATCAGCATTCTTTTTTTTTTCCCCCGTTCTTTCCCAATCCATGTTGTGTTTTGTTTCTTTCCATCGTTTTTTTCTGTGCATCATTTTCTGTTTTCTTTTCTACATTCGCTTGCGTACTCATACCCGTGTTTAGAAATTGGCTATAGTTCAAGATTCGGTGTGTGTGTGTGTGTGTGTGTGTGTGTGTGTGTGTGGTGTGTGTGGCGTTGGGGTTTTTTGGCACTTTTTTCTTTGTGGTCAGGTCGGTCACACACGGCCTGCATGAGGCTAAGATGAACATGGCAGATGGAGTTTTGATGGTGTTCCGCATCCCAGCACAAAGACACTCAAGTTTTTTTTTTTTTTTTTTTTTTTTTATGTGTGAGAGGGAGGTGCGTGTTGTAATCCTGCTGATCACGTCTTTGGTATTCTGATATCTGCGTTACACTCAGCGACGCACAAATATATCACTATCCAGCACGTACAAAATGTGTCTCCTTTGTCTTTCCAAAGCTGAGTACATTTACATCTTTTCTATTCAAAAACAGAATAGAGATATACAATATACAGTGTCGGGGAGTAACGGGTTAAATGTAACAGCGTTACGTCGTTTAATTACAAAATAAAGTAATTCGTTACAGTTACTGAGAAAGAAAAACGTGCAATTAAATGACGGTTACGTATGAAAATGTTAAAGATTACAAATAGGGTTCCTCCGAACATTCATTCATTCATTCATCTTCTACTGCTTTATCCGATCTTCCCTCGGGTCACGGGGAGCCTGTGCCTATCTCAGGCGTCTATGGGCATTAAGGCGGGATACACCCTGGATGGAATGCCAACCCATTGCAGGACACACACACACATTCATACACACACACACACACACACACATTCATACACTAGAGACAATTTTCCAAGGTGCCAATCAACCTACCGTGCATGTTTTTGGACCGGGAGGAAACCGGAGAACCCGGAGAAAAACCCGTTGAGGCACGGGGAGAAACATGCAAACTCCACACACACATGGCCGAGACGGGAATCGAACCCGGACCCTGGCGGTGTGAGGCGAACGTGCTAACCACTAAACCACCGTGACCCCCTAAATCCAAACAGTTTTATATGAAATCAGCGCTTTAAACGACGGCATGATTTTCAACCTAAACGTGATTTGGATTTGAATGATGACAGTTTCATTTATTTATTTATTTATTACATTTTTCAAGGAACAATTCGAAACAATTTTTTTCTTAGAATGTTAACTTAAAGCGCCACCTAGTGGCCAAATGAAAATGTTTTTTTTTTTAAGGTAATGATGCGTAATCAGTTACTTTACTTGTATAAAGTCGTTGAAAAGTTATTATTAAATGCGACTTATTACATTTACATGAATAGGGTCCTTTGTAATCTGTAATCGATTCCATTTCCAAAGTAAACCTTCCCAACACTGACAATATGGACATACACAGAAATACCAAGTCACTTTAATATGTAGTAATACGTGAATATTTAAGATAGGCTGAATGTATAAAGTAGTAATATGTGTTATAATGATGTGGTAATTGACCGCAAATGAAACCTCAAATAGTTTTCAGAACTCCAAGACTATGTTCATCTTTTTTTTTTTTTTTTTTTTTTAATGATCGACTTTCTGTGATATATGCTGCTGCAAGATTTTATTAACTAATTTGGCCTTTTCTGCTGATTTTACTTTTACAGGCCGTGCATCAACACTGCGTCTGAAGTTAATTAGGCTGAGTGCTTTGGTGGCTGCTCCACAGATCCTCAATAGAAAGCAGAGAGAATCATCACATGAATGGGAAACTAACATCTAAGAAGACCTTTTTCTTTCTTTCTTTCTTTCTTTCTTTCTTTCTTTTTTTCTTTTTTTTTTCTTTCTACACTTGAGTTTTGTCTTTTGTGACCATTGCCCTATTCAGCCGTGGTTTTCACTCAGCTGTGGCCTCAACTGGAAAATCTTTTGTGCTGCCTCCATGAATATGATTCATGCCAGGTAGCCCTCATAGCAAGTTAATCTCCTGAAAGAAACCTTGTACAAATACTTTTAATGTCCTCCTTTGGCCCATAGAGGACAGTCGTCAATTGAGCACTTTGACCTGTTGTGGTGGCAGTCTGCTATTGTGAATAGGAGGCTCCTAGGAAATCACGAGTAATTACTTTTAAACTGTTTCAGCAGTGAAAACAAGCAGCATTGTCTGCAGAGGAAGCCTTTAAATGTTTCTATTCGGTTTCTTTTAGTACACACTCTATCTGTGCACTTATCTGTCCGACGCATCCTGAGACAGAATCTCGTATCATGCCTAGGAAAATCATTCAATCATTTTTTTTCCTATAGAAAATATAATAACAACATACAAATAAAAGACTCTCTCCCTCTCTACTACATATATATATATATATATATATATATATATATATATATATATATATATAGAGAGAGAGAGGAGAGAGAGAGAGAGAGAGAGAGATAGATATAGATAGAGATATATGAAAGGTATATATACGAGAGAGAGAGATTAGAGAGAGAGCGATAGAGAGAGGGTTGAGCTAAACCGATAGATATAATGAGAGACTGATGAGAAGAGATAAGACTATATAGAGAGAGAGAGAAGAGAGAGAGAGAGAAGAGAGGAGATAATATATATAAGATATATATATATATATATATAGAGAGAGAGAGAGAGAGAGAGAGGAGAGAGCTGAGGAGGAAAGGACGAGAGAGAGAGAGAGAGAGAGAGAGATATATAGATATATAGATATATATAAAGATATATATATATTATATAATATATATATAGAGAGAGAGAGAGAGAGAGAGAGAGAGAGAGAGATAGATAGATAGATAGATAGATAGATAGATCGGATAGCTAGATAAGATAGATAGATAGAGATAGATAGATAGATAGATAGATAGATAGATAGATAGATAGATAGATTCTTTTGTATTGTGTGTTATTATACTTTCATGATATATACATTTACAATCATTTTCCTTGATTTTAAAGACTCACATGGATGATATATATATATATATATATATATATATATATATATATATATATATATATATATATATAAATGTATTTTTATGTTGCAGCATTAAGAATTTCCTTCACTGTATCTAAAGAGCCCAAGTATAAAGACAAGGTTCAATCATTCGTTCATTCATCTTCTCTTCTACCCCTTTATCCGACTTCTCTCTCGGGTCGCAGGGAACCAAGGTGTCTTTGGGCATCAAGGCAGGACACACCCCGTATGGAATGCCAACCCATCGCATCGCAGGGCACACACACACACACACACCACACACACACACATTCACACACTAGGGACAATTTTTTTCCAAGGCGCCAATCAACCTAACCGTACCGTGCATGTTCTGAGGGAAAGAAACCGGAGAACCCAGAGAAAAAAAAAACGCTGGGAGAACAGGGAGAACACACGCACACACACATGGTGCAGGCGGGAATTGAACCCCTGACCCTGGAGGTGTGAGGGGAACGTGCGAAGACAAGGTTCAATTCGATAAATATATAAATTCATTCATTCTAAATGAAAACAGACACCTAAAGAGTATCTATAGGCCAAAAAACTCCCTGAGGTAGACAGGGTGACAAAACTCGAGGGGGAAATCATCCGCGTCCGGGTGACAGCAGGTGGTGAGATTACTGAATTGATTATAGTTTCGCGGCGTCTTGTGTGCAAAATGTTTATCGTTTATTATTCCGAATCTAGTGGATTTTTTTTCTCCAGAAGAGTTTCCCAGAATGCTGTTGCAATATCAGGAGAATGCTAAATTGTGATGTGATTAAGTGTCCACAGAGGGTGTTCATATTAAATATTATACTGCATATATTTTATCTGGGATTTCCAGCCACACAATCTTATGCCACACTAAACCTTCTCCTCCACTGTGTGTGTGTGTGTGAGTGTCTGTGTTGTTGGGGTGGGGGATGTTGGGGAGGGAGGGAGAGGGGGGGGGGGGGTTTGGTGGTTTGGGAAAAGATCCCCTTGTGCTTTATTCCCTGCACTTTCAAAGACAATATATCCTTCAGTTTGCACAAACTTAACATATTAAGTAGAGCTCATAGCTCATACTTGTCGGATGAAAGTCATTTTGTTGTGGATCAAATGGAATATGTTACTTGGAGATCCAACCGAGGTCTATATTTCACCTCCTGGCAGAGGCAGATCTTGACTCTAAAACACTTTGGGATCCTAATAAGGGCCCCGATGACTTACGAAACACTGAGTTTTTCACCAGCGTGCAATATTTGACGGGCTTTTCATTCCTATGTTTTTTATCATTATATTTATTACGGTCAATATGGGATGGGCTTAAGGGAGGCGGGGTTAGCTCAGTGGATAAGGCGCCTGATCGGAAAGTTGAACTACCACTCTGGTCCCTGAGAAAGGCCCTTAACCCTTTGTTCTCCAGGGGGCGCTGTGTCATGGCTGACCGTGCACTCTGACTTCCAAACAAGCAAAGAAAGAGTTTCACTATGCTGAAATGTATATGTGACAAATAAAAGTTATTCTTTTTTATTTGAAGCAATGATGGGGGGATTAGTTGAGGTTAACACTTTTCTAAATGGCTCGGATTAAAGCAGTGTCGATTCAAATCCCGATGCTGATGATGATGTGGAGATGCTGGGCTAAAATATCATGCATTTCCTCGTGGTTCAATCCAAAGGAAAAGTAAAGACAGATTAAACCTTCCACCACAGGCATGCAAAACAAGCGAGATTTTTTTCCTTGTAGTCTTGAATGAGATTTAACCTTTCTCAAAAATTCCATGTCCTTCCCTTTCCAACTCTTTTTTTCATTATTATAACTCTTTTACAATTCTTTTATCTGCTTTTTTATTCTATCGTTTTAATGGAATACTCGACATTTCCCATAACAGCCGCTAGATGTCACCCTCAAGCTTCACAGAGCAAATAGTAGGCCATTATTTAAGCGTACATTGCGATCCGCACAGTATGTGTGTGTGTGTGTGTGTGTGTGTGTGTGTGTGTATGTATGTATGTATGTATGTATGTATGTGTGTGTGTGTGTGTGTATGTTGTATGTGTATGTATGTGAGTATGTATGTATGTGTGGGCTGGATGTGTGTGTGGGTGTGTGTCTGTATGTGTATGTGTGTGATGTGATGTATGTCTGTGGTTTGGGGATGTGTGTGTATGTGTATGTGTGTGTATGTGTGTCTGTATGTGTCGTTGTATGTATGTGGTGTGTGGGTGGGTGTATGTATGTGTGTGTGTGTGTATGTGTGTGTGTGTATGTGTGTATGTGTGTATGTGTGTGTATGTATGTGTGTGTGTATGTGTGTGTGTGTGTGTGTGTGTGTGTGTGTATGTGTGTATGTAGTATGTATGTATGTGTGTGTTTGTGTATGTGTGTATGTGTGTATGTGTGGTATGTATGTAGGTATGTGTGTGTGGTGTGTGTTGTAGTGTATGTGTTGTCTGTGTGTGTGTGTGTTGTGTGTGGGGGGGGGTGGATGTTTGTGTGTATGTGTTGTGTGTATGTTTATGTATGTTGTGTGTGTGTGTGTGTGTGTGTATGTATGTGTGTGTGTGTGTGTGTGTGTGTGTGTGTGTGTGTGTGAGCATTCCCCAACCCAACACTGGTTAAAATCTAACATTTACATGTACAGGTCGTTATATACTCGGTGTTTACATCGTCTGCTCCAGGACTCGATGCCTTGCAGAGTTTTCCCAACACATCGGATGCATCTTATCAGCTAATTATCAGGCGTTTCAGGAGGTGCGTCGAGAGTGCAAAGTCATTACAATTAGGTGTGAAATAATGCCCTACAGGCTAGGCGACGCAGTACCGGTTGTTTTTACTTTCAGGCGAAGGGCTGTGAAATGTGCTTTTCCCAAAATGATGAATTGTAGCAACGCACAACTGTACTCCCCATGCTGTCAGTCGTACACCCTGTTCCAAAATAAATCCAAACATATGTGTTTGCTATTTTCTTTTACACCGTGGCCTTATTAAATCCCCCTTTCCATATCAGTCTGGAAAAAAAATACTCCCTAATATAAAAATATTTCACTATATTCTGTGCCTGTATCCTAAATGTCTACACAACTACACATATTTATACCGCCTACAGACAGTGCTTGGGAAGGTTACTATTCAAAATGTAATGAGTAGTGTAACTTTTCGATTGCTTTATTAACTGATTTAATGTGATTACTTTAGGATGACTTTCATTTGGCCACTAGGTGGCGCTTTAAGTTAATAAAAATCTATTTTTTCGAAATGAAACTGCAGCAGATTGTCGTCATTCAAATCTAAACGACGTTTCAGGTGAAAATCATGCCGTCGTCTAAAGCACTGATTTTACAGGAAACTGTTCGGATGTGACCCTATTTCTAATCGTTAACAATTTTCATAAGTAACTGTCATTTAATTACACGTTTTTTATATCGGTAATTAATTACCGATATATTCATTACGTAATTAATTAGTAACGAATTACTGTTACATTTATTTTGCAATTAAATTACGTAATGTTACATGTAACCAGTTACTCCCCAACACTGCTCATGTTAAACTTAAACTTAAGAGTGTGAGAGAGAGAAAGAGAGAGAGAGAGAGAGAGAGAGAGACAGAGAGAGAGAGAGAGAGAACAGGGAGGTGACAGGGAAAGAGAAATAAAGATGATGATTATGGATCCTTATTGTTACAAAAATGTTAAAGACGTTGTACAGTGTGTAAGTAGGGATTCCATAAAGACCACCTATGGCATTCATTCATTCATCTTCTACCGCTATATCCGATCTTATCTCAGGCGTCTATGGGCATAAAGGCAGGATACACCCTGGATGGAATGCCAACCCATCACAGGACACACACACACACACACACACATACACTAGGGACAATTTTTCCAAGGTGCCAATCAACCTACCGTGCATGTTTTTGGACCGGGAGGAAACCGGAGAACCCGGAGAAAAACCCCTGCGGCACGGGGAGAACATGCAAACTCCACCCACTCATGGCCGAGACAGGAATCGAACCCGGACCCTGGAGGTGTGAGGCGAACGTGCTAACCACTAAACCACCGTGCAGCATAACTAATAATATAAGCTAAAAATATATATGATAAAAAATATAAGATTTAAAAGTTATATTCAGATATATAGTGAATGTATAGTGAACCATTTTATTTACAATTTAATAACACTGCACTTGATATTTTGAGTTAGCGAATAAACGCACAACATGGATGTACTGCACAATAAAAATGTTACCATTAGAAGACAGATGATAGTTTGACCTGCTGTCCTTTACTGTACATGATCTGGCTCTGAGGTCACTGTGTCTCGGAGCTCCAAGCAGGGACGCTTGTTCCGCTGGGATTTTAAAAAAAATGCAAATATAACAAAATCTGTTAAAAAAAAAAAAAAAACATTTTTGAACTCATATTTGGAGTCAACACTCCAAAATCACAACACTCCCAACACTCCCAACATCCAACTCCCAACACTCCCAACACTCCCAAAAAAGAAAAAAGAACAAGAAAAAAAAAGCCAAAAAAACACAACAACAAAGAAAAAATCCCAACAACTCCCAACACCCAAAAAGACTCCCAACACTCCCAACACCCCAACTCCCAACACTCCCAACAAAACAAGCTCCCAAATCCCAACACTCCCAACACTCCAACACCCAACTCCCAACACTCCCAACATCCAACTCCCAACACTCCCAACACTCCCAACTCCCAACATCCAACATCCAACTCCCAACACTCCCAACACTCCAAAATCCCAACACTCCCAACACTCCCAACACCCAACTCCCAACACTCCCAAATCCCAACACTCCCAACACCCAACTCCCAACACTCCCAACACCCAACTCCCAACACTCCCAAATCCCAACACTCCCAACACTCCCAACACTCCCAACACCCAACTCCCAAATCCCAACACTCCCAACTCCCAAAACTCCCAACACCCAACTCCTAACACTCCCAAATCCCAACACTCCCAACACTCCCAACATCCAACTCCCAACTCCCAACACTCCCAACATCCAACACCCAACACTCCAAACACCCAACTCCCAAATCCCAACACTCCCAACATCCAACTCCCAACACTCCCAACACTCAACTCCCAACACTCCCAACATCCAACACCCAACACTCCCAACTCCCAACACTCCCAACACTCCCAAATCCCAACTCCCAACACTCCCAACATCCAACACCCAACACTCCCAACTCCCAACACTCCCAAATCCCAACACTCCCAACTCCCAACACTCCCAACTTCCAACTCCCAACACTCCCAAATCCCAACACTCCCAACACTCCCAACTTCCAACTCTCAACACTCCCAACACTCCCAACATCCAAATCCCGACACTCCCAACATCCAAATCCCAACACTCCCAAATCCCAACACTCCAAACACTCCCAACTCTTTTAGGATCTCTTTATGTCATTGTACACTGTACACCGCAGTTTCCAGTTCGGAGTTCTACAGAAGTCTGTAGGAGTCCCTATATTTTGGAAAATGATGTCAAATGGATACCCAGCATTTCAAAAAGTGATGCCATGGCATCCTGACCAAATGTCAATATGTGACGAGTCAGGAGTGAGAACGTGTTGGTTGCACAGCGCAAATGTGAAGCCTTGGTCATCCACTGTTACCCGAAATTTCCATCTGAATTGAGCCTCATATCTGTGGAGGGTGTCTCTCAAAATATGCTTTATTAATGAAACATAATTTTGCTTAATGACCTTTTAATATCTATTGTGAAGACGACAAAGAAACCTTTATGCATAAAGAATTGAACCATGTCAAGATGTACAGGATGTAAGAAAAATTCTAAAATATAATGCTTATTATTTCTAAATAAGACCAAGAATAATCACTGTTTATCCACCATCAAAGAAATCTTAGAAAATCATTTATATATAATAATTTAAAATGAATAATAATTCAGAAAGTTTAAGCCAGGATTAAACACTCAAAGAAAACTATTGTCAAAGAAATTGCGCTCTTTTTTTTAGAACAGAGAAAATGGAAGGTAATTAAAAATCTATAAAACAGACATAAAAATAAACAGCCCAGTAAACGACCAGTTGATAGCTGCCTGCCACAGTAGTGAAACATGTAAATGGTACATTGAAAACAGCAGTTAAACATATATATATATATATCTATATTTTCCTTTGGGTGAAGTCACGTTTTTTTTTTTGGGGTGAGAGTTGAATTTAGCAAACATTTTAAATGTATAGTGTCGTAAAAAGCATGTAAGTATGTAAAGTATGAAACTAAGCATGTGTAGGAAAAAATGTAATTGTTATTTTGTCTTTTATATATGTTATCTTTAAAAAAAACTTCAGTACAGGCTACAAGTCGATTCAATAATTCATTCATTCGTCTTCTACCGCTTTATCCGATCTTCCCTCGGGTCACGGGGAGTCTGTGCCTATCTCAGGCGTCTATGGGCATTAAGGCAAGATACACCCTGGATGGAATGCCAACCCATCACAGGACACACACACACACACACACAC
>JACRUU010000025.1:9140914-9173414 GCA_030449085.1 Kryptopterus vitreolus | reverse complement strand
CATATTTCCTGTGCATGTTCGGGGAACAGAAAGATGGACTCTGATGAATGTCGGCATTCGGCGCACTTGCATTGCATTTAAACACCTGGGCAGATTGGCAGAAGGATGTTGCCGGGGTGTTCGAGGCTGCCTCATGCATCGTCACCCACATAATCAGCGTCACCATGCCCACAATGCCGGATCCTAGCATGAATTCTAGCATGAGTGCCCAGCCCTGGGACCCCGGTGCCCTCCAGACTGCTTCGCTGGCAAGCAGCGCTGTGAAGATGGTAGCCATATCCGCCATAGTGTGCATGTCTCTGTTTGGCAATGTGGTGGTTTTGCTGGTGTTCCAAAGAAAGCCACAGCTCCTGCATGTGGCCAACCGCTTCGTGCTCAACCTCCTACTGGCCGACCTGCTCCAAACGGTGCTGGTGATGCCGTTTGTTATCGCTGCCACCGTACCCGGGGTTTGGCCGCTGGACACGCGCCTGTGCCAAGCCCTGGTGGTGCTCATGCACCTGTTTGCTTTCGCCGGCGTCAACACGATAATCGTCGTGTCAGTGGACCGCTACCTGGCCATTATCCACCCGCTGTCATATCCGACCCGCATGACACCTCACCTGGGCACCAACCTGATCGCTCTTACTTGGCTTCTGAGCTTGCTGCAGAGCACCCCACCTCTCTACGGCTGGGGGACGATCGATTTTGACCGACACCATAATGCCTGCACCATGGTGTGGTCCTCCAGTCACTCGTACTCAGCCCTGGTGGCCACGCTTTCCTTCTGGCTGCCCGTGGCCATCATGCTTTGCTGCTACTGGATGGTGTTCAGGGCGGCCCGGCGGCAGAACGCTCTGGTGCACCCTATTCAAACTAACCACCCTCCGGATTTAGGGTCCAGTCCCCACGAGCAGCAGCAACACGAAGGCTCATTGTCAGCTACAAATCCCGCCCGGAACCGGCACAGGCGCTTCCACTACCACTGCAAGGCAGCGAGGGTGGTTTTCGTCATCATGGCGTCCTACGTGTTCAGCATGGGGCCATACAGCGTCCTGAGCAGCATCTCCATCCGTTCCCACACGGCGGTGCCGCCGTGGTTAGCTTCGCTGGCACTCGTCCTCTTTTTCCTGCAGTGCTGCCTGCACCCGTACATCTACGGCTACATGCACCGCAGCGTGCGCAAGGAGTTCCTGGCGCTGCTGTGCGGCCCGCGATGTGGACAAGCGCGTCCGGTCCGAGGTTCGGCCGTGGACAGCTGCTTCACGGTGACGGATGGGAGGTCGGCACAGACGCATATCCCCGGCCACATGACCCGCATATGTTCGCTCCAGACCTGGGAGGAAGGGACATCGTCGTCCTCGCCTTTGGCCCGGAGATCAAGGGAAAGCCACAAGGAGACGACGTCCGTGAGCCTGAGTTCTGAGAGGGAGCTTACTGAGAGCAGCACCAAGTGAGCCTAGTGTCGGAAAACGGAACGAGACAAGCGAAGACGTTGATTTGCACGACAGGGTCGGTCGTAATTAGTCCAGATGTCCCGAGTTACCAGGAGGTTTCCTCACTTTTACCTCTATATTGACTAGACTGTGACTAAAAAAAAACAAACAATTTAGAGTGTTTATCAGCTGCTATAGTGTTCAGTAGTTACTATTCGTCACTGCTATCCGAAGGTTTAAATACACCCCCCCCCCACCCCCCCCCCCAACCCCCCCCCCCCCCCCCCCGTATATTTTTGTTAGCATCTAGCGTTAGAAAGCGCTAATAATACCCTCAAATTGAAAAAAAGGTGGTGTATTTGATGGCCTGTTGCAATCGAAGTGATGTTCTAGGTATGTTCAATGTAGTATATTTTTTATTTATTTATGTATTTTATTTTATATATAGTAGGGATTTACCTGTGCCATTTTGTGATGCTATGTGCAATATTTGTAAAAAAAAAAAAAAAAAAAAAAAAAAAAAAAAAAAAAAAAAAAAAAAAAAACAAAAAAAAATTCAAAACATATTCCGGGTCCAAACATTTTGTAAAATTCAAAACATATTCCGGGTCCAAACATTTTGTAAAGAAAAGACGTCGGTGTTCAAACGTTAAGCTATTAATCTTGTTTTCGGTGCCTCAGCTGCATGACTTGAGAATGTGGTATAAAAAGAATAAAGGAAGGGGAGAAAGAGTTTTATAACGATATCAAATCGAGGTGGATTTAAAAGTAAAAAAAAAAAAACGTTTTCAAAAGTATGCAATGGTGGAACAAGGAATCCACACAGATACGTTACTTGGAACACTGATTTCACGTTAGTGCGGTGTGTATATCGGTGTAAGGTCTTAACGCAGTCTATAAGTGCTGTTAAGCATCTCGTACCTCTGAGAGAGACGTAATTCCGTGGCGTATACACATAGCAAATGTACAAACGGTAAACAAGCCTCGTGGGCACACCATAACGGTCTGGGGCGTCCCGTAACGTGAGGAGCAAACCCTTTTGCATCTGTATGCACTTATTATGTTTGCCTTACACTGATAACACTATACTGGACTTTTTCGACACAATACCCGCGCATACTTCTGACCGTGTTTAAAATGCTCCCAGTATGATCCATGGTGCAGTATTTATTACCACAGTAAATGCTAAATGAACTTTTATATTATGCTGCCCAGTCATTAAAGTCTAGAGCAATATCTATTCACGTTAAGCGATGAACCTAAGAGAGCGAACAAGGCTTTCACTACTGGCTAGTGAATTTAAACACTGGAAACATGTACTATTTATAAAGACAGAAGAAAGGGGGGGGGACGCAGGCTATATTAGTTTATTAATTGTCTGTGTCTTTTTCTAACGTTTCATAGCCTTAGGACACACATCACCTGTTTTTCACTATATAGTCCGTAGTGTGTCTGCTATTTTTTTATATGCATTATAATCCAGACTGTTAAGATTACAGTCTCAGCAAAAAGTGGGCCAAATAGACATTTATAAAAGTTTAGGAAAAAGAAACAATTTTATATATATAATATATATATATATATATATATATATATATATATATATATATATATATATATATATATATATGAGCTAACAATATATAACATGAGCTGAGCTAAAAGTTAGTGGTTATGCAGTTCCTGGTCTTAGGGACATATTGCACTGTATGTTTTATTTCATTTATTCTTCTTATTTTTTTTATATAAACAATGCACTTACCAAACCATTTAAATCTTAAGAGTTTAATATTTATTATTGTTATTATTATTATTATTATTAATATTACACATCAAGTTGGCCTGATTTGGAATATATTCACATTGTTTGACATTTGTGTTTGGAACCTGCTTCTAGCCTGCCATTTTTACGTGAATGTTAATGTTAACACACACACACACACACACACACACACACACACACACACACACACTGGGTCACTTTATGACTTTATTCAACCAACATTCCTTCCTCTTTAGTATCAAATGTTTAACGAGTATCCTTATAATGTAAGGCATTAAAAAGAAAAAAAAAAACACCACCACCACCACCTTGTACTTATATTAAGAAATAAATTGATTTAAACTCTGTAGATTAAATATTGTAATGATTTATTATTGTGCTTTTGGTACGGTTTCATGATCTTTAGGTCACATGATTTGCAGCCGGGAGCAATTAAAAGGTTCTTGAAAGGAAACGTCAGTAGTTCCGTCGTTACTTATTGCTCTCGTGACATAAACTGTGTCGTTTATTAAATCCCTTCCTTTCTTTGTTATACATGCGAGTGCGGGTTATTCATAAATATTAAAAAACAGGTCGTTGCCTAAAGAGTCATTTTAATATACAATTATTAGTGATAAACAATATAATTTATCTTTCTTTCTGCATTTATTTACAAACCGTTTCATATTTTGGCTAGGATTCTTTTATAAAACAGAAATAACATTCAAATTATAAAACAGTAGAATGAGTTTTTAAAATCAAAAAGGCGGGGGGGGGGGAATAAGAGAGAATATCTGGAGAACAATATAAAAACAGAATATAGAAGAAATTTAATAGAATGCCATTTCAACGTGTACTTAAGTTTCAGGTCACAGATCATTCGTCTTATCGCTTTGCTTGCACTCTTTTGTACGTTTCCCCACAGGGCGAGTTAACCCTTTCACGTGCAACTCGTCGAGCCTGCTCGGTTCCCTCTAGCCGGCTTGTCCAGAACATTTCATTGTGCAAACTAATTGACCAAGTGACATACAGTAGAAACAGAATTGTGATGGTAAAACTGGTTTACAAGCAAAGAAGTCAAATCTCTTCTTCCGCCCCCCCCCCCCCCCCCAACAGTCGGCCAATCAAAGTCGAACACTGGAGAGACTTCCTCACATTGTCCAGAGTGTCTAATTGTCTGCGATTTTCCATCTTAATCCACTTTCACTACACTGTAGATTTTATTTACAAACCAGAAACAGGCAAAAAAGCCAATCGTACCTGCAAGAAAAGACAAACGAACAAATGAGGGAAAAAAAGCTGGATAGGAAAAGCATCATTCAAAGCATTTAGACAGGAATTGTAGCATTTAAAAATATCTGGATCAGTAAAACGTTTGTACGAGACATTTGCAACAAGAATTCATTTTATATATTATGAAAAAAAAAAAAAAGACAAGAAACAGCAGGTCCGAAAAGAAGAGGCGTTAACCTGTAACACTGTTGATTACGAAGCACTTAAGGAAGGATGTGATTTATACGTAGCGCTAAATCCAACACGTGCTATGATGCTAAATTCTATTGCCTTGATCACCCGGTTTCTAAACCCGCCTGCGTTTTCCGTTCAGTTCGGCGTATGAACTTTCCAAGCCCTGGTGAAACAAGATGAAGGAGAATGGAAATAATCCAACCCGGCTATTAGAAGTCTGTGGGTTTAATGCGTCCCACGTATTGGCGCGTGTGGGTGTTTTCAACCAGGAACAGCTAGATTGTGCTGTTACCATGTCAACTTCTGGCCGACCTCTACCTGAAAAATACTAGCGCTTGCAGGAGTGTGTGTGTGTGTGTGTGTGTCGTAGGTTGTACATAAACATGTTCCGTTTCGGTTTGGATTCTTGCTTTAAAATCTTAAACATGGCATAAAAGGCTTCGGGAGGGTGAGATCCATGGCAACCTATAAACTTTGAGCGTGATATACATTATGTAAACCATAGGGAAAAATATAAGACTATAAGAGGGTGGGAGGGGTGTGGTTTAAGACACTGGGCTGCTGATCGCCATCGCCAATCTGCTACTCTTTGGTCCATGAGCAAGGCCCTTAACTCTCCGTGCTCCAGGGGGCGCTGTATCATGGCTGACCCTGCGCTCTGACCAGCTTCCAAACCAAGCTGGGATATGCGAAGAAACTGCAGTGTGCTGCAATGTATATGTGACAAAAATATAATAAATAAATGTTCTCGAATGCCCTAATAATAATCCTGCATTCGTACGTGATCATAAGGAGCAGACTTTGTAATTGCCAATGGATTTGGTAAACGGCTGTAATGGCTGCTTCCATTTTTGACGCAAAACAAGAATCGGAGTTTGCTGTTGCCATTTCAGGATGGAAACCAAGATTGACTATTTGTGTGGCCGAAGCTATTCAGTAAGAGAAGAAAGGACGTGCGGCCGAGGACAATTGTGTAACTCAATTCAGAACGCGGTCATTTAAGGACGAAGGAAAGAAGCACAAATAAAAGAAACAGGCGCAAAATAAGATTGTGGATCATTGGGCCATTTATATATATGGAAATGGATCACCGCCGATTTCCTTTAGCCTTATCCAACTGAGAAAAACTGTGGATGGATAGATAGCTATCTATATCTCTCCCTCATACACGCATACATTTTAGATATATATATATATATATATATATATATATATATATATATATATATATATATATATATATATAT
Source organism: Kryptopterus vitreolus (assembly GCA_030449085.1). Lineage (NCBI taxonomy): Eukaryota > Metazoa > Chordata > Actinopteri > Siluriformes > Siluridae > Kryptopterus > Kryptopterus vitreolus. Next base: position 9,167,523 of record JACRUU010000025.1, on the reverse strand, counting down.
ATATATATATATATATAGATATATATATATATATATCATACATACACATTATATACATACACACACACACACACACACACACCTCTTTATATACTCCTGCCCTAAACAACTCTATTATATGATAATGTGACACAGAGAGCAACAAGAAAAGCCTGGGCTATAACTAGGGCAACTGTGTTACCATGGTAACAGACCCACACTGACAGTAAAAACTTTACTTTGTTAGCTTTGCTTTATGTAAATTACAAGGCAAATACTAGTATTCCCACGTCGGCACGGAATCGCTTTTAAATATTCATCGGTGTGAAACGTTACTGCGTTCTGTTACAATCGGAGTGAACACCAGCACGTCAGAAGGTGCGAGGTGATGAAATGAAAAAGGTTTGCCAAAGGAAAAAGCAAACAGTTAGAACGCAGGCAGTTATACTTAAGGGGTACTTCTTGAAAGGAGTGGCAACAGGATATAAATCCTGCCCATTCCAGAAAGGTTACAAGTGTGGGCTACTGTACAACCCGTTAACACACACATATACACTTTCCTTGCCATCTCTTTCCTACAGCATCACTATAAAAGCAATCGGCTTAACGTTTCTGATCCTTGTTTGCATACAGTTGTGCGATGACGAGTCACGAGGCCACAGAGCGCTTAAAAACGAGCTGCACCGATACGGCTCGCCACTCACCTGTGAAAAGGAAGAATATAAGCACCATGATCATGGTGTATCCAAAGTAAAGTATTGTACTGGCAGCGCCTTGGATTTGTAGTTTGGAAAAGAAATAATGCACAGCGTAGATGAAGAGATAAACGGCAGTGAATCCACTAGTGAGGAATGAACGCCACCACCAGTGATAATCCTATAAAAGGGGGGAAAAAAACAGAACAATGGTTGGGCGAAACAACACGTCACTAAACCACACTGTAACTGGTTTCCTTCATTGTTAATTATTACGATATATTGGTGAACGCAAGGCCTCGGAAGAAAATCCCTTTTAAATGCAAAGCAATTCACAATGGATGCCATTTTCAATTATTACTAATTAGATTCATGATGGGGGGGGGGGTTAGTCGGCGCGCTCATTGACATCCGAAAGCCTCACCTCGGCACACAAATGAAAGTAGCAGAGCAGAATGGTGGCTTCTGAACATGTGATGAGGAGGATGATGAACACCAAGAATAAGAAGCCAAACATGTAATACATTTGGTGAGACCTGCAAAAAGAGAAAAGGTCACAAAACTTGCGTAATAATCCAACTATAACAGAGTTGTGCATGCCATGTGAATTATTAATAATATAGTACTAGTTATAAAAAGCTACTACTCATGATAATAATGATAATAATAATTCATAATATTAAAATATCAGGGTACCAAATGCTGTTGAGTATAAAAAAGAGCTGGATGAAGATGCAGCCGAAAGGCAGGATGCCGCCCATGATAATGCCTGGAATTGGTTTGGTAAAAAAGGACTGGTCTGGGATCTGCCGTGGGATCTGGTTTGTTCGCACTGGCAATTCTATAGCCTGTAAAAAAAAACAAAAAAGAAACGCGAACAATCGAAAAGCCCTGAAGTGCATACGTCAACAGAACATGCAAATGCAAGGCAATCGTCGTAAAGATGTCTAATTTTAATAAGTGGTCGTTTTAATATTTCGGTTCCCTTGCGAGATTCTCCAGCTGCCAGGATATCCGACCACGAGTTTGCAAAGATCCGCGAGGAACGAACGAGCTTGAAATTCGAAATGTAAAAAAGGTGCAGGATGTGTCCCCAGGCAACAGCGATAAACAATAAAATATCTCGTCTGTTGGTGAACATGATACACTAGGGAAAAATAAAGTCCACACAAAATAGGCATTTCCTGCTTTTTAATATTCATTCTGAAGTTTAAAAAAGTACAGCCAATAAATAGGATATAAAAAAAAAAAAAATAAGTATAGATGAGGAATTACTTAAAATATGAAGCAATTAAAGCGACATAACCAGAGAACCTGCTTTAAAAGAAATCATTAAAATTTTGTTACTATATCGTTTTGTACCGTTAAAATGAGCATTTATGAGGAAACTCATCTGCCTATTGCTAAATTTAAGCATCCCAAATAAATAAAAACTGTCTTCCAACAAAATCATACAAGCAATGGACCTCATTTACAACGGGAACAGGGACAAAACCAACACTCGTCCCACTATATACATTACTAACCATTTCCATAATGAACATGTTGGGTTTTATGCTACAGTTTTCCTTTTTTAATTTTATACGCGCATTAATATGTGGCTTTGCTGTCATGTCCGAGACAACAAGCGACAAGATAACAGCGCCGTCCCTAAATACAAAATCCCGGGGCAGTTATTTACCTAAACATCCATGGCCATATACATTTTCCCAGTTAAAGAATCATGTGTAACTGATATGCTGTTCCATGAAAACAGTATGGTAGCAGAGAAGAGTTTGAATGCCAACCCATCGCACGACACACACTCACATTCACACACACACACACATTCATACACTAGGGACGATTTTACCAAGGTGCCAATCAACCTACCGTGCATGTTCTTGGACCGGGAGGAAACCGGAGAACCCGGAGAAAAAACCCCTGAGGCACGGGGAGAACATGCAACTCCACACATATGGCCGAGACAGGAATCGAACCCGGACCCTGGTGGTGTGAGGCGAACGTGCCAACAACTAAGCCACCGTGCCCCAGTGATGTTTATCTATCTGCAAGTGTATGAATGTGTGTGATTGTGTGTGTGTGTGCCCTGCGGTGGGTTGGCATTCCATCCAGGGTGTATCCTGACTTAATGCCCATAGACGCCCGAGATAGGCACAGACTCCCCGTGACCCGAGGGAAGCTCGGATAAAGAGGTAGAAGATGAAATAAATGAATGATACAGTATTCATACTGATGGATTCAATACAAGTCAACATGAAGTAACGATTTTGAAAATAAACATTAAATGGCACGCAAGTAGTTGTATTGGAGTTTAATTAAAACCGCACCACCAGGACTGAACGTGCAAACCAATTCATTTATAGTTCGTCCAACTCTGATATTGTCATATGGAAAACAAAATGTTATTTGCAATAACAAAATCGGCTAATACAATGCAAAATATTACACAGAGCCCATATCATCGTCAAGCTGTCAGACGATGACTCACATCACCACCCGTTCGCAACCAGTGATTATTTTCATAATGTCTGGCTCTGCAACTCGGTTTAGAGCATCTGGTCTGAAAGCATGAGCGCGCTGTCTGAGGGCCTTCGTCCCGTCATCTCAATCTGACCAGCTGTCTCAATTCTAGACAAGCCCTTTTCCCTCTCACCGTCCTCATTAAGGGGCAAGTTTTACACTCTCGCCGTGACGAAGCTCTCAAAATGGAAAAGAGTGCGTTCACTCATTGCCTGGTTACTGATTCTTAGAACACGCGTGAATATTTGGCCAATGAAAAAGGTCTTGGATCCAACGTGTTATTGGTGAGATGCATTCATTCCTTCATCTTCTACCGCTTTATCCGATCTTCCCTCGGGTCACGGGGAGTCTGTGCCTATCTCAGGCATCTATGGGCATTAAGGCAGGATACATCCTGGATGGAATGCCAACCCATCGCAGGACACACACACACACACACACACACACACACACACACACACACACATTCACACACTAGGGACAATTTTCCAAGGTGCCAATCAACCTATGGTGCATGTTTTTGGACCGGGAGACTCCACACACACACACACACACACACATGGCCGAGGCGGTAATCGAACCCGGACCCTGGCGGTGTGAGGCGAACGTGCTAACCACTAAGCCACCGTGCCCCCTGGTGAGATGCCGAATTTATTTAATTTAACTGATTATTATATTGCACTGATGTTGCATTGTGTAATATTGGTCACTGTTTAATATTCTGGTATGATACAGGACTGGATTCAAGAACACATAAGACAACTAATGGAATCTTCGATAGATAGAAAGAAAGACATATACTGAGACTAACACCAGTAAGCCAATTAGGTTTAAGAAGAAATTTCTGTTGAATTGCATATTATATTCAGCCTACTTTAGTATTTGAATTTTGTACAAATAAGCATTAAGCATACATAAGATATAGGCTCCTGTGTCTCGTGATGTTTTCGCGGTTTTGTATGTATGCATGTATGAACATTTAAAGTAGATTTTTAAAGGTATTGAGTGCCACAAAACAACATCTTGTGCATTTATTTATTGTTAGAAATAAACACGTTTTTTTTTAAAGGCATATAGTGGATGTAACTTTTTGTGTTGATGGCAAAACCACCACATTTTCTACATAACTAGTAACATTATGTTTTTTTCTGGATGGCTATGAAAATCCTGTCTGGTTTAGAGGGGATTAGACATAATGGCACAGAAGGGTGAAAAACCGGTAGAACTGGGTGCGGGTCATTCCACGAAATGCAATGACTTGCATAAAAGCGCATTGTCACTGGCGTACTATCTACGCACTATTCACTAATACTTCTGACAACCCTCTAAATAACCCACGACCTAAGATCAAATAACCATGATATTTCTAATTAATAAAAGCTTCTAAAATGTACATTCTGATTCTCATTCATTCATTCATTCATTCATCTTCTACCGCTTTATCCGATCTTCCCTCGGGTCACGGGGAGCCTGTGCCTATCTCAGGTGTCTATGGGCATTAAGGCAGGATACACCCTGGATGGAATGCCAACCCATCGCAGGGCACACACACATTCATACACTAGGGACAATTTTCCAAGGTGCCAATCAACCTACCGTGCATGTTTTTGGACCGGGGGAAACCGGAGAACCCGGAGAAAAACCCCCTGAGGCACGGGGAGAACATGCAAACTCCACACACACATGGCCGAGACGGGAATCGAACCCGGATCCTGGTGGTGTGAGGCGAACGTGCTAACCACTACGCCACCGTGCCCACATTCTGATTCTGAATCCCATAAATCAAACCTAAAGGTTGAACTAATCCAAGTAACAACAGTAACTCACCGATTTCTTGAAGCCAATATACGCGCCCACGAAGGTAAGAGGAACGGAAATGCCGAACCACAGTGCCAGGATAGCGATCAACGTTCCGAACGGGATGGCGGCAGACGAACCCTCCACCCACAGAATCAGATTCATCAAGAAGAAATCGGCAAAAACAATGCTGTGAATGACAGTGTTATAAAGTGAATCGTTTTAAAGGCCTATTTTCCTATTTTTTTTACGGCAAACTCAAAACGCAAGACGAAAACTTACCCAGGACACAAAAGTGCAGTCAATAAAACATTCGTTTTCCATTTTTCCCCACCAAAACCTAAAGAACAACAAACAATCTTTCTGTTTATTTGACGACAGACAATCAGCAAACGCTTATTTAACACTGAACATTGATCTTTCATAAAAGTTCATATATGCCCATTTTTTTTTTTAATAATACTTGCCTAAAAGCATCATTTGCTTTAATCCTTTAGTCGTAAATTTCACTACAACAAAACTTTGTTGCGCTTATAAATTTATATAAATTAATTGAAAAAGATTAATTATTAAGATCATTTAATCTGTATTTTAAAAAGGGAGGAGGGGACATGCTTTGATACTTTGTGCTATATCATTACATAAAAACTGTATCTATTATTTTTCTTTTTTACCCATTTTAACTATACATAATGGACCAGCCCTGTAATATTTTGCACCTTTAGCATAAACATTTTGATAGGAGATATCCTTACACTTGTACAGTCTGGCTGATACGTAACCAGCAGGCGTGCCCAGCAGGACCCACAGCACCACTGCACAGGTCATAAGGGCTCCTCTGTTTGCTGGAGACAAAAATCCAAGGCATGCTAGAACTGGGAGGAGGGGGGGGGGAGAAAAAGCATTACAGGAGTACTGTAAACAAGCCACAATTTACCTTTTCTATAAAAGACTGACACATTTCTACACACACACATATATATATATATATATATACATATATACACACATATACACAGATATATATACACACACACATATATATATATATATATATATATATACATATATACATAATATACACACACACAATACACATATATTATATATATATATATATATATATATATATATATATATATATATTACACACAACACACACACACACACACTCAATTCATTCATCTTCTAACGCTATATCCGATTTTCCCTCGGGTCACGGGGAGTCTGTGCCTATCTCAGGCATCTATGGGCATTAAGGAGGATACACACCTGGATGCAATGCCCAAACCCATCGCAGGGCACACACACTAACACACACATGGAAACAATTTCCAAAGTGCCAATCAACCTACCGTGCATGTTTTGGACCGGGAGGAAACCCGGAGAAAAAACCCCCTGAGGCACGGGGAGGAGGAGGAGAACATGCAAACTCCACACACAAACGGCCGAGACGGGAATCGAACCTGGACCCTAAAGGTGTGAGGCGAACGTGCTAACCACACACATATCTATATTATATATATATATATAAATAAATATATATAAATATAAACTTAACTTAGAGGCACGGTGGCGTAGTGGTTAGCACAGTCGCCTCACACCGCCAGGATCCGGGTTCGATTCCCGTCTCGGTCATGTGTGTGTGGAGTTTGCATGTTCTCCCCGTGCCTCAGGGGGTTTTTCTCCGGGTTCTCCGGTTTCCTCCCGGTCCAAAAACATGCACGGTAGGTTGATTGGCACCTTGGAAAATTGCCCCTAGTGTATGAATGTGTGTGTGAATGTGTGTGTGTGCCCTGCGATGGGTTGGCATTCCATCCAGGGTGTATCCTGCCTTAATGCCCATAGACGCCTGAGATAGGCACAGACTCCCCGTGACCCGAGGGAAGATCGGATAAAGCGGTAGAAGATGAATGAATGAATGAATGAATAAACTTAACTTTCAGGTATTACTTACAGAGCGTGATGAAGGTCATGATGAAAATCTGGGCGCCCTGCCCCAGAAAGACAGACAGCAGCATTCCACTCCTCGGTGGTCTGAACACATCCCCGTGTACCTGCTTCCACCCTGACTCCTCTTGGGCATCCTCCTGTAGCGCAGATCAGACAGAAAGAAAAAAAAAGACGTCAGAAAACAAAACTTATTTTATTAAATAGATATTAAAATACATATTAAATAGAAGCAGCTAAAGGAAAAGACAAGTTCAATCAGTCCATTCTCATCTACAGCTGACCCATTTCTCGTCCCCCAAATATCATTATTAGACACTGGCTACGTGAGAGTTTGATGGTACATTTAGGATATGAGAAAACATGGTGCAGAGAAGAAATACAACCAAACGGCAGTCAAAATTTAAGTCATCAGCCATTTGCATGAGTGAGTATTTGTGTATCGCATTTCCTCACGATTACTGAAAGTGCATTATAAACAAGACACCATGTTTTATCACAAAGAAACATCCCAGAAATTAGGCATTCAGCAGTCACCAAAAAACAAACAAAAACAAAACAACACCCTGGAAGGATATGCAAACCCTGCCTGGGAAAAGTCTTACATATGCAATGCCTGACTGGAGGTGGATCTTAACCAAGTCTGCCTGCAAATGTTACAAATGAGATTTCAATATCTGGCAAAGCCGATGGATGAATAGACAACTAAGAACAAAAAAAAAATGTAACTTTCATTCGGAATTCAAACTTGCTTTTTAATTATGCATCCAGAATAAAAGGCAAATGGATAGAAACCATTATGACTGTCAATAGATCAACATATTGAATTGCGATTAATCACATGATTGCCACGCTGACACGTTTCTGTTTGTTCTGCATGTTATAAATATATATATCGATTTCACTCAAAATCTCCCCCTTTAATTATATAATTCGTTATTAATTTCACTCTGAAAATTAATCTTTTAATATTAATTTCATGTTCCGTTTCAATATTCACAATAAGGGGTTGTTTTAAATATGGTACGTGGCTCCTTTAAGAATTATGTTTTGATTTTGGTTGCTTTATAATCCATATAAACTGGTTATACGTTTAGGTTCCTTACGGTAATATAGTGAGTAGCTCATTGTGACATGCGCTGCTAATGGGTGTAATTCGGGGAAATTTAGGAAGAGGGAATGTGTGCATGTTGATCTGTGCTTTTTGTTAATAAACCGGAGAACATACTTAGATACAAGTTAACACGTTATTAACTTTGACAGCCCTAGACTATATCGATTACTGAAAACGTGAAAAATTCAAACACTAAAGTACACTGATCAGGTTTGTACTAGAAATTCAGCTCGCTGTGACAATACTGTCGGCCCAATATTATTGCAAGCTGCTATAAAGTTTTAGTTCAAGTGATTACCTTGGAACGGATTATTATTTATTGCATTCAACAATAAATATTAAAGAAAAACACTAGTAGTCCTCACAAACCAAAACCAAAAGGTATATCAATTTACAGTGGATGTCAAAAAAATATATATTTAATTTGTTATTAAGTTAAATAAGCTCTATTTGCACGTGACGGTGAAAATACAACTGTTCAAAAATCGTATCAAAGCTAAAAGTATACAAGGTAAGAAGTCCTGTACCTGGTCCACCTGGTTATACCTAGCGATGTCCTTGTGTAGTGTTCTCAGCATGATCATGGCCACCATGCCCGACAGGAAGAGAACAATGACCAGGGAGTTCATGATGCTTCACAGAATGCAGAGGAAAAGGTTATTACTATGCATGAGGACACCTGAGAACATTGATACTTAAGTGTGAGGGAGAGAGAGAGAGAGAGAGAGAGAGCCCCTACCTAAACCACTGGATGTTTGTATGAGGCATGGAGACCAAAATGTAATCCCACCTTGAAGCCCATTTAATCTTATCCGTCTTCTGCAATAAACAAGGCGATACCAAAATGTCAGGATAGATAGATAGATATAGACATATAGATAGATGGATAGACAAATAAGAAAAACCGACAGAGATAGATAGACAGAAAAACAGAAGTATAGATAGACAGATAGAATATAGACAGATATAGATAGATAGACAGACAGACAGACAGAAAAACAGACAGACAGATAAACAGATAGATAGATAGAAAAACAGACAGACAGACAGACAAACAGATAGATAGATAGAAAAACAGACAGATAGATAGACATATTAGAAAAACAGATAGATAGATAGAAAAACAGACAGATAGATAGACATATTAGAAAAACAGATAGATAGACAGATAGACAGATGGACAGATATTCGTCCAAATGTTCCAAGGACACACCAGTGATCTTACCTCAAACTTGACGGAATAGGAGTAGGTCACTTGTAGATTGCTGGTGAACTCTTTTGGTATGTCCATGGGTGGCCCATCGCACAGCAGTTTACTTCCCTCTGGCTGTTTAATGCTGAAATAAAAGTAAATAATAAGTTGATTCTGTCTCTTTAAATGTCGTCTGCTTCGGTAAGAAAGCAAAATGGTCAAAAGGGAACGCTGTTGAGAGAATTTATAATCACTTTTTGTGTCCTTCTTTATCAATTTCAGGCATTTCTGCCTCTTTATGAAATCTCATTTTAAAAAAACGACTCGATAATAAGAATATTGAGGCACGGTGGTTTAGTGGTTAGCACGTTCGCCTCACACCGCCAGGGTCCGGGTTCGATTCCCGTCTCGGCCATGTGTGTGTGGAGTTTGCATGTTCTCCCCGTGCCTCAGGGGGTTTTTCTCCGGGTTTTCCTCCCGGTCCAAAAACATGCACGGTAGGTTGATTGGCACCTTGGAAAATTGTCCCTAGTGTATGAATGTGTGTGTGAATGTGTGTGTGTGTGTGTGTGTGTGTGTGTGTGTGGTGTGTGTGTGTGTGATGGGTTGGCATTCCATCCAGGGTGTATCCTGCCTTAATGCGCATAGACGCCTGAGATAGACACAGACTCCCCGTGACCCGAGGGAAGATCGGATAAAGCGGTAGAAGATGAATGAATAAGAATATTTCATTAGCTGCTGTGACATGTTGATATTGTGGTAAAAACTAAATTACTAATTTACTGTACCTTCGTGGCTCTAGTCTCGCACCGACTAGCCGAGCACCTGGCCAATTCTGATTTTCCCCGCTGTGGTAGGTTATGGTGATATCGACGTGATTGAAGATGTAGTATGAATTTTTCCTGTTGAACTCCGACTTAAAGCAAAAAAAGAGACGGTATTTAAAGCACAGGCGCAAAAAAAAAAAAAAAAAAAAAAAAAAAAAAAAAGAATACACAAAACTGCAATCTAGTCTTTAAAACATTCCAGCATTGTAAGACATTTGTGTCTAGCGAGATAAACGGGTTTAAGTATCACAGACTCGTGGAGATGACGGGCAAACAGTTCACTCACGCTGATGACGCAAGCATCTTTCGAACGTCCGTCAAACGTTACCAAGCAGCCAATGGGAAAGCCAGGATTACAGTACTTTTGTCCGTCCTCCACATCGTAGCACCATGTTACAGGCATGTTGTCAACAATCCTGCAAACAACTTATAACTTATTACCATGCCTAAATGATCTATTGATATTCAAATGGAAAGAAAAAACAGAGTGAATCTGTGAAACTTCCTCCACCTGTTTCTTAGCAACTAAATAAAATGTTAATGAAGAGAACCCATTCAGAAACACACTCACCAGTGATGCTGGTAATTCAGCTCCATGCCTCTCTTAAGGAAGTCCAAATTAGTTTTATCTTCCTCTTTCGATGGATCGTACACTTTTTTGCACACTTCGTGGCAAGACACATCTTCCCCAAATTTGAACTGAAACAGAATATTTATGGCAGGACAGGAGCATATTTAATAAGTAAAAAAAAAGGGTTTAAAAGGACAGTAATATTGACCCACATTATGTTGTAAAATAAGCAAAAAAAGTATGGTACATACACACATATCTATCTATCTATCTATCTATCTATCTATCTCTATCTATCTATCTATCTATCTATATATATATATATATATATATATATATATATATATATATATATATATATATATATATATATATATATATATATATATATATATATATCTATATATATCTATATATATATATATATATATATATATATATCGATATATAATATTACTATATACCACACACACACACACATCTTCCTCGCATGCGCGCGCGGGTGTATGTGTACGGTGGTTTAGTGGTTAGCACGTTCGCCTCACACCTCCAGGATCCGGGTTCGATTCCCGTCTCGGCCATGTGTGTGTGGAGTTTGTGCATGTTCTCCCCGTGCCTCAGGGGGTTTTTCTCCGGGTTCTCCGATTTCCTCCCCCGGTCCAAAAACATGCACGGTAGGTTGATTGGCACCTTGGAAAATTGTCCCTAGTGTATGAATGTGTGTGTGTGTGTGTGTCCTGTGATGGGTTGGCATTCCATCCAGGGTGTATCCTGCCTTAATGCCCATAGACGCCTGAGATAGGCACAGACTCCCCGTGACCCGAGGGAAGATAGGATATAGCGGTAGAAGATGCATGAATGAATGAATGAGAGAGTGTGTGCGCGCGCGTGTGTGTGTGTGTATGGGCTGACAGGGGCTGACCAAATTTACAGCATTTGGCAGATACCTTTATCCAGAGCAACTTGCGACTGAGCAATCAAAGGTTAAGGGCCTTGCTCAAGGGCCCACTAGTGGCATCTTGGTGGTGGTGGAGGTGCGGTTTGAACCCCTGATCTTCCGATCCAGAGGCCAACGCCTTAACCACTGTACTATGACCTCCCTGAAATCTAACGTAGCAAGTGTTTCAAAAATTCATTAACATCTCATTACACGGACGTAAGGATGATTTCGTGCGCCGGAGAAGGAGTGTAAACAAGTATCATCTTTCAGCGTGCAGGACTTCAGGTTACAACTGGGCTCCGACTGAAACACCGTTCTACCTTGTAAGGTGAGGTCTCGATTCTCTCCCCAAACAGCACCTGGCCAAGGTTCTCCGAGGGCCTCTTCTCACGCTCGTCTTGGCAAAAGTCAAACCTATAATATGTAAAAAAATAAATAAAAAAAACTTAGACAACAGATCCATTGTAGGCAGGGATCACCTTTAAGGTAGTTGAAAGGCACTTACACGTCATACTCGTAGGGCAGGACGGATTCCACAGAGTCCAACCGGTTTACAAACAACTGGATTTCACTCTGCAGAACAGAAACGTGATCATGCATTGACAACGCTGTTCAAACCAAGAGATCTTACAACAATGGCAGAGAAACAACAATGCCCCCCCCCCCTCATCTCTAGCTATCAAACCGCCCCAGGTGCACCACAATGATCTGTTCTGAGACCGGTCACACCTCATTTCTGGGATCTAACCAAGCTAGATCTAATACAGCGTGACTTGCAGGAGCTAATCAGTTAGCTCCTGGGCTACACTTTCAACAGGACGCGGGTGTGAATGCTAACAATAAACAATACTTTTGTATATACAACGCGCTGTGTGTGTGTGTGTGTGTGTGTGTGTGTGTGTGTGTGTGTGTGTGTGTGTGTGTGTGTGTCCGTTCTGTAAAGCTGTCTCTAATACGAATATTTCGGTGCGTGGAGGGGGTTTGACAACGTCACCTGACAGTCACTGCTTTGCTTGTCCTCCGTGCAGAAATTCACCGGAGCTAAACCCGGAAGGTAGAATCCAGAGACGGTGCTAACGGCGATCAAACTACTGCACACAAGTATACAGCATATACAGTCCGGGAGCTTCATTTTTTTTTTTTTTTTTTTTTTTTTTTTTTTACTAAGACTTCGGTTTCGACTTCGTTCCAAATCTGACACACATACAAAAATAAATAAATAAGTAAAACTCGACTAAGAAGCGGCTTCTTCCTTTGGCTGTAACATTAACAACGCGGTAAGACAGCCCTACCACCACCAAACCTCCTGTTCAACTCTGCACACACTTATGACCAATGAGGGACGGTGGTTATTCCTCCCTGCCAATCACGAGGCTAGTGGGCGTGGACCTAAAAGAGCTATATTTGCATATCGTAAACGATAGGGCGGGGTTTGTTGATGACGGCTTGAGTTGAGAGCAGTAGCACAATGCGCGCGCACGCACGCACGCGCACGCACGCGCACGCGCACACACACATTAAGGCGGGTCCATATTGACTGCGGGGGATGCGTGTAAGCCTGCCCACGGATAGTTTTGATTGGCTGTTGGACTTATTGTTGTCGTTGTTGTCATGAAAGTACGGTGGCCGAGAAGGGGGGAAACGCATGAACAAATCATAAAACAAAATAACAAATCCTAGAACAAAATAATAACAAAAACAAAAATAGCAAATTCATACAAGGTCAAAAGGTAGGTACAGTTTAAAAATGGAATACTCGCCGCTCATTGGACAAGACACCTGTCAGTCAAGATATTCGGGAAGTAGGAGATCTTGTAACATGTACGTTTTATTACTTTGGGTTTAGTTCACAATTCAAATGTAGTCAAATTGCAGAAGTAAACAAGCAATACCTACCTTTTTACCTTTTCCGCTGTGTTTAACTTGTCGTGCTAACGTGTTTCCGGATTTATTGTTTTGTTTTCGGATTTGTTCATATGTTTGATAATTTGTTGTTTTGTTTTTAGATTTGTTATTTTGGTTTCGGTTTTAATAAAATTTTGTTTAATTAATGAGTTTTCTGTATCGTTTATATGATTTCGGATTTGTTATTTTGCTTTATTATACATTTTATGATTTGTTTATGTGTTTTGCCCTTCTCGGCCACCGTATAGAAACCAACAACGTTATAGAGAAACAAAAAAAAAAAATAAAAAAAATAAATATATATATATATATATATATATATATATATATATATATATATATATATATATATATATATATATATCAATATGATAATATGTAATACAATGAAGTGCTGCATCAGAGACATGCGTCTTAGTCGGGGAGACTGAATAGCTTTTCATACACATTCATACACTAGGGACAATTTTTCCAAGGTGCCAATTAACCTACCGTGCATGTTTTTGGACCGGGGGAGGAAACCGAGGAGAACTCGGAGAACTAAAGAACCCCCTGAGGCACGGGAAAAGAGCACCGACTCCCCACAGAGGAAAAAACCCCCTGAGGCACGGGGAGAACATGCACAAACTCCACACACACATGGCCGAGACTGGAATCGAACCCGGATTCTGGAGGTGTGAGGCGAACGTGCTAACATAGTTTAACATACTCCTCTGAAATAAAAAAATGCCTATAGTTATTCATTATTAATGATACTCATCTATCTATGGATCACATTTCTCACAATAATAATAACTAAAGAGAACCTTGTAGAAGCATCTCACTGATGAGTTGTGCAATTTTTAGAACAGGCCTGAGAGCTACTCACGTGGTCCTTGGGGGGCCACCCGGTTCTCCCAGTCATGGCATTGGTGACCCCTGCACTATACATTGCAACACAAGGCTCAAAAAGGTTGGTGGACCCCTGGTACAGTGCATCCCTCTGCCGTGGTCACACAGAATAGGAAGCGGAGAATCATTTTAAAGCTGCTGAAAAACATTGTGAAAATTTTCAAGTAGCTTTTTTTCCCCACATATCCCAGCAATGGTCAGAGCGCAGGGTCAGTCATGACACTGTATCCCTGGAGCATAGTGGTTTAAGGGGTTTGCCTAAGGGCCCAAAAACTGGCATCTTGGAGATACTGAGACTTGAACCTCACACTTTCCTATCACTCAAAGTAGCCCAGCCCTAACCACTAAACTAACACTTTCCAGATTTTTGCATTTCCCAGTACAGGCTCATACCTACAACCCTAAAGCAAGAAACCAAATCTTCTTCTCACATAATCTCCAGTATGCACGAAAACAGAAAAAGCAACCGTTTTATCCTACATGTTCTTTACACTATAGGCTCCCATACTGCTGATTCTAAAGGTCGCAGCAGATTCCCTTGTCCTTTGGCACCATATGATGCAATGGCTGAAATCTGATTGAATAGAACACCAATGTAAACAGACACTCTTAGATGCAGTGCACCTGAGAGAAAGAAATATATATGAAAAGGTAAATCAAGAGTTTCTCAGAGTGTCTACACAGCCAGAAGAGAAGGCCTTGACTGCCTGCCACTGATCTATCGTCCATCTGTCTCTATCCATTTATCCATCCATCCCTCTATCGACTCTGAACTTGGACTCGGCATTGTGATCCGAATCTGTGAGCTAAAACATTAGGATTATGTTTTAATCCTAATTAAAGACACAAAAAGGATGTGATTATGCACCCAACAACACATTTATTTCTGGTCTATGTTTACTGATAAGAAAAATAGAATGTTATTATGTCATTGTATGTCGCTGTATATTAGATTAAACGCTAACTGGACAATTAAAAAAAAAAGTGAAAGCAGTTTAGAATGTTGATTCCGTTTTTGACCAGTAAGTGGCGCTCTCACAAAATGTTGTTTTTTTCATGATCCCGAAAATGACTAAAAAAGAGCATATTATTTCTATTGCTGAGATTCACACACACACACACACACACACACACACACACACACACACACACATATATGACTTTACATTGCAGACTATTGTCTGAGCACACAGCTTTTTTTATGATCCCGAAAATGACAAAAAAAAGCATATTATGTCTATTGCTGAGATTCACACACACACACACACACACACACACACACACACACACACACACACACACACACACACATATATGACTTTACATTGCAGACTATTGTCTGAGCACACAGCTGGTGCCCCAATTGTTGCATCATGGCTATTTTGGATAGCTATTTATACAATTTATTTATTTATTTGTTTTTGCATTAGCCATAACCTAAAATCCAAAATCTGGTCATGTAGGAGCAACATGTCAAGTTCTCTACTATAAACGTCAAACAGTGCAATGTAAGGTCATATATATATATATATATACTTTACATTGCAGACTATTGTAATGTACTTTTTTAACTCTACTGTACTGCACTGTAAAGTGCTCTTTACCAAACCCTTTGCTGTACCTGCCCTTCTCACCAATAAGAATGAGGTGTCGTCAGCTCACTAACAGCAGGATCAGCATCTTCCAGCTGGCTAGGCAGCTCCAATGCTCCCAGTAGTTTGCCATTGTTAATTTATTGCAGGTTTGTGCCATGTACAAGGCAATATCCTCACTAGGGCATCATCAGTGTATCTGTATTAGGCCCCTAGGCAGCACATATGTGGGTGTAGCACTTCGTCTGGTGAGACCACTAGCGACACAACACTGGCATCAGCGGCACTCAATCTGCTTGTTATTATCCATATGAGCCAGAACGCATGCCACCGATTTCTGGCTCTGGAGGCTTTCTTGGCTCCTTCCTTGTGTTTATTAGTTGTCACCGGACAAGGGTGTTTGTGCCTAGCAAGATGTTTTGGCTGTAGTTCTTGGGCTAGACTTTTCTTTATAGTATACAGGGTCAAAGTCTTCCAGCTGTGCACAGTGTGTAGCACAGCTGTACAGGTCCGACACCATGCCTTTTAAAATGGTCAACGGAATCCAGTGAGCACACAGCTGGAGCCCGTCTTCCACGTATTAAGGGATTTAAACTTGGGCCCTATGTGCACAATTGTTGCATCGTGGCTATTGTGGATAGCTATTCATTCATTCATTCATCTTCTACCGCTTTATCCGATCTTCCCTCGGGTCACTAATCTTCGTCACGGGAACTCACTTTGGGGTCCTAGTCTGTGTCTATCTCAGGCGTCTATGGGCATTAAGGCAGGATACACCCTGGATGGAATGGAATGCCAACCCATCGCAGGACACACTCACACACATCACACACACACATTCATACACTAGGGACAATTTTCCCAAGGTGCCAATCAAACAACCTACCGTGACCGTGCATGTTTTTGGACCGGGGAGGAAACCGGAGAACCCGGAGAAAAACCCCCTGAGGCACAGGGAGAACATGCAAACTCCACACACACATGGCCGAGATGGGAATCGAACCCGGATTACCCTGGAGGTGTGAGGCGAACATGCTAACCACTAAGCCACCGTGCAGAGCTTTCAGTTGGGTAGAGATTGCGACCCTTTATTACATGAGGAACATATTTTGAGTCTGAGTTCCTGAGGAATGTAATTAAGTGGTGGACTGCAATTGTCTTTAGATTCCACCTGTTACGTTCAGCGCATTTTTGTTGGTATTTTTAAACTTGAAAACACACAACAGCGCCAGGAATTTAAAAAGACAAACTAGAGTTCCAAAAGTGCAGTGTCACTGTGGCTAATCACTCCATAGGGCAGGGGTGGGCAATTATATTTTCCAAAGGGCCACATGAGAAACCTGAGGTGTGTTTGTGGGCCGAACCAACAATAACGTTGAACATAACTTATGTTCAATATACATTTTTTCCACTTGTAAAGAGTGTAATGATATCATGTTCACTTGGAATGATATGTTCATTATGCTACCAAAAGAATAAGGATATTCTATTTAAGAAAAAGAGAGAAAAAATGGCTGTATTTTTCCTTCACTGAGCATACGGCAACAATGTCAGCGCTGCTGTGCGGTTATACTTTCTTCTGGTGCGGCAAAGAAGGCGAAGCAGTTCAGTGGGCTGGATTAAAAGGACCAAGGGGCCGGATGTGGCCCCGGCCCGTAGTTTGCGCACCCCTGGTAGGGGAAATAAAATTCGTTTTGAGCATGAATGAAAACTCTTAATGAACCAGGGGGGGCACGGTGGCTTAGTGGTTAGCACGTTCGCCTCACACCGCCAGGGTCCAGGTTCGATTCACGTCTCGGCCATGTGTGTGTGTGGAATTTGCATGTTCTCCCATGTTCTCCTGTTCCCTCTCCCCGTGCCTCAGGGGGTGTTTTTCCCTCTCTCCGGGTTCTCCGGTTTCCTCCCGTCCCCTTCCTCCCGGTAGGTTGATTGGCACCTTGGAAAATTGTCTCTAGTGTATGAATGTGTGTGTGTGTGTGTGTGTGTTGTGCAATGTGTGTGTGTGTGTGTGTGTGCTCTGCGATGGGTTGGCATTTCATCCAGGGTGTATCCTGACTTAATGCAGGATGTGTGTGAATGTGTGTGTGTGTGTGTGTGTGTGTGTACTGCGATGGGTTGGCATTCCATCCAGGGTGTATCTTGCCTTAATGCCCATAGACGCTTGAGTTAGATACAGGCTCCCCGTGACCCGAGGGAAGCTCGGATATAGAGGTAGAAGATGAATGAA
This sequence comes from Kryptopterus vitreolus, assembly GCA_030449085.1. Taxonomy (NCBI): domain Eukaryota; kingdom Metazoa; phylum Chordata; class Actinopteri; order Siluriformes; family Siluridae; genus Kryptopterus; species Kryptopterus vitreolus. The sequence continues at coordinate 9,149,320 of JACRUU010000025.1, read as the reverse complement.
TGAATGAATGAATGAATGATTGAATTAATGAACTAGGGCGCAACCAGGGGGCAGTGTTGGGGCGTAACTAGTTACGTGTAACGGCGTTACGTAATTTAATTACAAAATAAAAGTAACAGTAATCCGTTACAGTAACTGCGAACAAAAACGCAATTAAATGACATTTACTTTTGAAAATATCGAAGATTACAAATCCCAAAGACCACCTGCCTAACACCGCCGTCAACAAGTTAATTTGGAAGCAGCTCAGTTTAGTAAATATACCCCGCTTTTTCCGAGTGCCACCTTTTCCGAGTGCCACCTAAATGTGGACAAATGAAAGAAATTTAAATGTAATCAGTTAAAAACAATCAAATCTAATCAGTTACTTTACATTTATAAAGTCATTGAAAAGTTACACTACTTATTAAATTTTGAATAGTGTAATTTGTAATCTGTAACCTATCCAGCTTCCTTAATTTCTCTTGTCGATGGAGTAAACGAATGAAGGATGGAAGGAATGAAAACTATACTGATTGTTGCTAAAGTATGCAGAAATAAGTTCTGTTAACAGTTAAATGCGTCGTGTCTTGGAACATTAAATATTCAAACTTGAAAAATGATGTCATTTTATTTCATCAGTTGTTGTGTAAATGCAATGTAATGAATATAATTAGTGTATTGAATTACTTTTATTTATTGTATATATTTTACATGTAAAAAAATACTTCGTATATCATTCAAGGTTATTCAAACAGGCACTGTATTATTATTATTATTATTATTATTATATTTGCTTTTAATTTCTTTCAAATTTTTAGATTCAATGGCTGTTTAGAACATTTATTCTTTTCCGCTGCATTGTTTATTGAAGTCGTTTCCCGTTATATCGTAATATTAACTTTTACGTGCCCGACCGCTAGTCAAGTATTGCGCATGCGCCACCCTTTCTCGACTCCCTCGGGTGGGCCATCTGAATGGTTAAAGCGAGCGAGGAGGTGCTGCTCCGGTTCTGCTGTTGAGTGTGGTCGACGTGCTCGGGTAAGTGCTTTTATGCCTGAGCGTCATTATCTCGGGTTAATTATCTCGCCTTTTAACTTAATAAATAAGCGGCTTTAAACGTGAAAGTTGTTTAATAAACGGTCGTGCGTTGAACGTGCAGCGGATTCCGCCTCCTCGCTAGCATGCTTCTCCACCCAGCATGCTAGTAATACGGGCGGACACTGAGTCACAAATGCAGGCCCGTTGTATTGTTTAATATGTAATTTAATAAACGATTTACAAATATTACAACATTTGGCCACGTTGTTTTTAGTTCTGGTAGAAACCCGAGTAGTGTGAACATGCCGTGTGGAAAGGGCTCCAGCAACATCCGCCATTTTGTGAGTCACGTTAACCAAACCGCACGCTGAGATTAGATGTTTGTTTGTTTGTGGTTTGTTGCGGTTTTATTGCCTCGCAAGTCGCCACGTTGTGTATTCATCGATATTTTCCTTAAATAAACGTTTAGTAAATGTTACCTACTTTCAGGGCTCGTTCGTATAACCCAAAGCTAACGTGTTAGCTCACACGCCTGATTGTCCAGGTACACGTGCACCTGGTACGCGCTCTAATTACCATAAGTACTAAACTATCTTTATTCATTTTCCCACCCTTACTTTCACTCAATTCTTTTAATCATATCTGAAACGTTTACAAACCATGGCTTAGAAGTCACTGGTCAAATATACATCGTAATGTTCTTGCTGTCTTACTAGTGGGCCCTTGAGCAAGGCCCCTGACCCTCAATTGCTCAGTTGTAAGTCCCTCTGGATAAGGACGCCTGCAAACGTGCTGTAAATGTAATGGAAATGTGAATTTTGTGGTTGGGTTCTGCCAATATACATCGTAATGTTCTTGCTGTCTTACTAGTGGGCCCTTGAGCAAGGCCCCTGACCCTCAATTGCTCAGTTGTAAGTCCCTCTGGATAAGGACGCCTGCAAACGTGCTGTAAATGTAATGGAAATGTGAATTTTGTGGTTGGGTTCTGCCAATATACATCGTAATGTTCTTGCTGTCTTACTAGTGGGCCCTTGAGCAAGGCCCCTGATCCTCAATTGCTTAGTTGTAAGTCGCTCTGGATAAGGGCGCCTGCAAACGTGCTGTAAATGTAATGGAAATGTGAATTTTGTGGTTGGTTTCTGCCAATATACATCGTAATGTTCTTGCTGTGAGGTGTGTGAGCTGTGAGGCAGGGAGGTGGTGGCTTAGTGGTAAGGTGTTGGCCTCGGGAGCAGAAGATCACAGGTTCAAACCCCACAACCACCAGAAGATCGCAGGTTCAAACCCCACAACCACCAAGCTACCACTAGTGGGCCCTTGAGCAAGGCCCTTAACCTTCAATTGCTCAGTTGTAAGTCGCTCTGGATAAGGGCCTCTGCCAGCTAAGTCAAGCTCTTACTAGTGGGCCCTTGAGCAAGGCCCTTAACCTTCAATTGCTCAGTTGTAAGTCGCTCTGGATAAGGGCCTCTGCCAAAATTCCCTAAAAGTAATGGAAATTTTAATTCTGTGGTTGGTTTCTGCCAATATGCATCATAACGTTCTTGCTGTCTTACTAGTGGGCCCTTGAGCAAGGCCCTTAACCCTCAGTTGTAAGTCGCTCTGGATAAGGGCGCCTGCAAACATGCTGTAAATGTAATGGAAATGTGAATTTTGTGTTTGGTTTCTGCCAATATACATCATAATGTTCTTGCTGTCCTACTAGTGGGCCCTTGAGCAAGGCCCTTGACCCTCAATTGCTCAGTTGTAAGTCGCTCTGGATAAGGGCGCCTGCAAAAATGCTATAAATGTAATGGAAATGTGAATTCTGTGGTTGGTTTCTGTCTATATACATCATAATGTTCTTGCTATAGACAAATACTGTGAATCAGATTAGGCTGTTTGTGTGTGAAATGTATAATAGAGCCTTTTTTTCCCCCCAATAACTGTTTTTAGAGTTGACTATGGCGGAGGCGGACAGACCTGGAAAGCTCTTCATCGGTGGCTTGAATACTGAAACTACAGAGAAAGCTCTTGAAAGCTATTTCAGCAAATTCGGCCGGATATCTGAAGGTAGTTATTTTAAATTCCGAACAAACGATGCATCCTGAAACGAGTCATTTTGCATATACGTTTGTACTTGTGAGCTGTGATGAACAATTTTTTAAATTGAACCACGGAATGAAAAAACATTGAATTACCTCTGAGAAGTTCTGAGCTTACGGATTTGCAGACGCTGTCGGCGTAACGCAACTGATTTCCGCTAACACGTTTTTGCACTTTTGCGTCGAACAGTACTTTTGATGAAGGATCGCGAGACGAACAAGTCCAGAGGGTTCGCGTTCGTGACTTACGAGAATCCCGGCGATGCGAAGGATGCCGTGCGGGAAATGAACGGAAAGGTGAGAGCAGGATAAAATTAGGCTTGTGAGCTGTGATGATGCTTTATGGCAATGATCAGTTTGGACTGATTTAACCCAAATGTCCTCTAAGAAGTACTGAGCTTACTCGTGTACATTTCATCCATTTCATTTGATGTATAGATTTATTTCTTTTGGCGTGAAAAAATATTTACAGTAATCCCTTTTGCTTCCAAGGCCCTGGATGGCAAACCCATCAAAGTAGAACAGGCCACAAAGCCCCAGTTTGAGTCGTCTGGCCGTCGAGGTCCTCCACCGATGCATCCACGCAATCGCGGTTCTCCCCGAGGGCCACGTGGATCGAGAGGGGGTCCCGGGGGCATGCGGGGACCACCGAGCAGAGGTATTCATCAAATAATTCCTCATCATTTTTTTTTTACACATTACATGTGGGCTGTGATGATTTTTCTGTTATTTGATCCATTGGAGCTGATTTCTTTTCACTACATCTCTAAGAAGTACTGAGCCTGAGTGAGTGTTTTATTGTATGTCTGTTGGTCTGGAAAGTATTGTGATAACATATGGATTGTAGAACCTTTCTTTAAAGGTATGTCGTCCAGAGGGCCCCCACCAAAACGAGGGCCACCAATGCGTAATGGAGGTCCACCACCAAAGAGACCAGCACCTTCTGGGCCAATGGGCAGACGTAAGCAATTAAGATGCTAAATTAATCATATAAATGTGTGTTTTTTTTTTTTTTCCCCGTCAATTCTTTGGTTTGAATACGAATCCTTCATTTGTTTTGCAGCCCCAATGTCTAGGGATCGGGATCTTTACGGTCCCCCTCCTCCTCGTCGAGATTCATCGATGTCAAGGAGGGATGACTATCCATCACCACGTGATGATCACTACACTGTCAAAGACAGGTATGTCACACAAGTTAACTAGAACTGAGTGATTTGGTGTGTATCTTGGTGTCTCACACAATCCGTGCTTAAATAGCTATTCTAGTCGCGACTACATGAGCTCACGGGACAGCCGGGACTACGGCCCTCCACCACGTGATTTTTCTTACCGCGACTATCCGTCACAGTCCAATTCCAGAGATGATTATGTATCGGTGTCTCGAAACTACAGGTATAAAATGTTTCCTTACTTTTTGTATGAAATTTTAACTCTTGCGTGGCAAGCCCCCCCGCCCCTAACCCCCCCCCCCCCCCCCCCCCCCCCCCCCCCCCTTTTCTGACTTTAGTGATCGTGACAGTTATGGGGGAGGTCGTGAACCTAGAGGCTATATGGAGCGAACAAGTGGAGGCTCCTACAGAGAACCCTATGATGGTTACGGTAAGGCACCAAACTTTAGCGTTCCATAAACGTGCTTAAGGGGTGTACCCAAACGGCGTGCTGTGTGCTCCTGGGACAAGACGGCCTCATGTCAATCCAAATAGTCCAAAAACCTTCAAAGCCACCTTTCAACTCGAGTCGTACAATTTCAGAAATCGCATTCCACAAGAAATCCCTCATAAGATTTTCCTCGTTCTGTGAGACGTTCCAAGAGCCCAGTCTAAATCAAACGAGAAGCAAAGTGGTCAAACTACAGTCTCCTCTTGACCGCATTCCTAACGGAAACCAGTTGAAACCCATATGTTAACTTGGTGTAGTTCATAGAGAGCGCCAGGTTCTTTGGCATTTAGCTCACGGGACACTTGAGAGTGCTAATGGTCCTGATCTGTAACTCATTCATACCAGCCATGTGGAATATATGTAGGACTGTGGGCACTTGACAACATGAACAAAAAATGTCTGTGAATTTTGCCAATTACATGACCCGTTGACCCTGCAGGTAACTCACGCAGTGCCCCACCCTCAAGGGGCCCCCCTCCATCCTACGGTGGGAGTGGTGGAGGCAGTCGCTATGACGACTATGGCAGGAGTTCCAGGGATGGCTATGGCAGTCGCGACAGTTACCCCAGCGGTCGGAGTGAGTCGTATTCTGCTAGCCGCGCCGAGCGCCCTGCCAGGCAAGACCTCGAGAGAGGCTACCCTCCTCGCCAATACAGCAGCCGAGGCGCACCTCGGGGTCGTGGAGCTAATCGAGCAGATAGAGGAATGAACCGAAGTCGGTACTGAACTGGACTGTGTGCTGGGAAAAGCTTGGGTCACATTGTGAGACAGCAGAGAGGCGAAATTTTTAACTGCTAGATGAACATTAAGCTCCGGTTTCAATCTGTACGCATCCATGTCACGTTTTTTTCCTGAGTGTTACGGTTTTTCTTTCCCTCCCCCCTCCCCGCCGCCCAGCCCATCTCTCGTTAAATAGTACTATTGCCAATATACGTGCTGAGTGTTTAGTGTTGTGCCCTAGTGATGTTAAAAACGTGCAATGCCCCAAGAGTATTGTTTTTCATTTATCAATAAAAGTTTTTATCAAAACGTTCGTGCCCCGCTCCCCCCCCACCACCACACTCATGTTCGAAGAGGACCCGCGTAAATGGTGAAAACTCCGCCTCATTCATGGTCAGGGAAAGCTTAATCCATTTCAGATTGTGTGGAGAAACTTGTTGACTATGTTCAGTCTGTTAAGAACGAGACCATGTCTTTATCAGTATAAGTTTTCCTCAGTGCGAATGGATTCCTCGTCACAAAGCCTAAACATTGACGGCTTGCAACGACCAAACCAAAGACAAGCAATATGCAGGAAACAATCCAACAAGAGCTTAAACCTGACATCAGCTGGTAAGCAAAGCAAACCCTTTTGTCTCTGGTCTAAGTGAACTTGACTCGATGGTATGAGTGATCGCAACCTTCAGGTTAGTTAATACACCATCTTTACCTCTTCTGGCCTTACAGATGATAACCTGCAATCTAACCCAGTACAGTTATTCCATGCTTTTATCCAAACGAAAAAAAAAAAACACGACCAAAACCTGCCGCCAACCAAAGGAATCTTTTTTTTTTTTTTTTTTTTTTTTTTTTTTTTTTTAATAATCAGTGGATCATTTGAATTTGAAGGCCTGTAGTCTCAGGAATGACAATGGAGAAACACGGATTTCCAACTCTACCACCACATTCCAAGTGACACATGGCATTTTAAGGATATTAAGCTGAAGCCTCCCACCTCTGGACTATTTCTCCAATGTAGCATTAAGTCCATCTCTAATTTCAAATCCTATCCCGACCATTGTCAGTGGAACCCTATTTTAGACGTTGCCTTAGTTTTTAACCCAAAGCCGCTCACAAGCATGCCCATTCTAACAAAGGAGAAGCCTGGAAAAGCCACTGTTCTAATAATCGGCCTGGAAAATAAAACTGGAAGCCACTCAATTTGGATCCTGTTGAAATACATTTTTTAATGGATATATTAATAGATATATGTATTACTCAAGCAATATATTAATCACATTTTTTTCTTGTTGCAGGATGACCATAACAAAATGACCTGATCAACGGGACCAGCGGATATAGTTCTTCAGTGCTGATGGGTGCTTGGTTGTAGCAGTATATTCAAGCTGTTCGACAGTCTCACAGGTACATTTCACTCTCATCGACATGTACGTTTTCATCAGGTTCCAGTTTCTCATTTTCTTTGCCTCTGTTTTTCAGATCAAGTGTGGCCCTGCTTAAGCGAGTCCTTGCTTTGGACAGAGGAGTTGAAATCTACAGCGGCACTTTTGATGGGGGGGGGGGTTCCTTTTTAAATAAATATTTGCTCTACTTTTGAAGCTGTGTCCGTTTGTTTATTGCAGGGTTTTGATTGTATGTTGTACTTGCTTAATGTAGTCTCTAAACATGGCATGTGAAGTAACAATCAGCACAAATGTTCCTCCCATTCGCTGTGCATGCAGTTCTTTGTTAAAGATGAGGGTGGCGGGATGTTCAATATCCTCTTGTTGAACAGTCAGAGTTTGAATGTTGGTTTCTCGACGCTGTTCCGCAAAGCAGAAGTGTTGCGGATGTGGGCAGCAGCAGCAGCAGTGCGCAGCGGCCTGTGTGCTGCAGCAGCGCGGCCCGATCAGCCATGAACCCGGAGGAGCAAACGGTAACCTGGCTCATCTCGCTAGGAGTGCTCAATTCCCCGAAAAAAACCATCGCGGATCCGGAGGAATTTCTCAAAACCTCACTCCGAGATGGAGTCGTCTTGTGCAAGCTCATGGAGCGACTGATGCCGGGATGTGTTCTAAAGGTAACGCGATGCCGGAAGAAGTGTGTGTGTGTGTGTGTGTGTGTGTGTGTGTGTGTGTGTGTGTGTGTGTGTTTTTAAACACACTCTTGATTACTTTTAGTTGTACATGGCGAATAGGAATGTAACGGGACTGCGATGCTTCACACCGGCCCGGATAAAGTACCCCATGTTCATATTGTAAGAAAAAAAAAAAACATGCATGCCCATGCATTTAAATGCATCATTTCCAAGATAAGAAAAGTACCAAAAAAAAACACCGCCCAGTATAATTGCGATGTAAACTCTTGACTTCCTGCCCGAGGACAGTGTTCCGCATTCTCTAACGTCCTCGTCTTCTCCTGCCGCCTGTATCATGTTACACTGTAACAAAAGCATGTCCTCTCTACCAGCCGCTGTCCCACTTACAACGCTTTTTACATATTATATGCAATGCGTTACAGTTGCATAGTTTCACATTCAGAAAAAAACAAACATGCATGCTATTTAAAAAAAAAAAAAGAAAAAAGGCTAGAAAATCCCTATTGATTGCACACTTGCTTGTGCATGCACAAATCGAAGGGTTTATTTATTTATTTATTTATTTTGAGCTTGGAACTAGTGTAAACAAGTCCACAAATGCAGTCAAGGACATCACGTTTTGGACAAACGCTGTAATATCTCCTGGTGTATACGGTCATTCGGGTATAGTTGTTTTCGCAGTGTAGTCCCGCGTTCATGTGTCCATACTTGTCGCCGGAGAGCCCGAGCAGATCGTCACTTCCTCTTATAAGCTCTTTTCTTTTTTTCTCTCTCTCTCTCTTTTTTTTCTCTTTGCTGAGACGAGGAAAACAGGGGTTGTGAGTGTTCAGGGCAAAGAGTTTTTACTTT
>JACRUU010000025.1:9125914-9138414 GCA_030449085.1 Kryptopterus vitreolus | reverse complement strand
ATGCATAGCCTTTATTTGTCACAAATACATTACAGCACAGTGATATTCCTTTCTTCTCATATCCCAGCTTGTTGTGTGTGATTGTGTGTGTGTGTGTGTGTGTGTGTGTGTGTGTGTGTGTGTGTGTGTGTGTGCATATGTTTATATATATTCATTCATTCATTCATTCATCTTCTATCGCTTTATATCCGATCTTCCCTCGGGTCACGGGGAGTCTGTGTCTATCTCAGGCGTCTATGGGACATTAAGGCAGGATACACCCTGGATGGAATGCCAACCCATCACAGGACACACACACACACACACTCACACACACACATTCATACACTAGGGAGAATTTTCCAAGGTGCCAATCAACCTCTACAGTGCATGTTTTTGGACCGAGGAGGAAACCGGATATATATATATATATATAGATATACAGATATATATATATATATATATATATATATATATATATATATATATATATATATATATATATATATATATATATATATATGTGTGTGTGTGTTAGTGTGTGCATATGTTTATACATACACACACACACATAATCAATATCGTTTATTTCAGGGACTTTTACACTGGTTTGAAATCCGATTGATTGTTGAAAACTATTAGTATTGTACATATTGTTAGAGGAAATGCTAAGCAGATGTGGGTGAAGTGTGAAATGTTCTACGCGAAGTCTCCATAGCGTCTCTATCTCTGTTATACCCGCAGTAACTCGCGAACAATAAGCCGATTCTCCCAGCACGATACCGCCGCTCAATTCTTCATCTTGTCTTGTGCAAAGCTGCTAAAGGCTTTATTTCCGCCGATCAGAAGACTCCGATGCACTCCGGTGTACCACATAAAGTCTCTATTTAGGATGTTTAATTTAAAATGTGAAACCCAACCTGTTGGAAGAAAACAGATAGCGGCCTGGGGAGCGAGGGACGAATGTGGAGAGGACGATTTGCAGGCCTCTGTATTCTTTTGGATGGTGGTATAATTGATCAACCCAGTACAACATGCTTTTCAGCCTCCCTATTGATTTCTGCATTACTTGGCCGGTCTCACCTTTATCTCTTTGTTTCTTTCCAGTGTTTTGAACCGGAGAGCTTGTATACCGGGGAGAATTTCAGCAAGATCCTGTCTACATTGTCCGCAATAAACATCGCCACTCAAGGTAATTTCCTCGCAGTGCTCATGCCACATCCAACACTACGAAGTGATGCATCCGTGTGATATTGGTGTTTGTCCAGGGTTGAGTGACTAATTTTGTCATTAGCTGAAGCTCGTGTTTATTTTTTTCCCCTCAGTATTGTGAACACTAATTAGTCCCGCATAAAGCGCGATGAGTAGCTCTTTCACAAATGCTGCAGTGGCAAGATTTTTGCTTGTTTTTTTTTTTTTACGGTATTCTATGAGGAAAAACAAATGCACAACATATGTTAATACTTGGGTTGAGCCTTAAATTACAAGCTATTTCTATTCTAGCTCGGGCTCGGGTTTTTGGTCATGCTACATACCATTATGTAAACGCACTAAACCTCTGCTTGCATTGCTATGAATACATTTTCCCGCAGTTCACATCCATTACCCAAAAGAAATACTCAGCTGTCTCGTCATTTTTTAAATTTATTTATTTATTTATTTTTAAATATGCAATTTGTGTAATTCCCTTTGAGCCAGGTTACATTTGTATGACATGCCTGCTAATTATACTTCATGAGCGTATGGTATAGGGTTGGTCAGTGGTTAGGGTGGGATTCTACCAGAGGGTATGGGAACTACGAAGTGGTACTAGTATGGTAATTAAAGGCGTTTGTAGGCAAAATATTTCAAGACATCCTCAAAAATATGAAAAAATAATGTACTAAAAGTACAGATTAAGTGCCTCATGTATATTTTACAATGTATTGCGCACTCAATTAATTAACGATCCGAACACGTTACATAGCTTGCGTCCATTTGGAATTTTTAGCCTTGCCCTGCTTTGACACTATAATGTTAGAGGGCTTTCTTGCACATCCATCCTTCCCAAAGTCCCCCCCTGCAGCATTCCAACTCCATTTAGATTTGACCTTTGACTCCGCTCTTCCCAAACTCTCCGTCCGTCCGATCCGTTTGGTTTTTGTCCTGTGTGTATACGTGCTTGAATGTTTTCGGTCTTGGTTTTTTTTTTTCGACAGGTCGTGGAATTCACTATTAATCCAATGATATCGTGTTACTTAAGCCCTGACAAATCATCTAAAGAAGGGATAAAGTGAAAATACACTTGATCCTTTTGGTATGGTGTGCTGTTAAGACTGTAGGAATATACCGAGTTAAGGCTGTTAAGTAACAGAAAGGTTGAAATCTTGGAACGAACGCTAAAGAGCTTTTCTCTATACCTCTCGTGCTGCTTCTGTCATAGGAATGAAGCCAAAATAGCATTTTCTATAGATAATAAAATGCAGAGGAATTAGTTTTTCCTCTGTGGCTTCTCACTCTATCTCGTATGCAAATAAGAAGAGGGTGCTTTTGCCAAAAAAATAACTTGATGGGTTACTAATATCCCTTCCAGATTTCCTTGCCCTGTCCTGATATAATCCTGTAGCCTCCATTTTTGTCCCGAAAGGCTTTTCACTGTATTTTCAGAATCAGAATCACAAACAGCTTTATTTCCAAGTATGTTTACACACACAAGGAATTTGCCTTGGCGACAAGCGCTTCCAGTGCAGAAGAAAGGACAGACATGGATGGGATATAACAACACTGAAAATAAATAATAATGTACTGTATGTAGGTGGGGGCACGGTGGCTTAGTGGTTAGCATGTTCGCCTCACACCGCCAGGGTCCGGGTTCGATTCCCGTCTCGGCCATGTGTGTGTGTGGAGTTTGCATGTTCTCCCCGTGCCTCAGGGGGTTTTTCTCCGGGTTCTCCGGTTTCCCCCCCGGTCCAAAAACATGCACAGTAGGTTGATTGGCACCTTGGAAAAAATTGTCCCTAGTGTATGAATGTGTGTGTGTGTGTGTGTGTGTGTGTGTGTGTGTGTGAATGGGTTGGCATTCCATCCAGGGTGTATCCTGCCTTAATGCCCATAGACACCTGAAATAGGCACAGACTATAGATATATATATATAGAGATATATATAATATATATAGATATATATATATATATATATATATATATATATATATATATATATAGATATATATATATATATATATATACATACATTCATTCATTCATCTTCTAGCGCTTTATCCGATCTTCCCTCGGGTCACGGGGAGTCGTGCCTATCTCAGGCGTCTAGGGGGCATTAAGGCAGGATACACCCCGGATGAAAATCCCAACCCATCACATGACACACACACACACACACACACACACACACACACACACACACACACACTCCACATTCACACACTAGGGACAATTTTCCAAGGTGCCAATCAACCTACCGTGCATGTTTTTGGACCGGGGGAGGAGGTGGAAACCGGAGAACCCGAAGAAAAACCCCCTGAGGCACGGGGAGAACACATGCAAACTCCACACACACACACACGGCCGAGATTTGGAATCGAACCCTACCCTGGCGGTGTGAGGTGCTAACCACTAAGCCATCGTGCCCCCATATATATATATATATATATATATATATATATATATATATATATATATATATATATATATATATATATATATATAGATTCATTATATTCATTCATTCATTCATTCTTCTACCGCTTTATCCGATCTTCCCTCGGGTCACGGGGAGTCCTGTGCCTATCTCAGGCGTCTATGGGCATTAAGGCAGGATACACCCTGGATGGAATGCCAACCCATCGCAGGGCAAACACACACACACATACACTCACACACACATTCATACACTAGGGACAATTTTTCCAAGGTGCCAATCAACCTACTGTGCATGTTTTTTGGACCGGGGGAAACCGGAGAACCATATATATATATATATATATATATATATATATATATATATATATATATATATATATATATATATATATATATATATATATATACTGATAATATATGAACTGTTCCCTCTTAATATACACACTTTTTTAAATTTATTTTTTGTTTGATTAAAAAGCCTGTGTAAACAGTATAAACAGTCATGTGACCCTCATCTCTGAGGCTAGACTGGTGAAAACCAAAACCCACCATTATCGCAGCTGTTCTATTTATCGTCGAGTTTGTAGCTTGCGTAGCACGTGTGACAGGCAGTGGTGTCGAGTAACCAAGTACAAATGTTTCATTACCTTACTTAAGTAAACATGTTGGTTATCTGTTGTTTACTGGAGTAATTATTTCTCAGCTGACTTTTTTTTATTTGCTTTCACCAATGAATGAAATGCAGTGAATGACAGAAAAGAGAAATGGAAATCAAATCATTATTTGGTGTGAACACACTTTACCTTCAAAACAGCAGCAGTTCTTCTAAGTGCACTTCATTCATTCATTCATCTTCTACCGCTATATCCGATCATCCCTCGGGATCCGGGTTCGATTCCCATCTCGGCCATGTGTGTGTGGAGTTTGCATGTACTCCCCGTGCCCAAGGTCGTTTTTCTTCGGGTTTTCCAGTTTCCTCTGGTCCAAAAAACATGCATGGCAGGATGATTGGCACCTTGGAAAATTGTCCCTAGTGTATGAATGTGTGTGTGTGTGTGTGTGTCCTGTGATGGGTTGGCATTCCATCCAGGGTGTATCCTGCCTTAATGCCCATAGACGCCCGAGATAGACACAGACTCCCCGTGACCCGAGGGAAGATCGGATAAAGCGGTAGAAGATGAATGAACGTTGTGTAGCACCTTGGTCCTGGGGAAACGTTGTTCCGTTTCACTGTACTGTATATTGTTGAAATGGCAATAAAAGCCGACTTGAATTAAAAGTTCAGGAACGCTAATCAGGAGTCAGAGTCTTATTGTACACTTCTTAGTTAATGAATGTAGTGTATAATTTAATGAATCAAATAGATCAAAATATTGAGCCTCATTAAATAAAGATAGTGAAGGGATCTGCAGAGCCGCGTAAACGTGGTTAAGGACGTCCCTGGTTGGCAAAAAAAAAAAAAAAAAAAAAAAAAAACTGGATTCCCCCCGGCTAGTGTGAATGGGGCCTCTCATTCAATTTGCAGCAGCTGCCCGGTTCTGCTCTGGCCAACAGACAGTTGTTTATTGAGCCGACTGTTTCAGCAACTGACTGCATCTGCATAAGCACATGTGCCCTTTTGGCTCACAGCCTGCTGAGCGTGACAGAATTTGTTACACAAGCCTGTCGCTTTCTCTCGCTCATAGTTCTGTCTGACTCGGTTCTTTTTTTTTAATAAATAATTAAATCAATGTGACTTTAAATGAAATCAATGTTAAATCAAATTAAATATGCTATTAATGGGAATTCATTTATAGGATAAAACAGATAATCAGAGAGTTTGCCACAATTGAAAGTCAACAGAAGGAAGAAGATTGAAAGTGTGTGTGTGTGTGTGTGTGTGTGTGTGTGTGTGTGTGTGTGTGTGTGTGTGTGTGTGTGTGTGTGTGTGTGTGTGTGTGTGTGTACACGTACACATTGTGAATTGGCGCTTAGTTGATTGACCCCTATAATTCCATCCAGTGAACCGAAAAACATGGTACACATTTTTCCTTAATCGAGTTTACAACCATAGTTATTTATTTATTTATTTGTTTGTTTTCTTTGGTAAAGACACAGTTGGAGCATCTTCACTCATACCACCACACACACACACACACACACACACACACACACACACACACACACAGGTTTGGAAGGCGTATTTTCCCTCGGATTGTGTAAGCAGAGCAGGTGGAGGGCAGCACTATGTGAAACGGAGAGGTAATCAGGAGGCATGATGGCCCCTGCGGAGCGGCGTTCTGTTCAAAATATGAAACAGAATGCTCTTGCCGTATACACCGCCTCAGAACATCGAAACAACAAATGGAACAGGCAGAGCTGTGCTGCACTCATCATCAGCATGCAGTTCAGACGCAGGCTTTCAGGGCACAAGAGCATGAAAGCAGGGCGATGACTTCTGATGTGCAGGGTTTTTTTTTTTCGGGTTTTTTTTCCTGATTGTTTTTAGGCGCTTGTGTGTAAATGTTTGATTTACAGTCTGTCTAATCTTTCGGTCTTGTTGATCCATTGTCGGTACCTAAAGGTTACGGACAAACCGAGAAAGGGAAACGAGAGAATTGTGGAAGGAGTGGTAAAAGGTCTATATGAGTATATTGGGGACGAACCTGAAGTGTAACTGGAAATGACAACAACACATCAGTCTGCTTCTCAGATGTTTATTGGAATTTGTTTATATCAAATATCATTAAACAGAAATACATGAATAATAATATCATATATATATGTGTGTGTGTGTGTGTGTGTGTGTGTGTGTGTGTGTGTGTGTGTGTGTGTATATGTATGTGTGTATATACATGTGTATATATATATTATATATATATATATATATATATATTATATATATATATATATATATATATATATATATGTATGTGTGTTGTATTATTTATCTATCTATCTATATATATTGTATATATATATATATATGTGTGTGTGTGTGTGTGTGTGTGTGTGTGTGTGTATATGTATGTGTGTATATACATGAATAAAGAATATCATATATATATATATATATATATATATATATATATATATATATGTGTACACACGTACATACATATGTACGTATATATATATGTATATATATTACATACCCCTTTGTTCTCTCCATCTTGCTAGACCGGGGTACTGAGAGGCCATGTCCCCAGTCCAGCTCGTCTGCTCCTAATTCATCGCCATCGTCCAATTTAAAGTCGAAATCTTTGCGGAGACAATCGAAAGCAGTGGTAAGACCTGTCCTATTTCTGTCCCACACATGTCCTATTTGCCTAAATGTACGATCGGTGTGGTTTGCCCAGGAAATGTCCGAAAATGGCGCAGGCGGTCAGTTGGTGGTAAAGGCGCGCTTCAACTTCAAGCAAAACAACGAGGACGAGCTGTCGTTCAGCAAGGGCGAGCTGATCCATGTCACCCGGCAGGAAGAGGGCGGATGGTGGGAGGGGACGCTCAATGGAAAGACCGGCTGGTTCCCGAGCAACTACGTCCGAGAGGTCAAACCGTGTGGTAAGTAATGAGGTCCGCTATGAGAGGTCACATTCACTATGGCATGGACTATCCGCAATCCTTCATGATCGGTGTATCAAATTCAACAAACAACGACACCAAACAAATAAATAAATAACTGTTTAGAACACTTTAATACCTCTGAGTGTTCACAGTTTTGCATAGAAACAATGTCCACCCCTTCCCGCAATGTTCTGTCCCTCTCCCGCCCCCTCCCGCAATGTTCTGTCCCTCTCCCGCCCCCTCCCGCAATGTTCTGTCCCTTTCCCGCCCCCTCCTGCAATGTTCGCCCTCTCCGCCCCCTCCCGCAATGTTCTGTCCCTCTCCCGCCCCCTCCCGCAATGTTCTGTCCCTCTCCCGCCCCCTCCCGCAATGTTCTGTCCCTCTCCCGCCCCCTCCCGCAATGTTCTGTCCCTCTCCCGCCCCCTCCCGCAATGTTCTGTCCCTCTCCCGCCCCCTCCCGCAATGTTCTGTCCCTCTCCCGCCCCCTCCCGCAATGTTCTGTCCCTCTCCCGCCCCCTCCCGCAATGTTCTGTCCCTCTCCCGCCCCCTCCCGCAATGTTCTGTCCCTCTCCCGCCCCCTCCCGCAATGTTCTGTCCCTCTCCCGCCCCCTCCCGCAATGTTCTGTCCCTCTCCCGCCCCCTCCCGCAATGTTCTGTCCCTCTCCCGCCCCCTCCCGCAATGTTCTGTCCCTCTCCCGCCCCCTCCCGCAATGTTCTGTCCCTCTCCCGCCCCCTCCCGCAATGTTCTGTCCCTCTCCCGCCCCCTCCCGCAATGTTCTGTCCCTCTCCCGCCCCCTCCCGCAATGTTCTGTCCCTCTCCCGCCCCCTCCCGCTCCCGCAATGTTCTGTCCCTCTTCCCGCCCCCTTCTGCCGCAATGTTCTGTCCCTCTTCCCGCCCCCTCTCTGCTGGCCCTTTTCCGCCCCTAATGTTCTGTCCCTCTCCCGCCCCCTCCCGCCCCTCTCCCGCAATGTTCTGTCCCTCTTCCCGCCCCCGCCCCTTCCCCATGCAATGTTCTGTCCCTCTCCCGCCCCCTTCCCGCAATGTTCTGTCCCTCTCCCTCTGCCCCCTCCGCCCCCTTCCGCAATGTTCTGTCCCTCTCCCACCTGTCCTTTCTGCAATGTTCTGTCCCTCTCCCCGCAATGTTCTGTCCCTCTCCCGCCCCCTCCGCAATGTTCTGTCCCTCTCTTGCCCCCTTCCCGCAATGTTCTGTCCCTCTCCCGCCCCCTCCCGCAATGTTCTGTCCCTCTCCCGCCCCCTCCCGCAATGTTCTGTCCCTCTCTCCGCCCCCTTTCTGCAATGTTCTGTCCCTCTCCTGCCCTCTCCTGCCCTCTCCTGCAATGTTCTGTCCCTCTGCCACTGTTCGCCCCCTTCCCGCAATGTTCTGTCCCTCTCCCGCCCCCTCCCGCAATGTTCTGTCCCTTTCCCGCCCCCTTCTGCAATGTTCTGTCCCTTTCCCGCCCCCTTCTGCAATGTTCTGTCCCTTTCCCGCCCCCTTCTGCAATGTTCTGTCCCTGTCCCTCTTCCCGCCCCCTTCCCGCAATGTTCTGTCCCTCTCCCGCCCCCTTCCGCAATGTTCTGTCCCTCCCTCAATGTTCTGTCCCTCTCCCGCCCAGCTCACACAAACAAATATGTTATTTTGTCCCGTTCTTGCTCCCATTCCTGCATTAATATGATCTTTTCTCTGGCAAGCAATATTTAAGTCACTTCCAAACTTATATATCATTCATTTTTATTTATTATATATATTATATATATATATATATATATATATATATATATATATATATATATATATATATATATATATATATATATATATATATATATATATATATATATATATATATTATAATATATATATATAATATATGCTACAGCAAATTGTCCGCATATCAGATTTGGCGCGTGTGTGTTTTTTTTTGTTTGTTTGTTCTCTTCATGCCCTTCCTGTCGTAACCCTCCCCATTTATCCAGGCTTAGGAGTGGCACCAGGAATGCACTGGCATGTGAAAATTAACGGCTGGGAAGACTTATGGGTTAAGGGCCTTGCTCAAGGGCCCAATATTGTGGACAAGAATTTGAGGATACTTTTTGAATATTTAGTCAACGTTTGTCGTTATAATCTAAACTCGTCTGCTAAATTTTCGAGTGTGGATCCCAAAAGTTCCCAAAAAGGTCGAGCTTTATAGAAAGCCACTCGGGATCTTCCAAGTAAACCATTTCATCGTGGAGCTTTAGCAACTTTGCTTCGGGTCTCCTAATGCGCGGAAAGGAAAAATGGAACGCTAGCTCATAGCAAGTCATTCTATACAAAAGTTATCAGTCGATTGGAAATGTCCCAATACTTTGTCTATATAATGTTTAGTCAGAATCCGGCATTATGTAGGAAAAGAAATAGATAATGTGTTAAACCTAAAACCAACATTTTACCCTTTAGAACTCCTTGAGGAGTCTAAAGAGGAAGATTAAAAAAGGAAATCTTATATAAAGCACACTTTAGTATATAGTATATTAGTATATAGCAAATATAAGACTATTATTTAGTAATGTCAAGTTTAACTTGTTATTTATTAATAACGATAATAATAATATATAATAATAACTTATTATTATTGTGATTATCTGGCGATATTAAATTTCAAGCTTAAAATGAAAGAATTCTACGAATAGGCTTAAAAATGTCATCACAGTAGATTAAAATCCACTGTGTTTATGATGTACTTTTGTGCGCATGCAGTTTAGAGATTGGAGATGAATTGTGTGCAGATAGGATCTCAGTCATTTTGAAGTTCACATGAGTGTCATTTTCTGCTTTTTGATTGCCTAAGCTCTTTTTTATTGTTTTGGGTTTTTTTTCTGTTTGTTTTCTGTTGTATTTAGCACTATGTGTGTTGCACACTGCAAGCTTTGCGTAACAAGGGGTGTGCAACAAATCACCCCCCCCCCCCCCCCCCCATTTGTATTCTGATATAACGGTCCTCATTAAAATTGCTAGTTCATTAATTCTATGCTATTACAGTGAGGAATCCTAATATATGAATGGCGAGTTTATTGTTATGCAAATGCGTAAAAATGTATTCTGAATACATAATGTATAAATATTATTTAGGGCTGTCAAATTTAGCGTGGTAAGGGCATATTGGATTAGTGGTTAGCACGTTCGCCTCACACCGCCAGGATCCGAGTTCAATTCCCGTCTCGGCCATGTGTGTGTGGAGTTTGTGCATGTTCTCCCCGTGCCTCAGGGGGTTTTTCTCCGGGTTCTCCGGTTTCCTCCCCGGTCCAAAAACATGCACGGTAGGTTGATTGGCACCTTGGAAAATTGTCCCTAGTGTATGAATGTGTGTGTGAATGCGAGTGTGTGTGTGTCCTGTGATGGGTTGGCATTTTATCCAGGGTGTATCCTGCCTTAATGCCCATAGACGCCTGAGATAGGCACAGACTCCCCGCGACCCGAGGGAAGATCGGATAAAGCAGTAGAAGATGAATGAATGAATAACACTTTAACAGCACTGATTTGATCAACGCAGCATGCATTAAAATCTGCCGGCCTGCTTACTTCACTCTGCGTTGTATAATAGCAAATATTGAGTGGAAATATAGCAAAGCTTGAATCAGAATCCCTCCACAACGATTTGAGACACTGAGATCCCAGGATGTCCTTCGGAAAAAAGGATGTCCTCTTTACCCTCGGAAAGATTCACCCATTAGCCTCTGACCATCTCGGCCTCCTAACCATCCCCATATCTACTGATCAGCTTCATCATTCCAGTCTCCCAGCAACCAGTAAACTGGTGTGTGGTGGGAGTTCTGGGGCACTACGGCTGCCGTCACATCATCAATGTGGATGCCGTACACTGGTGGTGGTGCAGGAGGAGGAGGAGAGTGACCCCCCCCCTCTCATAGTGTCTAGAAAAGTGCTATATAAATGTAAAGAATGATCATGATTTTAATAATAATGATAATAACCCATACATATCCTTTCATATTTTGGATGCCTTTATTAATAATGTACAATTTTGAAAGTGTTCATTTATACAAATAAAGAAAAAACACTGAAGGTGTGTACTGTATATACATGTTGACTTAAAAAAAAAAAAGGAATGAATGAATAAATATTATAATTAATTCATTAATATATATACAGACTGATAACAGTCTGTATATATATATATATATATATATATATATATATATATATATATATATATATATATATATATATATATATACACACACACACACACATATACACACTTTATTAGACCCTGTGCACTAAGCTAAATGAAGATACATAGTGTTATGACCTCAGCATCGTTGGGTTTGGGATGAATATATAGTTATAAATATATTCTTTCTTTTTTTCCCAGAGAAACCAATCTCCCCTAAAGCGGTAAAGGGGTTCGATGTTCCCCAGCTGACCAAAAACTACTACAGTGTGGTGAGTTCCCTAGAATGAATGAGCGAGGCCGATCGTATCCAGTTGCAAGGTCGGTTGTTCGAGACTCCTAGGGAAAGACCACACGCTCACGATGTTGCGGTTGTGTTGTAGGTAGTGCAAGATATCCTGGATCACGAGCGCGAGTTTGTAAAAGAGCTGCAGACGGTCCTCACCTGCTACCTGCGACCCCTACAGGCCAGCGACAAGTAAGAGAGGATACATTTATAGATCGAAATCGCGTTCATTATTTATTCAAAATGGACCTGGAGTTGTTTATTTGGGTCAGGGTAATTATGCCGTATTAAAATTCATTCTTGAGAACGCTTAATTTATGCCCCCAATTTTTGTCTCGCATATGATGATGTGTGTAGGGGCACGGTGGCTTAGTGGTTAGCACGTTCGCCTCACACCTCCAGGGTCCGGGTTCGATTCCCGTCTTGGCCATGTGTGTGTGGAGTTTGCATGTTCTCCCCGTGCCTCCGGGTTTTTTTCTCCGGTTTCCTCCCCGGTACAAAAAGTTTGCAAGTTGAAGCCAACGCCTCGGTTCTGACTACATCACTGTCTTTACTGGGTGTTTTTACGGGATATTTGTCATTTATTTACAGTTTAATTGGGTTATCCACTCACATGCTGATCTTGCATGAGTTTCTCTAATGGGGGACGCTGCTGAATGATGCGCATCAGAGGATATATGCAAAGTCCTTTGAAAAAGACGTGGTTGTACGCCATATACCTGCATATACCAGTTTGTCCGGTGTGGCGGGGATATTGTCCAGTGTAAAGTGACTGTTTATGTTGTGTAGAAATTGTCAATCAAGAAAAAAAAGCCTCCCCTCTATTGCACAGATCCGCACTGAACTGCTACGAGTATCAAAGCAACATGGATGAATGCGAAGA
>JACRUU010000025.1:9103414-9123414 GCA_030449085.1 Kryptopterus vitreolus | reverse complement strand
TTTTGAATAAGTGTCATTTATAATCTGTAATCTATTGCATTTCCAAAGTAACCTTCCCAACACTGGTGATCGCTCCTAACTCCTGCATCACAGTGCTAATGACGAACTGTTTATATTCATTCAAACCAATGTTAATGTTGTAAAGAGGGCAGGTTTTGGCCCCCGTTATCAGTTCAATCAGTTTTGCTCTGCCAAGTTTACTGAAAGCTTTAACGTGTCAGTGCTAGAAAAAGGCCATTTGTTCATTTCTATCATGATAACAACCTGGAACCCAGAAGGCATCCACGAGGACATGTTGTTTATACGCTTTGCCTCACATTCCAGTCCACGTTTGATTATAATTGACAAAGGGCTTTTATTCCATATCAGCGCAACATAAGAACATGTGGACAACCGAGCAAAACAGCAGGAATGAAGCGAATGGAAACAACACAAATGATACACCCTAAATAAATAACAACACGGTATAAGAATGATGATTCTTATCAAGCTATGATCATTTTTAATAACATTCATTCATTCATTCATCTTCTACCGCTTTATCCGATCTTCCCTCGGGTCACGGGGAGTCTGTGTCTATCTCAGGCGTCTATGGACATTAAGGCAGGATACACCCTGGATGGAATAACAACCCATCACAGGACACACACACACACACACACACACACACACACATTCATACACTAGGGACAATTTTCCAAGGTGCCAATCAACCTACCATGCATGTTTTCGGACCGGGGGAGGAAACCAAAGAACCTGGAGAAAAACCCCCTGAGGCACGGGGAGAACATGCAAACTCCACACACACATGGCCAAGACGGGAATTGAACCCCCGACCCTGGAGGTGTGAGGCGAATGTGCTAACCACTAAGACACACACACACACACACACACACACACACATAAAAACTAGTATATGCATGAAAGTAATCTATTACATTTCCAAAGTAACCTTTCCAACACTGTATGTATATATTTGTATAAGTGTGTGTATATATATATATATATATATATATATATATATATTATATATATCATAAAACTTACCAGCAGCTGTTGTATATTATATTAATATGTCCATTTTATTGACATTTTAATTGCTTTTCATTTTAATAGCCATCAGGTAGGAGTAAAATAGCACCAGTTTGTCACTAGGAGGCGCCATTGCGCTTACGCGTCGTGTTGGGTCGCGTTCGACACTGTTGATTATGATGCTTTCACCCAGTTTTTCTTTCGCGGCGTTCCTTGCATAGCATATAAATGCGAAATGAACACTTCTGGCAGGGGTAAGTGAGGTGGTGGTGTGGGGGTAACACACTACTTCCTGCATGTGAGTCTAAACCCAGCAGCAAACTGCCAAGGCAACACAGGAAGTTGGCCCTAACCCAACAGGATATCTTTAGATGTGGTTGTGCTGATGGAGAAATTGAGCGTGCGCTCAAATAGCATCTCAAGCTGCAACATTTTTTTATTTTTTTTGCAGCGTTTTTTTTTTGGTTTCTTTCCACAGCACGCACTTAGTGAAAGCTTTGTGTTGTGATGAATCATCTAACTTGGACTGCTTTACTCTAAATGCAGTCTTTCACCCAAACCAAAACAATTGCTTTCTGTTAGTGTGTCAACACTTCTGATTTTGTGAGGTTTTTTTGTAAATGTCATATTATACACCGTTTGCCATAAGCCGCTGCTCAAAACAGACGCGTTTCACAGGAAATTTCATTGAAAATACGCTGGTATTTCAAGAGACAGGACGCACCCGAGTTCCCATTATACTCGTATATATGTCATGCAAATACTAATATTCATTCATTCATTCATCTTCTATCGCTTTTATCCGATCTTCCCTCGGGTCACGGGGAGTCTGTGTCTATCTCAGGCGTCTATGGGCATTAAGGCAGGATACA
Organism: Kryptopterus vitreolus; assembly: GCA_030449085.1. Lineage (NCBI taxonomy): Eukaryota > Metazoa > Chordata > Actinopteri > Siluriformes > Siluridae > Kryptopterus > Kryptopterus vitreolus. The sequence continues at coordinate 9,121,510 of JACRUU010000025.1, read as the reverse complement.
CCCTGGATGGAATGCCAACCCATCACAGGGCACACACACACACACACATTCATACACACTAGGGACAATTTTCCAAGTAAGGTGCCAATCAACCTACCGTGCATGTTTTTGGACCGGAGGAGGAGGAAACCAGGAGAACCCGGAGGAAAACCCTTTCTGAGGCACGGGGCTGAGAACATGCAAACTCCACACACACATGGCCGAGACGGGAATCGAACCCGCACCCTGGCGGTGTGAGGCGAACGTGCTAACCACTAAACCACCGTGCCCCAAATACTAATATTAATAATATTTAAGTATATATATAGATATATATATATATATATATATATATATAAATATTTCATACCACTGTCTGAGTGGTCTGCTTTCTTCCACATATTATTACCTTTGGAATGCTGTATAGTAAATGTAAACATTTCTGTCTCTTTTTTTTATGGTACGATATTTGGATCAAAACATTGTTCCTGTTCAGATTCTGTCAGAATTACAGAATAATATGTTTCTTTCCTTTCCATTTTCTCTTCACGTTTGAATAGTTTTATTTTCTTGTTTTTAATTGTTCCGTTAAATATTTGTTTTTGTTGTTGTTTTGACCCAATTGTCATCTTCAAAAAAAAAACAAAAACATAAAAAAAAAGAATAAAAACGAACAAATTTCTGATTGAAGTAGTCCTGGTCATTTAGAGCGCCATCTAGGGGCACTGTGAAGTCACTTCTGTTATTTCCTACCAGAGTGACTTGATAATGGTTGGGGACTCTTGGTAAAGGGATTCCATGAGGTCTAAACATGTTGAGCGTTGAATGTCAAGAATTAATCACACACACACACACATGTATAAATACATTTATGTCATTTATATGAATTAAAAAAATAATAATTTGTATTTATTTATTTTTTTTGCCAGTGAGGAGCTTGATAAGTTCATGGAGAGTCAAGGAGCCAGTTCTCCAGGCATCCTCACCCTTACCACCAGCTTGAGCAAACCCTTTATGAGACTGGATAAATATCCCACCCTGCTGCAGGAATTAGAAAGACATGTAGAGGTAAAAACAAACAAACAAACAAACAAATAAACACACAAAGTAACCCCAAGACTAGTGAATGAATTTTCTTTCCACAAGCAGTTATAATCTCTTATAATCTCTTCTTTTTTTCTTTTAGGAAGCCCATCCAGACTACAGTGACATCCTGAAAGCGAACATTACTTTTAAACATCTTGTGGTATGTCGCTTTTCACATTTTTTTTTTATTATTCTCTGTTCTATAAATAGGTGTAAGCGAGCCCGTGCAGTAAATTAATATTAATAACGTTAGGGGCATATTAGGAGGCGTTCATTTCCATTACCAGAGGCATGTGAGAAAGTTCCACTCGCCTGCTTTTTAAGAGGATGAAGTACTTATTATTACATTACGTAGGATGTTAGCGAAGGCAATTAGCGAATGGCAATTCTGAGACCCAATGTTGGTGATTTATAAACAAGCGCACTGGATAGTGGGCGTTTTGTGTTCCAGAAGTAGGAGTTCACTATCTGGGTCTAAGTTAAAAATAAAATAGATTTTTTTTTTTTTTTTTTTTTTTTTTACTTTTCCCATAAGATTTAAAAATAGAAACGAAGACTCTGAGTCATTCCTACTGCTTAGCCGAGAATCCACATCGGGGTTAACCTCAGTGTTGGCTGACTTTTGTAAGAATGGCTTTGCACCGAGTGTTTTGTGGAACGCCTTCGCTGTCTTCGGTACATTTTCCTGCCCCTTCGGGGAATTTCCCTGCTTCTCTCAGAAGTTTTACACACTTCTGTTTTACGCACCACCTTTAGACCTGGTCTACCCCCCCACCCCCATGTGCTATGAACAGAAGCAGGCAGTGACGAACTGTTAATAACTACATGCGAAATGTTTTATCTGATGTGTGTAAAGGAACTATACACCACCTTCTGTCTTTCACCTTTCGAACACCAAGCACAAATAGCACACAGTGCCACATTATTCCGTAGTGGGGATTCGATCATAGATTCATTAGTGTTTAGTAAATCAAAGGTTTTATTTGTTGCCAGTAGAAATCATTCTTTTTCTCTTTTTTAATTCTAGATGCATTTTTTTGTTGTTTTTTTTTGTTTTTTTTTTACAGCCAGACACAGGAACAGTTTCTTCCCTCAGGCAATCACACTGATAAATAAAATCACACAAATAAATAACCGTGCACAATACCGCACAATACCATGCCCTCTCGCACTTTATGTACGTTACTGATCTGCCATATACTCTGTTACATTGTTATAGTATTTCATCTGTGTAGTCTCCGTATAGTATATATCCGGGGTCACCAACCTTTTTGAACCTGAGAGCTACTTCATGGATACTGAGTCATACAAAGGGCTACCAGTTTTTATATATTACACCGGGGCACGGTGGTTAGCACGTTCGCCTCACACCGCCAGGCTCCGGGTTCGATATCCATCTCGGCCATGTGTGTGTGGAGTTTGCATGTTCTCCCCGTGCCTCAGGGGATTTTTCTACGGGTTCTCCGGTTTCCTCCCGGTCCAAAAACATGCACGGTAGGTTGATTGGCACCTTGGAAAATTGTCCCTAGTGTATGAATGTGTGTGTGTGTGTGTGTGTGTGTGTCCTGCGATGGGTTGGCATTCCATTCAGGGTGTATCCTGCTTTAATGCCCATAGACGCCTGAGATAGGCACAGACTCCCCGTGACCCGAGTGAAGATCGGATATAGCGCTAGAAGATGAATGAATGAATGAATATATATTATAATTAATGACACACTGACGATTTCTCACAATAAGTGTTGTGAGTTAACTATTGTGAGTTCAATAAATAACATTTTAGATGCATCTCACTGATGAGTTTTTAGAACAGGCCTGAGAGCTACTCACGTGGTCGTTGGGGGCGACATGGTGCCCGCGGGTACCACGTTGGTGACCCCTGGTCTATATCGTCGCCGGGTACAAATCCCCGGTTGCCATACTGTCTTGTGTAGTCTGCATTGTCTTGTACTTCTTGAGAGTCACCAACAGGTGAAACCAAATTCCTTGTGTGTGTAAACACACTTGGCCAGTATATAGTGTATATATTTGACCTGTCGTGTTTTTTTACGACGACTAAGTGGCTCTGTTTCCCCTCAGACACAGTGCCAGGAACTGCGCAAGCGAAAGGACCTGGAGGTGCAGATACTGTCAGAGCCAGTGCGTGGCTGGGAGGGAGACAGCATCAAGTCTCTGGGGCAGGTGTCTTACATGTCCCAGGTGCACGTGCACAGCAGCTCGAGTGAGGTGAGGAAAAAGGAAGGGCGGGTCAACCCAAGGGGCTCCCTTTAGGTTGTCTGGGTGTCAAAAAGTTCAAAGGCACATGCTCGTTTTCCTTGTTCTTGTGGTTTTTTCACATGCTGTTGTCATTGTTTTCAACACATTGTTTATTTATGCAGTTTTATTTAAATAAAAATTGTAAAAAACAAAAACAATTAAATAAGTATACAAACATGAGAAGTGTAAAGTCAGGCACTACAAATACTTCTTTACTGTACTTAAGTTGATTTTTACTTTTTATCTCTATTTATTTTACACGCAACTTTATATTTTGACTCGTTACACTTTTACACAAATATCTGTTTTTTTCTACTCTTCCTTTTTTTTTTAACCAGGCTTTAGTTTTAAAGCGAAATGACAGTGTTTTTTGCTTCTCATTACGCATCGTTTGCAAACTATTTCCGGTCAACGTAACACTGGTGTATCATTTCCCCGGTTATCACACACACCACAGACGTAGGCTAGTTTACCAAGCTAATAATGAACAAGGCAGAAGGCAACAGGAAGTCTGGCTAATGTGGATGAGAGCGAGGGAGTCAGTGACGTAAACATGACTGACAACATTCCTGATCACGTGATCATCTTTTCTCTGCTTGTGTTCTGTATAGATAACAAAATCTAAAATTTATTTTTTTATTAATGCGGCGTGCATTTCTGTTTGACCATTTTTTAATTGAATGATACAAAAAAAAGAGGCGGGATTCAAACCTTTAATGCAACACACATTTGTTCACGGTGTCCTTTCTTTACCCAGGTGTGTGTGGTGTGTGTGTGTGTGTGTATGTGTGTGTATATATATATATATATATATATATATATATATATACATATACATACATACATACATACATACATACATACATACATACATACATACATACATACATATATACATACATATCAGATCAAGCGGAGCTTTTTTCCTCAAAGCTTTTTGCTTTTTTTGATGTAGATTTGACCATATATATATATATATATATATATATATATATATATATATAGATATAGATATAGATATAGATATAGATAGATAGCGAAATATATCATTCAGATCTGTAAAATGTATTTGTCTACACACAAAGAAAACGGAGCACAGCTCTCTTCACAGACATGAATAAAACGTATATCTCAGTGAATACGTGCCTCACAAACATCATAAATCTATGATTAAACGGATAAAAAAAAACTTCTACTTTTTGTACACATCAAATATTCTCTGATTATATAATCCATATGAGAGCTAACATCACCTCAATAACTGTCTGTGTGGAAACAAAGGTTCCGTTTGGTCTCTCGGTGATTTATGTCATTTAAAATTCCTTCCTTCATTCATTATTTTGTTAAAATGGAAAGAAATATGAAAGAAAGAGAAAACCCAAAATGATCTATAGGGGAAAAGCTATCAATATTGATTATTGATAGCTAAAAAAGTCAGTATATGAACTTGAGAATTGTAAAACACGAGAATCCGAACATCTACTTAAGGGGAGAAGGTGTTTACTTTTGCCACCTCTGCTAATTCCTTCTTTATGCCTTATTAGTGTAGGTGTGTGTGCGTAGCCCAGTGGTTAAGGTGTTGGCCTCCGGACCGGAAGATCGGGGGTTCAAACCCCATAAACACCACGCTGCCACTAGTGTGGCCCTTGAGCAAGGCCCTTAACCCTCAATTGCTCAATTGTAAGTCGCTCTGGATAAGGGCGTCTGCCAAATGCCGTGAATGTAAATGTGTAAAAAAAAAATCTGTTATACTTCTAACAAAACTTCTTTTTGTCAAAAACGTTGTGAAAATACATATAATACTAATACACACATAAATATTTAGATATAATTTGATAGAAAAGGGAATTCCTATGTAACTTTAGGGACACCATGTATTCATGATTCAGTCTACAAGATTTTCTCCCCACAATGTTTCATAACTGTATTTTTAGAATGAGGACCAGAAGGTGTTCTACCTTTGGAGTCTGGTCCAATTTAAGAAGACTGATTTTTTTCTTAAGAAACAACCTGGCTTCCTACACACATGTGATGAAAACAAGACAGTATAGTCAAGAGTATTTGCCATATATTCCTCCTGCTGGTCTCTCAGCAGCCTCCATGTTTAAGTTTTCTCAGTTGTGGAGGGGTATTCCGTACTTTATAATGTCACGGCGATGAGCCATTTTGTCCGCTTGTCGAGTAAGGCTTTTCACAAACTCTCTTGACGCCCTTTTCCCGAGCCCGTAAATGCTTGCTGAGCTCTTTGGGTGTCATCTGTTCATCTCTCCTTCTTTCCATCCAAAATGCCTGAGGAAAAATATGTTTGCTGGTGATGAAGATTATGCACATTTATATATAGATATATAATATATATATATATATATATATATATATATATATATATATATATATATATATATATATGCTTTTGAAAGCTGCTTAGTTCAGTATTTTAGGTGGTGTGAAGATGCCAAAAAGTCACCAAGCCACATGTTTACTTTTCTCACTTGTGGTTTTCACGGAGACTTTACATTCGTCGAGGTTTGCATATTGTTGTGATGCCACGCTCAAATGTGAAACTACTATATCAACAAATTTCCATACTGAAAACCTTATGCTTAGTATTCTTATTCCGATTAATCTGATTCTCTTCATGTGCTTATTTTTAAAATAGCAATCCTATATCAAACCATTATCAAACGTATAGAAGCCATGATCTCATTTGACAGCAAAGCTAGACTTTGTTTATGCCATATACCAAATGCATTTATATGAGATTAAGAGCTTTCTCTCCGGTACCGAGAGTTGTTGGTCGTTGCCTTGGTTTACATTAATGTCTGTTTGAGGGCTTCATTTTTACCAGCGAAGTCTACATTCTTTTGTTAAAATCGGAAAAATGATGAAAAAAAGAGAACAATCAAAACTAGAGGAGAAAAGTAGCCATATCACCCTGTACCACAAGACTGTTTGCCCACTGAATCTAAGCAGGGATGAGCCAGGTTAGTACCTGGATGGGAGACCACCTGGGAATACTAGGTTGCTACTGGAAGAGGTGATATGTGCTTACCCTGTGGTCTGTGTGGTTCCAAGCACAGAGACAGGTGTATAGTGACACCTGTACAGTATAGTGACAGGGACACAATACTGTCAAAAAGCACTGTCTTTCGGATAAGACCGAGGTTCTGACTCGTTAAAAAATCCCACAATGTCTTCGGTAAGAGTAGAGTACAGGCGTGTCCTCGTCATCCTGGCCAAATTCGCCCATTGGCCTCTGACCATCACAACCTCCTATCCGTCCCCATATCTACTGATTGGCTTCATCATTATTTCTCCTCTCCACCAGTAAGGTGGTGTGTGGTGGGAGTTCTGGTGCACTATGGCTGCCATTGCATCATCCAGGTGGATGCTGCAGACCGGTGGTGGACGAGGAGATCCACCTCTCATAAGTAAAGTGCTTTGAGTGTCCAGAAAAGCACCATATAAATGTAATGAATTATTATTAGTATTATTTATCATTATTAAAAGGGAACAGAGGAAAAGAGGGGAAAATGTATTGCTTTATCACAATTCATCGATCTGATTGGTTAAGCAAGAGCCAATCAGCCAATCAACTTGCTCAGTGGTCCAAGGTGCTGGGCTACTGATCGGAAAAGATCTGGGTTACTGATATCGACAAGAAGCCATGCTTGGGTCCTTGAGCAAGGCCCTTGATCCTCTGTGCTCTAGGGGCGCCGTATCATGGCTGACCCTGAAACCCAGCTTCCAAAAACAAGCTGGGATATGCAAAGAAAGAGTTTCACTGTGCTGTAATGTATATGTTAATAAAAAATAAAGGCTATTCTGTTAATGAGGAATATATAGCCCGAGATGAAAATGACATATTTTATTATTTACAATATTGCTTCAGTTGTTTATGCACAGCTTTGTAGAGAGAGAGAGAGAGAGAGAGAGAGAGAACCACATATTCATGAATCATCCATTCACCATCTGTATGTCTATCAAAGACACCGAACAAAACTCGGATAAATTTGGATAGATCATTCCCCATATAGATCATTTTGGACAGCTTTCCACAAGACGATCGCTTTTCCTTTTCATTCCTTTTTCCCCCCATTTATTTTTTTTTACATGTTTTTAATTAAAGCCACAATGAAGGCTTGATTCCTGCGGTCTCTTCTGAACACTGGATGTTGAAATATGTCGGAAATATGAGACGCATTTCTGTAGGCTCTAATCTGAGGCGCTGTAAATTGATGGTTTCTGAGGCGGGTAAACATGCAGCAGAGATATGACCTCCGTCCTCTACTCATCAGTGCTGAATGGAGCTACTTCGGACAAGCTAAAAGATCCAGTGTGATTTGAATGTCTTTCTTGAACGGTTTCCCGCTTAATAACCTTCTTTTAAACTGTTTATAACCTTTCCCAGATGAATGAGGCATTAACATTTAATTCTCGAAGATCATTGATATTTCTGTTGCAATACTGTCTAAAGGAGGTATATACTGTATATTTCACAACCAGATTAATGAATTTAGCACACATTCTCTTGAACATAGTGTTGGACCTGAAAGCATTAGATACATCAGTTAAGCAGTAAACTGCAAGAACCGTCATCTCCGTTCTTGGAAGAAAGGTAGTGAAAGCAGTGACCCTGTTTCACTTCATTATGTCTGCATATCAACTAACATATAAGTTCAAACATGTTCCCAAAATCAGCATAACCACAGAGACGATTACAGAGGTGCGAGCATTGGGTCACAGTGCTGCTATGTAAATGTTACTGGGGCATTAGACTTCATTGAAGGAAATATGAATGGTGGGTGATGTACTGGGGCATACGAGGACAGAAATGACTCTCATCGGGCAAAAATCTGACAGGGCTTACCTGCCAGACAGTGATTACGTTTTCCATTATAAATTCACCCAAATCTTTCGCGATATTTTCTTAATGTTGCCTGTTGCGAAATGACGGTGTTTCCATGAACCATATCACGTGACTAAAACCCGTCCTCTGGCAATAGTTAATGTTAAAAAATTGTCGAGGGATATAGGCCGGTTTACCTATATCGCAGCCAATTATGTGACTGTTCCCGTATATATCATGTGACCTGGAAAACACCTCGTTCCCGTTACAGATTTGCGAATTATTCCTTTTTCGCATCGTGTAATAAAAACTTTGTAATTAAAACAAGCGATTGTGCTTTTGCAAATTTGGGTGATGGAACCTCGCTGACTGACTCCAGAGAGTTCTCTGCAAAAGTCTTAGGAACGGATGGACAAACTGGGAAAGGAAGGATTTGGTGTGAATAGTTCACGAATGAACAAAATGCAAAGGAAATGAAGAGAAATCCATGTGTTTTAAATCAATAAAATAGAATAGCCTTTATTTGTCACATATACATTACATTCTCCGGTTTCCTCCCGGGTCCAAAATCATGCACGGTAGGTTGATTTGCACCTTGGATAATTGTCCCTAGTGTGTGAATGCGTGTGTGACTGTGAGTGCGATGGGTTGGCATTCCATCCAGGGTGTATCCGGCCTTAATGCCCATAGACGCCTGAGATAGGCACAGACTCCCCGTGACCCGAGGGAAGATCGGATAAAGCGGTAGAAGATGAATGAATGATAAACTGAAGCTTCCTCTGCAACGTAAGCTCATGATTTTGTAATGCATGATCTCGGGCTACACATCTATTTGCTTCCTACCCTTAATGGAGAAAAAAAAAAACCTTTATCATTTTAATTAGCATAAAGACACCAACACACTATGCCAAGCATGGAAACGCACGCTTTGAAGGAGCCCAATAATGCCATTTTAGAAGTTAATCAGGAAAGTGGGCGGAGATGCAATTTCTAGGGTGAAGAAATAAAGATATTTGGGGAAATTTGGACATGTGCTGAGATATGATGTCTAGATACAGAACTTATATGGAGGGATTTTTGTGTTTGTGTGTATTAATCGATATGTTCAAATCCTGTCCAATCAAACAGACTGTCACTTCATTTCATTCATTCATTCATCTTCTATCGCTTTATCCGATCTTCCCTCGGGTCACGGGGAGCCTGTGTCTAGGGACATTTAGGGACTAAACTAGGGACATCATACACTAGGGACAATTTTCAACCTACCGTGCACGTTTTTGGACCGGGAGGAAACCGGAGAACCCGGAGAAAAACCCCCTGCGGCACTGGGAGAACATGCAAACTCCACACACACATGGGCGAGACGGGAATCGAACCCGGACCCTGGCAGTGTGATGCGAACGTGCTAACCACTAAACCACCGTGCCCCTTCATTTCAGTTATGTTTATTTTTATTTCTTCATTTATTTCTATTTATCTGACTGTACATTTGTTTGTTTGTGTTTGTTTTTTTCAGGACAAAGAGGAGCGCTACTTCATGCTGTTTCCTAATTTACTTATTATGTTGTCTGCCAGCCCGCGAATGAGTGGCTTTATATACCAGGTACTTTGAATGACTCGAGCTCGCACCATAAATATTCGGAATGCTGGAATATTGGAATCTTGTCATACGGTCATTTTTTTACAGGGACGGCTGCAGCTTACAGGAACCACGGTGACCAAACATCTGGACGATGCCGAGAGCGGTCATTACGCGTTTGAGATTTCAGGTTTTGTTTCTTTAAAAAGTCGTTTCTCTTTTGTCCCAGTATAACATGTATGAGTGGGTATAAAAACCAGCTCTATGTGTTTCACTATGAGAAGATGCTTTGCGGTGCTGGATCATGCTGCGGTTGTTTTGCAGGAGGTGTGATTGAGCGCATGACAGTTTTCTGCAGCAGTTCCCAGGAACTGCAGGAATGGCTAGAGCACCTGCATGCCTTTAGCAAAGGTGGAAGTCCAGTAGGAACCATCCTAAAGGTAAGTACATTGGCATTAGCAACATTGCCAACGCTAATAATCATACACAAGCTCTTTATAATAGTCCTTTTTTGTTGTTTCCCCCCTGACAGAATGTAGAAGGTAAACCCATGAGCATCATAAGCACAACGTCACATGCGAGCCACATTCAGGGCTTTGGTACATCTCCAGGCACCCGGTGCCCACTGGAACCACCCAAGATCACCAAGCCGTGGTCTCTGAGCTGCCTGAGACCTGCTCCCCCACTGAAACCATCTGCCGCCCTTGGCTACAAAGAGGTGAGAGCTTTCTTCGAACCCCAAGTGATTTGAAAAACAGTGAGTCAGAAGAATAGTGGTTGTGTGGGAGCGTACATGAGCGCCTGTGACTCACCTGAGTGGTCCTGATGAGCATTCAGAGCCCACCCATCCTCCTCTCCTCCCCCCCCTTGTCCCCAACAAGTACAGATCTAAGTGTGAAGAGCTCTTTACTGTAATGTCAGTGTCTTGTGGAGACTGATGACATCCAATACCAATACCGTACCCCCCTACCATAATTTTTACCACAAGTTTCATGTGTGGTCTACTGCACCAAAAACAAAAAGCTGAGCTGGTGAAATTTCTCCAATGTGTTTGTCATTTGTCGAATCTGATGTAGTTTTGGCCTGGTACTGTATCTGTCAGACACACACACACACACACACACACACACACACACACACACAGGGCCCAATGTAACGCCTCACTGTTCTCTTCATCTTGTTTCTTTGGACTCTTCCATTTTTTAAATTTTTTTTTACCCCCCCCCCATGCATTTTCTCATACCCTGTCTCTCTTCATTTCCTGCTTCTTTAGAGGATGTCTTATATCATGAAGGTAAGAGTAGACCAGTTAATTTGTGTGTCTGTTATGCCTGGCTAGCTCTGGTGTCGCAGCACAATTGAGCCATGCTTCGTTGTTTGTTTGTTTGTTTGTTTTTTGACTTCTATTCTCTCTTCTGTTCTCCTCTTCTTTTATTTCGACTTTTGACTCTCTCTCTCTCTTTCTCTCTCTCTTTCTCTCTCTCTCTCTCTCTCTCTCTCTCTCTCTCTCTCTCTCTCTCTCTCTCTCTCACTCATTTCCTGTTTGCTCGTTTGTCTTGTGTCCTCCCCGCATCCTTTCACTGATCAGTGTCCTGTGTTGTAGACTGCTCTATTTCTTTTAGCGTTCCTTTAAAATACCATCTTCTTGCTTCCGACCCCACATTGAAGCGGATATTTTCTCCACGCCTAGTTTTAGTTTCGTTCCAAATAAATAAATAAATAAATAAATTGTTAATAGGATGATTAATCCAAAAATAAATAAAGAAATAAAAACTTAACGCAACTCCCGCAAAGTGAAAGCACACAGAAACGAATCCTCTGCAGAGGTTGTTTACCGAGCACGCTGCTTGCTTTAGTATAAGCGATATTTTTGCTATTTTTGCTCATATTTACAGAGGCAATGTTAAATGGTCACGGTGCTGCCCAGTGCTTTAAAATGTATGTTATATTTCACTGTGAACAAAGACTGGTACAGGCGATGCATCCATCCAGATATCAAATGTACGTCATTATAAAGGTCCTAAAATCCTCTTTTTCCGTGTCATGTCCAAGTTTTTTAGGCCAAATAATTGACCTATAATACACTGACATTAATTACATTAAATGTATTTAGTAAATAAAAACAATTGTTTTTGTTTTTATAGCAAAGCACATTGATGGAAACATCGCTAACAACCAGTTTGTCTTGAGAGGCAAGAATACTAAGTGTCCCTGCTTATACCGTGGCCTGCATAATGTTCGTCATTTGTAATGTTTTACATTTACATGTTTCCGAAATGAGTAAAGAGACAAGCTTAATCCCTGAATATATATATATATATATATATATATATATATATATATATATATATTATACTACTATATCCGATCTTCCCTCGGGTCACAGGGAGTCTGTGCCTATCTTATGGGAAATAAGGCAGGATACACCCTGGATGGAATTCCAACCCATCGCAGGGCACACACACACACACACACACACATTCACACACTAGGGACAATTTTTCCAAGGTGCCAATCAACCTACCGTGCATGTTTTTGGACCGGGGAGGAAACTGGAGAACCCGGAGAAAAAAAAACCCCTGGGGCACGGGGAGAACATGCAAACTCCACACACACATGGCCAAGACAGGAACGTGCTAACCACTAAGCCACCACCGTGCCCCACTATATATATATATATATAGTATATATAAAATTAATTTTTATTTTTTATTTATTTATTTATTTATTTATTTTTTAGATAAATTAATAAATAAATACTAAGCTAGTCACTATAACCATTATATAGCTTTATGTAGCTCAGTGTTCTAAGCCGCTGGGCTGCTGATCGGAAGATCTGGGTTCGAGCCCCGGTATCGCCAAGATGCCGGGGCTATCATGCATCTTGGCGATATCATGGCCTATCATGACTCCAGCTACCAACAACAAGCTGGGATATGTGAAGAAATAATAATATAAATACAGGCTCTATTCTAAATGTACTAGTTCTACAAAATGTACAATGTTTTTCCCCCAGTAAGACATTCATGGTGGTTAGCTCTGCAGTGGATTCAGAGCCGGTCACATCCCCAATCGCTTTTGTGCTGTAAATGAACGTGATGCCGGTTATATGTTTGCTGTTTATTACTTTTTACATGGTACTAATTTAACATTAACGCATGCTCGTCTACTAACATTTTCAATGTTGTTTGGCCATATGTTTACCTAGATCCAACAAAGACAGAAATATGTCATTTAATTTAAGAGTGTCAACATGTTTATTTCTTTGATAGCTATTTATTTTACAAATTTTCCTCTGAAACCAGTCTAGAAGGGATTTTTCGCGACGTCTCACCCGAGAATATTTTGAAGTTCCTGTCGCGTGAAAAAACACCTCGTATAACAACATTACCATCATGGAATATATACCCCATATATGGAATATATATGGCGTTATAACCCACCCGGCCAACGAAATTGTATTCATACTACTTTACAAAATTGTCAAACAATAACTCTGAGGACGCTGAGGCATCAGTCCTACAACTTGTTGAACCTTTTATACAGGCTTTAGTGTAAATCGTTGCTGCTAATTTGTCCTCCTTTGGCGGTTTTGCTTAAACCCTTTGCTTTTTCATGGCCACCTTGTCTCTCCAGGATTCCAGCAAAAGCCCTAAACCCATCAAGAAGTTCCTGAACAAGAGAAAGACTGAGAGAAAACCATCAGATGATGAATATTTGCTCAGAAAAAGTAGGTTACGTGGGTTGGATTAAGTTAATGAAGAATGAAAGAGTTGAAACAAGAGTCACTCTTTGTGGCATTATATAGGCCATAGCTTTCCATTGTTGCCCTGAAAGTTAAAAGTCTCAGATGTGGGTTGTGGTGCTGAAATTAACAGGTACCGCAGCTTTGGAAGAAGATGCTCAAATTCTAAAAGTGATCGAAGCCTATTGTACAGGAGCCAGCCTGCACCAGACTACAACAGGTACGAGCTGTGACGCTAGAATGCGATGCTAAAGATTCAGAATCCCTCCTTGTGACACACTGTGCTCGTGCCACCGTAGCTGTGCGTAAGGACGGCGTGCCGCAGGTTCTGCTACCCGAGGAGGAGAAGATCATTGTGGAAGAGATGAAGAGCAACGGACAGACAATCACTGAGGAGAAGTATGTTTACCTAGAGAGTAAATACATAGGTTTTTGCTGAATCACTATTGTTCTGTGAACCCTTTTTGATCCTGTTTAATGTATTGTCCCGTGGTAAGGAATAAACCAGGGTACTTGTTCTGTTAAAGGTAAATACGTAAGGGATAATAGACAGCTGGCTGTGTGTTTACAAGACTATAATGTACAACGCAGGAAGCAAATAAGCACCCAACACAAACTCAGCATAATAATGAAATGGGTTCATTCACACCTAGATATGGATTATAACTCTGAGAAGCGCTGAGTGAAGCAAAAACTATTATTCCTTTTCTAACAATTACATTAAACACACTTCCCTTGGAGCCTTTAACCACAACTGTGTCAATTGCTTTGATAATTAAATAAAAAAATACATAGCTAAAAAATCAGGCTCCTTAATAATAACATTTTACATTATATATATATATATATATATATATATATATATATATATATATATATATATATATAAATGTATATATATAATATATATATATATATATATATATATATATATATATATATATATATATATATATATATATATATATATATATACATCCACACACACACACACACACACACATACATACATATAAATGTGTGTGTGTGTATGTATATATATATATATATGACAATATATATAACAATATATATAATTGTTAAGGAAACTAATGAATGGAGAACCCTATGTCTTTAGATATGTATTTGTTTGTTTGTTTGTTTATGTAATTATCAAAAAAGAAGAAGAAGCACATAACCACCCAGAACAAACTCAGCATAACAATGTAATGAGGATTATAACGCTTATACTGTAGTGAGAAGCGCTGACTAAAGCAAAACTATATTATTCCTTCTTTAACATATCTTGTATATATGTATGTGTGTGTGTATATATATATATATATATATATATATATATACACACACATTTATATATATATATATATAATATATATATATATATATATAATGTAAAATGTTATTATTAAGGAGCCTGATTTTTTAGCTATGTATTTTTTATTTAATTATCAAAGTAATTGACACAGTTGTGGGGTTAAAGGCTCCAAGGGAAGTGTGTTTATGTTTTTTCCTTTTCCCTCCAGAAGCCTTGTTGATGCTGTTTATGCATTAAAAGACGAGGTTCACGAGTTAAAGAAGGTAACCGTTTCTATTTCTGTTCATTTATTATTTTTAGTATCTTGCTATTTGTGTGTCTTGTGTGAGTTCTGATGAAGTATCTCTTTTTTAAATGCAGGAGAACAGGTGGATGAAACAGTGTCTGGAAGAGGAGCAGAAGTCGCGCAAAGAGCTGGAGCGTTTGGTCAGGAAGTTGGCTAAACAGAAGAACGATTACACGTGGGAAGACGGAGGCCACTGAGTAACATTTTGAAAGTTCTCCTCTTCTGCATGAGTGTATGCGTGTGCGGTATGAGAGCGTGTAGATGAGTTGCTTGATTTGGGTTCACACCAAATGTTGCATTGAGAAAGCCTTCCTGCCTTGTACATTTTTCTTTTTTCTTTTTTTCCTTTTTTTTTTGTGTGGATTATCTTTCTACGAGATCATTTGTGCGTGACTGATGTCTGCAATGGGTTTTCGGAAGAGATTCATGCAGCGTGTGTTTAGTTCCTGTGAACAAAAGACGAAAGAAAAAAAAAGATGTCTTCGACACTCATGTAGCAGAACCACAACATGGTTGTGAAAGTCTGCACCTGTGATTTTGTCCATATGACTCATTATAGCAGGCGTTATATACCTATCAAAAAAAAAAAAAACAACCTTAAACTGTAGAACTATCTTACTGATGCAGTATAATGTTCAATGTGTTATAATGCAGCAGAGGTACACTTTATTTCCATACAGCTGAAAAATGAGATCAGCTTCGGCGGGGAATTGTGTGGAGAAT
The DNA here is from genome assembly GCA_030449085.1 of Kryptopterus vitreolus. Taxonomy (NCBI): domain Eukaryota; kingdom Metazoa; phylum Chordata; class Actinopteri; order Siluriformes; family Siluridae; genus Kryptopterus; species Kryptopterus vitreolus. The sequence continues at coordinate 9,105,696 of JACRUU010000025.1, read as the reverse complement.
AAGATTCTAAATCTTTTCCTTCATCCGGAAAACATGGGCGTGTGTGTGTGTGTGTGTGTGTGTGTGTGCTTGTTAAGGAAAATGAGTTTAAAGGCCACGGCTTTTGTGAAACGACTCTCATGGTACATTGGCGAACAGATTCAGCAATGGACATGTTTGTATGTCTATAATCCATTTTCTTTATGTTCGTCTGATTGACAGAGGAAGCGTTCATGCTCCATATAAGGAGCAATGAGCTGGAATATGTTGCACATGAAATGACATGAGATGCTACAATTGTCATCTTGAAATTTGCCTGTTTATTTTACTGTTTTGTTCCTGTTCCTGTTGTTGTTGTTGTTGTTGTTTATAGCTTTTTTGAATCGTTTGCAAGCAGGTCTGTTCTTACCGACCATCACATTAACTTTCCTTATACTGTGTCCGTTTCAGTATACTGTATAGTACTTCTATAGCTGTTATTTACACGAGCTAATCTTGTTCTGTTTCGTCATGCGCGTTCAAAGCCGAAAAGCCGTTCGTAGCTGAAGATGCAGCGTGTTCATCGAAATGCATAAAAGATGAGAACATTACGGTATCATTTATAGTGTATGTATATATATATATATATACTTGCAAACAGTATATAATAGCTAGTATAGCCAAAAATAAATAAATAAATAAACATGTATGCTTTCATATTTAAAAATTGATGATAACCTCCATACTCTGAATTTGTTTTATATATATATATATATATATATATATATATATATATATATATATATATATATATATATATATGAATACAGTAGTCCTTTATTGAGATCAGGATGTATAGGCCTCTTTAAGCATTCCTTATATAACCTTACACACCTCAATTTACAATCTGGAATTACACACAGTTTGTTGTTCTTTTTCTGCACTCCGTATGATTTATATTTGAACAAAAGTAGTAGTGTTGATCTCACTGCTTTGGCCCCAACTTCAATACCAACTTACGTCTACGACTTTTCCTGAATCCTTGCCACTTCAGTTTCATGAGCTTATGCTGGATTTGGGGAAACGAGCAGTATATTAAGAACTGCTACAGCTGTAATCCGCGTATGACACACTTTGTTTTATTAAAAGCTGTTGCACTGCAGGCATATTTTAGAGCACCGCGAATGTGAATTTGTAAACGAAACAACCAAATGAACCTGTAAGGGATGCGCGTCAAACGAACAATATATCGCTGTCATTTAGCAATAATATTTTTTAACGTCAAATGCTAAACCTGTACTCTGTTGGATAGATATATTATATGGACTAAAGATTGTGGACACTTATAAGGACTATAAGTGCACTTATGTGGACTATATGATCTGTATGTAACCTCCTTTTCCATATTTAGTCAACAATTAATGACCTCCACTCGTCCGGGATGACTGTAGAGTGTTGCTCGTTCACAGCCTCAGAAGTGTGGGGTTATAAGGCCTGATGTGGGATTATAAGGCCTGATATGGGGTTATAAGGCCTGGGCTGCATTCGGGATTGCCAATCCGTTTCAAAGGTGACGAAATCGTAGTGGAACAGATTTAGGTTCCGAGAATTCTTATACATCCTATAATTATTGTGTGCTCCAACAAGGTTTGGAGACGAAACCAGATAAGGCAATAATTTCGTCAAATGTATTGTATGTTGTATGCTTCGCTGCGTTGCCTGAACTTTATTGTAAAGTAATCAGGCGTGTAATGAAACTGCAACGCCACAGCGCTTATAAGGCAGAAGCACTGGGTGTCAATTGAAAGGAAAAAAGCAGCAGAGTGTTGACAAAAGTGCGGGGTTCAGAACGGCTTCAGTGCCCTATTTCAAAGGTTTCTGGACCGTACTATAATAATAATGATCCCCACTATTCCAAAAGAAGTGTTTTGATGATGGATTTTGAGAGCTCTATCCGGCATCTTATCTTCCTGACACGTCGCTCATTAGTCCATTTTGTAAACTTTTGTACTCCCCAGAGCATCAGGGTAGAAATGGTTCATCATCAGTCTATACTATATAAAGTGATCAGTCAGGATTAGTTTGCTGTGATGCATCACTTCGGTGAGACACAATAGATGCAAACCATCGTAGCTTTTTTCTTTTTTCTTTTTTCCTTTCCCATTCTCTCCCCCCCCCCCTTCTTGAATTTGTCATTTGTTTTTGCCACAACCTGAAACTCTTGAGGTAAAAACTAAGCACTGTGGGTAATATTATATATAGATTACATATAGGGCTGTATTTAAGAGTGGTGATTTGAATGTTGTTGTTGTTGTTTTTTTGTT
>JACRUU010000025.1:9085914-9098414 GCA_030449085.1 Kryptopterus vitreolus | reverse complement strand
TATCATAGTGGACATGTTTGCAGGCAGCAGGATCCGCGACGTGAACACCAGATCCACCCATGCAGGTCTGAAGAATGGCCTCCACCAGCACTAAACTTCATTTGAATGCAACTTCCTGGAAGCACTGAACTCCTCAGATAGGCAACGATCGTCTGCTTGAGCATGTGGGTATTTTTTTTAGACACAGCTTCTTTTTTTTTTTCTAAATCAGACTTTAGATTTGTGTGTGTGTGTGTGGGGGGGGGGGGGGGGGGTGTTTAGTCTCGCCTTTTTTCAGTCTTTACATTGACAGCATGATGTTTTTACATTTATCAATGGTAATTACTATTACTTCAAAATCTAAAATATAGATTATAGACCTAAATATAAAATAAATGATCGACTGGAGGTTAGACAAAGTAGAATACAAAATAGGACAGACAGAAAACACGTGACCTACGATTTACACTTTAAAATAATATCTTTAAAAGGGTGAATGGTTTTATAGTATCTTATATACATTTGCAAATTCTCTGTTTCTTTTTGTCCCACATTTTTGTATCCACGTTTCACTGTGAAATAAATTGTTTCGATTGTTATTTGGGGTTTGTATATGTGGGCTTTAGACCACAGGGTTTCAGTTGGTTTTTAGTAGTGTGTGCATTAGTGCGATGTGTTAATGTTGGTTATTTTCAGAAAGTCAGATAAAACGCGGCTTCCTTATTCTTGTGAATTCTTGTGTCTGGTTTTGATCACCCGACGTCATTACATTTGCTATTGTATCTGTTTGAGAAGGTTCTACAGTACAAGACCGCAAGTTTTCCATAATGTCAATGTGCCAGGGCGGAGTTGAGGGCCGAGTCGAGGGCAGAGTCGAGGGCCGAGCCGGACAGAGCGAACGCTAAGGAACAGCTGAACCTGATGAGTAATCAGCCCACTCGTTTCCGTCCGGTGGAAGCAGACAAGCGTGGCGGGAGCCGGAATGCGGAGGTACCAGTCGGCAGGTTCACTCAGTAAAACGGGGGGGAAACGGTGTCCCGGGAAGTAAAGATCCGAGCGGATGTAAGAGAGGCAGTCGATCTGAGGACAAGAGACATGCGCAAGAAAAGACTGCGTGCTGGTCTACAAGTGGGCGTCCATGGATGTCAGAGGAGGGCTCCCGAGCCGTGACACTGTGGGTGTGTCTCGGCGTTAGTACGAGGGACAAAAAGCGCCGTGACACACATATAAAGCAATAAACATGACTATCTGCTTGGTGATCTGTCGCTCTTTCTTCCGGCTAGGACACATGTGAATCGTTTACAGTCATTATGGGAAAGAAATATGCAAAAAAAACACCTCTGGCTGTTGACCTCTGGCCACATCACCTGATAGTCACATTATATCTGTTTATCAGTTTACTACTGATAAATTACAGTCTTCACTTTGAGATTCATATGATCGGTTAACATTTAGGAACTCTCACAATGTTTTGGGAACGCTGCCTCGTTGTTCACACTCTGGATCACATGTTAAGTCAATCCAATGGGGAGACGCGATGTCAGAGGGCTTGGAGACGAGCTTGCCCATTTCTCCTTCCTCACTTGCCGTATCTAGAGCTTCATTTCAGGATTCAGAAGCACACCGGTTCTTCCCTCCGCAGTGAGTGTGGAAGGAATGTGGTTAAGGGCAATGGCCTGGGTTGAAGAGACATCGGCTGGCTATCTCTCCCCAGGTGTGACGACCATGGTGCTTCCTCAAAACCTATATGATAGCAGGCCACCAGCTGCCTGAACACAATGGTAGTGCTACAGGCTTGTCATGCAGACCTCCTCAGTGAGGTAGACGAGGAAGTGGTCTTGGACATATGGCATGTTCTCACACCTGGTTCTTATGTCGGCCTTAGTCACCACTAAGGGGCACTTGTGGCTCGCCGTTTTTTGGTGAACCCGATGGACCAGCTGGACAGACCTCTGTTGTCAACCGTCCTCTTTGGCAATGCTGTTTGGCACAACAGTTGTCGGCCGCTTCCAAGGGGTTCTCATGGAGCTGCTTGGTGGGGGCAGCTGAAAACCTTGGCCCAGCACTTCTGCAGTCTGTAAACTCCTGTCGGGCATTTCTCAACGGGTCCTGCTTACTGTAAACAGAGGCTATACGAGTCAGTTCGGGTCTCGACCACCCCAATCCAATGGGGTTGTGTCCCACTCTGGTGGGGCCCATGTAGGCTCAGGTCATGGAACGAGAAGTAGACACTTTCTAAAGGAAGGATGCTCTCAAGGCAGTCCCTCCGTTAGACAGAGTGCCTGGATTCTATAGTGGGTACTTCATAGGTCCCAAGAAGAATGTGGGCTCGCGTTCCATTTTAGATCTACACCAGATAAACCAACCACTATTTATACTCAAGTTAAGGATTCTGACCCTGAAGCAGGTCAGGTCAAAATCAGATATAAGGACTTGTTTCGGCCACATCCTCATTATATCGCCCATTGGTTGATATTAGCGCAACCAGAGAATACAGCAGTCCGGTACCAAGATGTCATTATCGCTCACATGAAGGATTTGGGGTTGAGACTGAACGCTGGGAATAGTGTTCCCACTATCCCACAATAGTGTTTCTCCACCTACTTGGTGTGGGATTCAGCAACTATGCAAGTCTGCTGTTTGAATCAAATCTGTGTAACCTACGTGCCTTAGATGTGTGGAAACAGCCCCTGTTGGGACTTTCTTGTCGTCGTGTAACGCTAACGACAGATGCTTTCCTCGTGGGATACGGTCATAAGTGACTGCCCTGCAGGTCTCAGGTGCAACTTAAAGAGACCTGCATGGGACTTGTCCATTGTTTTGAAGTCCGTGTTTGCACCTCCCTTTGAGCCATGTGCCCTTGAGGGTTCTGACATTTAAGACTCTCTTTTTTTTTTTACATATATAACCTGAAGACATTTCTCTTCTTTTTTTTTTTATATTTTATATATATATTTATATCTTATATTTTTTTGTTCATTATTTATATGTTGAATTGTTGAAGTATGTGTAAAACATCATCTTGTAGAAATCTTCTGAACCTTCTGAACTTTCCGGTGGTTATTAGTGGTGCTTGCAAAAGCATCACTATTATAATCTCTCTCTAGTTTCGGTCAAATCTTTCGGCGCGTAACTAGTCACCGCAGTTTTTGTCCGATCCTCACGAATCATACTTCATATCGTGCGGCACGATGGTGTGAGGTGTGCTATTACTTTTATAAGGAATCGCCCAGCGGAATTCCGAATCCCGGGGCCAAAAAGCGGGAATTTTTTCCCATAGAAAATGAATGGGGCCGAACTTTCGTGCCTCACAGCTTGGCCTGTGAGCGTCCGACATGCACATTTGACATATACACGCGTAGGTGAGATGGAGTAGGTAGGTGGCGAACATGTGACTGCCCAAAATGGTGTCTAAACACTCGTCTCTCCGAACTAGCTAGCATTTCGAAGTCAACGCTAAATATTAAACGGACCATTAAACCGGTGTACTAAGGGGTGCCGTGAGATCTTTTGAGGGTGCCGCCAAAATTTCTGGGAAAAAATAGCACTAACGTCATTCTCTCTTGGCGGGAGAGGGGGAGGGAGGGAGGGGACTACCGAGATAGCGGAGAGTCCTTCTCCACCCCACCTCACCCCACCCGTTCCTCAGTGAGGGTTGTGGATTGACGCGTATAACACACGTACAGGACAGGGCGCACAGCGAGTCGCCAGTCGCCACTCGCCAGCATGCCTCAGTACTGATTGGTGACTCAAAGGAGGCAGAAGGTATTGTATTAAGCAGCACGTGCACGAGTGCACGTAAATTTGTGATCAAGTGCAATTCTTGTGATAAGCTAAAACTGTGTTTGTCGCTCTCTACTTAACTATCAGAAACTAATTTAAACCTCTGTGAATTAAAGTCACTAGGACTAGGTATAAGGTGTTGTTGCATGCAAACTCTCGAAATGAAACAAATAAATAAATAATAATAAAAAAGCTACGGAGATTTTAAATATCTATTTCCTTATAAGGGTGCCGGGAACTTTTGAAAGGCTTTCCAAGGGTGCCTCAAACAAGAAAAGGTTGGGAACCACTGCTCTAAGGGGTCGCGTCCGGAGCTGTGATTTGCATCGGCAAGCATCACTCACATTTTCTTCAGGAAATGTCCCATGTCTAGTTTTGTATTTACACTTGCATGACAGTAAGAAAGACACTCACATTAGAATTTACCTGAATGTCGTTACTTGACATGTTCATCCAGCATCTCATCTATTTACCTACTGCAAATGATTCACCTCATATGACCACAACATGTGGTGCTAATTTTAGGTTTAGTAGAGGTTTGGTAGAGGATCCCACAAATTCTAATAGTGTGATCTTTAAACCTTTGATTAAGCATGGATAAATTGTATATGACCCTATTGTTCGTTTGTATTTTACATACATTTACAGTCATTTTAATAATTTCATCAACAATTATTTGTTCAACAATTTTCTGATGACAACAATATAGTTCTGGAGGACCGAGTGCAAAAGAAAAATATAGCCAAATACATTATCGCGTAAAATATACGTGCATTTCGGATGTCAAACAACATTGCTTTTCATAGCGAATACTAATTAGAAACATAAAGTAGTTTTAAAGAGATCATTGTTGCCTTCCTTAAAGCAAAAATGTGATGCCTCAAAACTCAAAAAATGCCTCTTTTTTATTGTATTTATCGATCTAGTTTTAGTTGAACACATCATAATGATAATGTCAAGCTTGTTTTTTATTTTTCATTCTCATATTTAACAAAAAGTATGAATTTCTCATATAATCTAAACAAGAGAAACAAGATTAAAGCATAAAAATGAGTGTATGATTAGTTTCAAAATTATCAAAGATATTTCCACTATTTTCCTGGTTACTGATGTACACAGTCTTTTACTCAGTATTTGTGACATAAAATCCATAAATAATGATGACATTCTAGTAGAGTATTAACTTTATCCCCCCCCTTTTTTTTTTTACTCAGGTGGATTAATACTACAGTAACATACTTTCCACTTTCCACCATTCGGTAAACATGTATCATATTAACTTACAGGGATAAAACAGTCATTACTCAGGGTACACACTGTTGTGTTTATTTGCCATATTTACAGTGGATCACGAACAAAGACATCAGCAAATATTGTTTACATTTGTTACCTGTAAAGTTAACAGAAACCATAGACTTATACTCTATACATATTTATATATACTTTTTACAGTTTTTTCAAAGAGGATTACAAAGAGGTAAAAACAACAATGCAACTCAGTTTGTTTTCTTTCATTTCATCTCTTTCAGTTTCAGAGTGTTTACAGCATTTAATCCAAAGATGAACATACTTCTAGAATGTGAATATAAATGTCTCTCATATGGTTATTCTTTATTTACGATTTCCATTCTAGATATGTTTTTTTTTGTTCATTACCACATTTATAATTTCGTCCCATGTATTAGAAAATAAATATCTAGGTATTACCTGCCATTGGTAAATTGTCTGGATGTCACTTGAAATGCTTTGCCTACAAGCAGAGGAACCACCAACCCCCCCCCCAACCCTTAAAAAATTGCTTAAGGGGAATTTCTTTTCAACTTGAGCTCTCTGTGCTGGACTACACGATGAGCTTGTTCCTGAACTGGTTTGTCTGCATGTAGTCAGGTGCACTGGCTTCTGGGTGAAGCATTTCAAGCCTCTGAACTTTTTAAAACAAGTAAAACAGAGATAAGACTTCCTTGTTCCTGAGAATCGGGTTTTGGTTTGTGTGAAGACATGCGAAAAAACGGCGAAAACGGCGCGCCTAATACCAATATAAATCCTTCTTCTCCATCATCGGAATGCCTGCAAAAGAAACCAGATGAATTACAGACAGCTCGCAATATGATGCTCAGTACAAAAGTGAAACATTATTATATGGCTTATATGGCTTAGTTATGTTTTTCTTTTTTAATGATTATATCTACATTTTTTATTATAATATCGCTGGCATTATTCTTTCGCGCTACTGTCCCAACTTGCGTCTTTATAAGCAAGTTAGATCAGATTTCCGTAAAGCTGTTTAATGGCAGTATCCATTGTTGGACATCCTGAACAAACAGGATTCCAGTAAATAATGATTCTTTTTCTAAAAATTTGTCTAAAATGAGTTTATAGCTCGGCTCAGTCACAGTCCTCACTATGAGCAGTTGTAGTGGCTAAAATAGCTAATAATGTGAAAATATGAATGAATATAAGATGTCCTCAAAGTCTCCATATAGATGGAAATTTGTAATGAGTAATGAGTGTGTGAAGGGGCACGGTGGCTTAGTGGTTACCACGTTCGCCTCACACCGCCAGGGTCCGGGTTCGATTCCCGTCTCGGCCATGTGTGTGTGGAGTTTGCATGTTCTCCCCGTGCCTCAGGGTTTTTTTCCCCGGGTTCTCCGATTTCCTCCCCGGTCCAAAAACATGCATGGTAGGTTGATTGGCACCTTGGAAAATTGTCCCTAGTGTATGAATGCGTGTGTGAGTGTGTGTGTGTGTCCTGCGATGGGTTGGCATTCCATCCAGGGTGTATCCTGCCTTAATGCCCATAGACACCTGAGATAGGCACAGGCTCCCCGTGACCCGAAGATCGATATAGCAGTAGAAGATGAATGAATGAATGAATAATGCGAGTGTAAACATATAGTGTATATATGCACAAACATCTGGTTACTATACAGGAAAACAATCCTTTATAAGAACGCCTATTAAATGAAATTATGCTCATAACATTAGGTGACGATATTCATCATTATTTATTGACAAAGATGGGTGCCTTTGGACACGATGGTCGGAATATTATCATATAGAAAATCTATATTCCATTACCAGAGTCAAGGCTGTGATCTGGAGTCATCTGCTCTCCATATCCCGGATGCCGAGCCCAGCCTTGCATGAGCTCCTGTTTGGAAGAGGCTACCATGACGGAGCCCAGGTCCGGCCTCTCGTTGTGTAGCAGGCTTAGTAGGGAATTGTACTGATGATCGGCCACTGCCAAGCCCTCAGCAGACGCAGCAGAGGGATACACCATAGGAGGCAACACCAGACTCGTGGCCTGCCGTGAACCACCGAGCCAAACGCTGGAGCTCTCCGCAGGAGTGTTAAGTGGCAGACGAGGGTTTGTCTGCAGATCTTCGCGTCTGCCAAGCTCGAGCCGTCCTGAAGAATCTGGGTTTTCAAAGCACAGACGCGATTGCATGTCCCAGTTACTCGTATTTGGCTGCTCTACAAACACATCCGAATAGAAATACTATTCACTCCATACATGTCAATATGCATTCACTCATCGTCTTGTGATGAGAAGGTATTAAGATACTTTGAGGTATTGAGAAATGTGTTACCAGGTTTGAACGATTTGCGGGGTTTCTTGTTTTTTACGATGTCTCCCTTTGGTTTGGTGACGTTCTCTAAGGCGCGTGAAAAATGGGCATCTACCATGCTATTAATGTCTCCCTGGAAGTATGTAAGGAGGAGACTTCCTGATTGTTCCTCTGCCTTCCCAGCCACTGGACTCCCGGGTTGCTGCGCCATTACTGAGATTATGGAAAATACAGTGTGTGTTTGTGTGTGTGTGTGTTAATCTGCCCATAGTATGTTATTATATGAATCAATACATTCAGTCCTTTGGATAAAACAGTAACCTTTTGTTTGCTCCTATATAATAATCTTTTGTTTGTCTTTATAAATCAGAATATATATATAGATATATATATATATATAGATATAGATAGATAGATAGAAGTGGAATACCAATCAAATAAATAGTAAGTGACTTCAAATAAAATATTTGAAATATACAAACATTTATCTTAATGATCCGACATACGGTTTGATATCCATCAATAACATTAAGAAGCTTTAGTGTGAAAAATGTTCCTTAAATATGAATCATTTCTTTGCCAAGAACACACATGGAATGTTGCAGGAAAGACGCTGATTATTCAAATAAGCCACATTATTTTATGGTTTAAAAGAGTGATTGGTTTTTCACTTCTAAATATATTTAAATATATATTTTTTAAAAATCTGCAGGTCGCAGGGTAAAATATTGAATCATTTACTACTGAAAAATACTTGTAATAATAGTACAATAAGATATGAAAGCAGTTCATTTTATGCAATAATGCTTTCTTACTTACCTGAAGTCGAATATGTCAAATATGTCCAAACTGAAAAATAAACAATGCGAGTCCTTTAACGTCTACAGCTGCTTTTCATCCAGACATCTGGAAACAACTGGAACGACAAAGAATCCTTTCCTTTGGTGAAGAAGGTTGTGCGTTTTCTTCAGCTATTAGACAAGAGGCTCTCTATTCATGTGCTCGTGTCTTTATTTAATGATGCCCAGTTCAGGTGTGTTCTTCCTGCAGTTCTTCCAGCATGAGCAGAATGTGCCTGAACTGGTCGAACCACACTGACGCCGAAAGTGGAAAACGCACTTCTTAGAAAAGCAGCCACTTTTGCACCACTACATGTGCGGCACGCTTTTTTTATTGTGTTATTTTGCTTTACAAAAGTAAAAGTAAAATGGAATCGAGAGTAGTCGTGGCGCTGAGTCTAAGCATTCTTGATCAGAAGCTCGAGTCCTATAAAAATGCCCATGTTTCCAGGTTTCCGAACGTGTGAATCACAATCAACAACTATCGAAGTTTTATAGTTATCATCTTAAGTTCTGGGTCATTTGAACAAATTAGGACACACTGAATGGATTCTAGCCAAACCTCAATAACTCAAAACCAGGCAGGCCTAGATATAGTATGAAAATAAATAAATAAATAAGGATAAACTAAAACCTAATGGGGGCACGGTGGCTTAGCTGTTAGCACGTTCGCCTCACACCAGGGTTGCGGGTTCGATTCACACATCCGCCATGTGTGTGTGGAGTTCGCATGTCGAAAAACATGCACAGTAAATTGTACCTAGTGTATGAATGTGTGTGTGTGCCCTGCGATGGGTTGGCACCCCATACAGGGTGTATCCTCCCTTGATGCCCCAAGACGCCTGGGATAGGCACCGCGACCCGAGGGAAGATCAGATAAATCGGTGCAAGATGAATGAATGAAACCTAATGTGTTCTGTGGGTGGAAATGTAGGAATAAAAATTCTAGTAAATTTTTATACTTAATTAATGTCTTAATGTTAAATATAGAGCATAGAATATCCTTTATTTGTCACATGTATATTACGGCACAGTGAAATTCTTTTCTTCGCATATCCCAGCTTGATGTTGGTAGTTGGGGTCAGAGAGCAGGGTATCAGCCATGATACGGCGCCTCTGGAGCACACAGAGGGTTAAGGGTCTTGCTCAAGGACCCAAGGGCGGCAGCTTGGCTATACAGGGGCTCGAACCTGGATCTTCCAATTAACAGCCCAGTGCCATAGACCACTGAACTACACCCCTCCTCCATATAAAGTAAATAAAGTATATAGGGTAGGTATGTATTTGAAACAGAATTACATACTTATTACCAGATGATTCACTGAATGTGTGTGTGGAGTTTGCATGTTCTCCCCGTGCCTCAGGGGGTTTTTCTCCGGGTTCTCCGGTTTCCTCCCGGTCTAAAAACATGCACGGTAGGTTGATTGGTACCTTGGGAAATTGTCCCTAGTGTGTGAATGTGTGTGTGATTGTTTGTGTGTGTGTGTGTGCCCTGCGATAGGTTGGCATTCCATCCAGGGTGTATCCTGCCTTAATGCCCATAGACGCCTGAGATAGGCACAGACTCCCCGTGACCCGAGGGAAGATCGGATATAGCCCGAGGGAAGATCGGATTTATAGAATGAATGAATAAATAAATATAAATATACAAATACAAATGAATATAAGAGGGGCATCAAAACACCCATTTAACTGCTTTCTATTGTTGCCTGATCCTTTACCTGAGCATTTTATCAGCTGAATCCTAAAATATGACCGGACAATGATGTAATCCGCTGTTTCTTTCTTATGCAGACCTCGATGTTATAAAAATGGTCTGTTGAATGTTACTGGAAATAGCATCGAAACAATGAGCAATGTCGATAAGTGCTAATAGTTTCAGTCATATGCAGATGCGTTGTTTAACAATCTGAAGCATTTGTGTGCCTTGGGGCTCTCACAGGGACTGCTGAAGGCACAAACAAGGCCTTGAATCTTCTGTCGTTCTTCATCTGATGCAGTCATTTTAACAATGCATTTACAGCTACATAACAGTAGAGGGCGCTTGAAGACTTGAATCAAACATTAAAACCGTGAAGCAATTCACAAGCCTAGTGCCTCTTGATCCCCAAGGCCAAACACTTACTTGTACTAGTACCCAAAATCACAGAGTATTTGGGCAGTTGTGTTGGAAATAACTATATAGCTATGTTCATCTTTGTTTTTAGTGAAGCTCTGTGATCATATATACTGCCTTTTTCGTTGCTGTATATAATGTAACATCTGATTTGTGCCATGGTGAATACGTAGCAGTATTCCTATAGCCTGCATGTTAAAGTGTATTAATAGCGTGTGTGTGTGTGTGTGTGTGTGTGTGTGTGTGTGTGTGTGTGACCACACATGTAATTGAAACTTATAATGAGTGGTGTAGAGTATGTAAAATTCATGAAGCTATGAGCATTTTATCTCCTCTTTTTTTTACTGATGTGGTAAATATTTGATGACCACATTGTCTGCACTTTAGTGTAAACCAATGGGAGTTATTGATTTTAACAAAATTATCGTTTGTTCGACTTTCAACAAGCGTTTTTAATTGTATTATTACATGGGAAAAACGGCATAATAATAATAATAAAAAAAAGATTCAGTAAAAGTACAGGTGAAAAAACCTGGATTCATAGTTTTAATAACAGAATTACTTATCTTATAGAATTAGATCATATATATATATATTATATATATATATATATATATATATATATATATATATATATATAACTTATACTTATATATGAAATTAGCACTGTGCAGCATCCCAGAAGCTGGGCAGTGAATAATGCTGTCTCTAATTGTCATCTTTCTGGCTGCTGCTGGAAATCTTGCGTTCACTTGTGGTTTCAGATGGCGTGTGGGCCAATTTGGCACTCTTAGCTCTCCCACCCAGAGTCCCTGAACCACTCCAGTCTGAGGAACGAAAAGAAAACAGCTTTTCATTTGAATTGACGTACAACATGTGAACACGGGTCCGGATCAATACGGTCTTTCGGCATAAATACCAACCCGAGTGGCTGCTGAGTTTAAATCGGCCCCAGCAGAGGTGAATCCTCCATTGCTTACGCACGTTTTCTTTCATGAGGCAGTGGAAGAGAAATATAAAAAAGCCTGAAGCAAACACAAAGACGAACGCTAGTTCAATGGGTTTCTGATGAAGTCTTGTGCTGATGTCATGTCTTATGCTTTAACCCGTTTGCGAGTTTAAAGCAGTAAAGAATGTCAGAATGTCAGGTTTCCAAAAATATGGGTTTCTTTGTATATTTTCTACTATTAACCATAGGCGATTCCTGTTTCCTGTTCCTCGGGCTGCTTTCTTACCTTGAAGGGTATTGAGGATTGAGAAGAGATAAAGAAAAGGGACTCGCATCGGGCCCCAGGTGAAGAAAGCCAGCATCCACGTGAAACCCAGGAGAAAAGTGAGACTGGCAACCACGCGCATTTCATGCAGCATTCTACTGCAGCGGCCTGCCGCGCTGAGCTGCATGCCTCGTATCTGCACCAGCACCATGCCGAACACGCAAATGTTGCAGATCAAGATCAGCACCACGAAAGACACGGCCGTCACGTAGAATGCTACGTCATTCTGTAACCAGCAGCTGTGGAACACAAGAGGAGAGACTGAGGTGTTCTGAGGTGTTTCATACAGGCAGATACAAGAGTCGATGTTTTACAGTATGGAACACTTACAAAGACGAGAAATCTTCGACCGGTGTTAGAGAACGAGTGCTCCCGTAGCAGTTTCGATCCACTGCAAGCACTACACTGACTATTATCAAAGGTAAACCTGGAAAGAACGTTTTGAACGTTAGCGACACCCAGATACAATCGCTTTGTGAAACTATTGCTTCATCTTATATAACGCCGCTCTTCTTTTCAGCTCACGAGCTGAGCAGCTCGATTATCACACCATCGCTAATGGGCCGATGCAAGGCAATCCTGTTCGTTAATATCATATTAATTACTGGCGATTCATAATGACTGGATCAGAGGTTTTAAAGCACTAACAAACCAGAACATAAACTGTGTACTGGTTGTGTTTTCAAGTTGAACTGATGCACACACACATAAACACACACAGTGTTGGGAAGGTTACTTTTCAAATGTAATAGGCTACAGATTACAAAGTACCCTATTCAAAATGTAGTGTGACTTCAACTAGACGTGGGACATTTCCTGAACAAAATGTGTGTGATGCTTGCCGATGCAAACCTCAGCTCCGGATGAAACCCCTTAGAACCTGGTCCGTTTAATATTTTCTATGGTAAAAATTCGTCCCGGGACAAAAAAAAACTCATTT
>JACRUU010000025.1:8993414-9080914 GCA_030449085.1 Kryptopterus vitreolus | reverse complement strand
TAAATTGTTACCTGGAATAGATTTTCAGTGCCATAAAAATGAAACTGAACACGACTTCTCTTGCTCTGGGGGAAGAAAGTCTCCAAGGCAACAGGCACAGATATTGATGCAACAGAACCCCGGTCAGACTGCTCAACAAAGGTCTGGGTGAGAAATATCTGCCACGAGAAGAGGGGACAATATCAGTTGTAAAATACGATCTCTCTAATCGTGCTCCTATCTAATTACACGTTGAGGTGTTTTGTAGGCGAATCGTAGGTCTTGCCTCAGGAGAAAGTCCCGTCTGAAAAGAGGACACTCCAAATGTAAGTCCTTGAAATAGCAATGGATCTTGATTGATTAGCTGCAGTGCCAGTGAAGGAACGGTGGTGTTGTGATAGTCTCCGGAGAAATCCACCCTGTTTCCGACTTGGTCAGTAATCGAGAGAATTCTAAACCACGGGGGGGGGGGGATGGAAGACAGAAAAGCATTCAAAAGCAGCTTGGTTCACTCGCTGGAAAAGTCATCCGTACTGACACTTTATGAGGTGAACATGTCAAAACTAACGCAGTAAAAATGCAGATATTTTTACATTATTGAAAAAAGGGGGCACGGTGGCTTCGACAAACACCCCCCCTTTTCCCGGTCCTAAAACATTCACAGTAGGTTGATTGGGATCTTGGAAAATTGTCCCTAGTGTATATGAGTGTGTGTGTGTGTGTGTATGTGCCCTGCGATATGTTGTCATTCCATACAGGGTGTGTCCTGCCTTGATGCCTGAAGATGCCTGAGATAGACACAGGCTCTATCTCAGGCTCTATCTCAGGGATAAAGGGGTCGAATGTGAATGAATGAATGAACGAAACGTATCGTTATACAAGATTAGGGTTACTTTACTTACTCGTTTGTGGCTTTGGCAAGAAAAGGTGTGCAAACAAAGAGGTTTGACACGACGCTCATGATGTTGTTCGCCAGCTGAATGTTCATGGTACCGACATGTGTGACGTCGGACAGTTTCTGCAACACAGTGTTCAGCTCAGATGTACTCAAATCCGTCTGGTTCTGCAGCAAATTCTCAATCATAGCCACAATGTCCGCTGAGTTGTCTAGTAGAGGGAAAAAAAAGGGAATATGACCAGTCGAGGCATAAGCTGCATAAAAACACAATTGGATTGGAACTAGATTATAACATATTGTGTAATTATTAAGTACAGTATCCAGAAAAGAAAAAAAAGGACTTCGATTAGATCTAGGAATATATGAAAAGCACTTACTTGCTGTAACTGTGACATTTTCTAAGTCATCAAGGTCTGTCAGAACTTGTTCACATTTAGACAGGTCTGGCGAATCCCATATTGCTGAATTTGTACTGTCGTCTAGTTTACTGTGGGTCAAGTGTTTTCATTTAGAAATCTTTTCAAATACTTTACACCGGAGGTGGAAAGAGTAATAACATTTTGTACAGTTACAACATTTTGTACAGTAATTTTACTCAAGTACAAGTAAAGTTACTGGGTACAGGCTCTACATGTGGTTCATAATACCTGGTTACGCCCTTCTATTTGAGAAATGCTGACTTAAATGAGCTTGATCCTACAGGTAAACTTTTCCGGCATTTTCATCTCGTGCACATTTGACGGAAAAATACCGTATTGAACATAAGCGAAGCAAACACGGCGCCTATCAATCAATAACTGCGGTGGTTTCCATGGTGCGATTTTTATTTATTTGTTTATTTATTTAAACTCAGTAACAAATATGATTTAAAGTGTTGTGAAGTACATTATTTTAAAAAAATACATAAGTAAAAGTAAAACTACGTTAAAAAGTAGAAGTACACACCAAAAAAACTTCTCAGTTATAATAACGCGAGTAAAGGTAATACGTTACTTTCCACATCTGCTTTACACAATATCTTTTCATACAAAATATCTAAATTAAAAAAAATCAGGAACATCTTTTCCCCCCAGTAGTCAACTTAGTCCGGGAGCAAACAAACCCAAAGCTAACACAGTCATCACCATCGTATACGTAACGCAGGCTCCATAAAATAAATGAGCTGTGCCTTAGTTATTAAATTTTTCACCGGTATCTTCACCTGTCCAAGGATTAATATTTGTACATGTTTGAATTTGCATGTAGTATCTTCAAAGATAATTTCTGCATCGAGGTAAATTGCTTGTCATCAGCTTGTAAAAAAAAAAAAAAAAAAACATTAGGATGAACTAGGATAAAATTGTGTACAGTATATACACGCTGTGACGCACAAAGCCAAACATTAAATACAGCTAATCTTTTAATTTATAGATTATTATCCAGTAATAGAATAACAGATGATAAACAGTGGTGTGACACAAACATAATAAAACTGTAAAGCTCCTTACCAAAGTCTAACAGCGACATCATGTCCCTTCTCACACTTCATCTCACAGATGTCCTGAGCTGGTGTGGAGGACCATATATAATGGCCATAAACTGTTAAAGTGCTTTCCTCTGGACAGAACCCCGGCTCTGGACAAGAAATAAAAGTGATTAGCCAGGACAAAGCACCTTTAGATTGATGTGATATTACACACAATTACTGCAGTAATTCATGTAAAAGGACCCCCAAGCAAGGATTAATTGTGGTTCTTTGTTTACTCATTTGTTTCAGTGTTTGTTTGATTGCATGCTAGTTAGGTTGCTAGCTTGTCAGTCTGTTTGTTGCTAGCATAATGCTTTGTTTGTGTTTACATTAGCTCACTTGGTTGGAGAACAGGTAAGAATGTGTGCGTCACCTACATTCCACCACATAGGTATTATTAATTGTTTAGACACCCCTTAGGGCAGGAGCCACCCCTTGTATTTTCGGTAGTGTACGCAGCTAGTTGTTGCTGTTCAGCTAGGTAAGCTTTCAAAATACAGCCTAGAGTAACTAGTACCTGTTTTTGTGTGTGTATTTGTGTGTGTGTGTGTGTGTGTGTGTTCATTTCTTTGGCACTGTCCAAGTTATCTTACCAGTGTGTCTAGTATTGTCAGCCTTGGCTTGTGCGTGGACGTCTTTTTTGTTTGTGTAACGCACACAATTGACAATTAAAAGCAATAATCACTCTAAATCACTCTTGTCATCCTGTTTATGTCCAAACAACCAGCAAACATAAACTGTTATTGTTTCCACACTCTCCTAGGCCTAGCCAAGACAGTGTTGTACATGTTACATTTACAGCCCTTGGCGAAAACGCCCTTATCCAGAGTGGTTTACAACTGACCAATTGAGGGTTAAGGGCCTTGCTGAAGGGCCCACTAGTGTCAGGGGTGGGATTTGAACCAAGAGGCCAAGTCCTTTACCATTGAGCTACCACCTCCCTCCCTATGTTCATACTTTACAATAGTCTAACATGTCTATGTTAAAAAATCTTCTTTTATTGGTCTTAGGTTACCTTCAAATTTTAGAGATACTGAAATGTGAGTTTTTGTTTGCTGTAAGCCAAAATTAAAAGGAAAAAGCACTTGAATTATATCAGTCGGTGTGAAATGAATCTATTCAAGAGTTTCACTTTTTGAAATAAATCAACTTTTCAATTATATCCAAATGTATTTGGTTACACTAGATACATCATATGCTTTGTCGCTTCAGCTGTACAGCGATGTACCTGTCAACTCTTCTTAATTAAATAAAAAATCCTTTATGTACTCCTACTCATAGAAATGTATATAGTATGGTTTAAAATTACATCCCGGTCATTTGCCAAAGCATTTCACTGCTGTTCTGAAGAATGATTTGTCCTAAAAAAAAGTTTTTTCCTGTACATTATGTTGTGTGTTCTGTTAAGTATATAGTGTTTGTTGTGTGTATCTCATACCTATTTGTAAAATTCTGATTTCATCAGTCGGGACATTGATCGTAACAGAACTATTGGCAAAGCCTTTTGTTAAGAGGTCAAAAATAATTATTCCATTTTCTGTAACATTCACTGAAGAAGACGCCTGGACCTGGAAGGTGCAGCTGTACCTAAATACACGTGGCACACATAAATGTTCAGTGACAACTACACAAAGTGATGTGCACAACGGTCCATTAGTTCATTAATATACCAGTGAGCTACCTGGTCTCTGGCAATAAGTTACTCAGTCCATTTTTTCTGTGGCAAGATTGGAAAGAAGAAAGAAAACACAAATAAACACTGATATAGCGGTAGTGTACAGCATCAGTATAGTAATTATAATCATGTAATACATGTCATACACTGGAAATGCAGTTTATACACTTACTTAGGAATATTGATTAGCTTGAAATTTACAACTTTCATTTTGTGGCTTCCTCCTAATGTTTGCTGGAGCTTAAGAGAAAAATATTGAACGTGATACATTTTTTTAATTTGTTTGTCTGATTGTCTGTTTGTTGAGAGAGACAGAGAGAGCGAGAGACAGCGAGAAAGAGAGAGAGAGAGAGTGTGTGTGTGTGTGTGTGTGTGTGTGTGTGTGTGTGTGTGTGTGTGTGTGTCCAAGTTTACCCAGTGTAGAACGGTCTCAGCTGGGTCCCACACCGAACCATGCATTGTAAGGTTCATATGAACTCTATAAAAAATGTCTATAAAACCTGGACAGATTCAAATAAATAAAAGGATTAATATCATCTTGAATGGGCACGGTGGCTTAGTGGGTAGTATATTCGCCTAACCGCCAGGGTCCAGGTTCGATTCCCATCTCGGCCATGTGTGTGTGTGTGTGTGTGTGTGTGTGTGTGTGTGTGTGGAGTTTGCATGTTCTCCCTGTGCCTCAGGGGGTTTTCCTCCGGGTTCTCCGGTTTCCCCCCGGTCCAAAAACATGCAAGGTAGGTTGATTGGCACCTTGGAAAATGTATGATTGTGTGTGTGTGTGTGTGTGTGTGCCCTGTGATGGGTTGGCATTCCATCCCGGGTGTATCTTGCCTTAATGCCCATAGACGCCTGAGATAGGCACAGGCTCCCCGTGACCCACGAGGGAAGACCCGATACCGACCAGAGGGAAGATCGGATAAAGCGGTAGAAGATGAATGAATGAATGAATTTCATCTAGGGCTGTCAATAGACATCCCTATAGACAATAATCATCTTCTTGCATACAACATTTGTTCAGCTCTTTTGTATTATTATTTGCTACAAATTTTGAATTGGTATTGAAAGTGTTTACATTGCTCTAACCTGATTCTGTAGTGTTCTTGGGGCCTTCAGAAATGGTTACTGAAATAAGATAAGCAAGAAGAGACATCCATGCTGAGTTGATATGCTTTTGGATATAGACAACACTGATTGATAAACTTCATTCATTTGTGCACATACCTCGAGGATTGATGTATACAGAAGCTAGATCAGTCTGTAGGGTGATTTGATCACTGTGGATGTAAGTGGGTGCTAAAAGTTTCCACAGCAGATCCTGTGTCTCATCTACAGCACCTGCAGGATTTACTGTCACATACACCAGGCTGCTAAACCTTAACATTTAAGAAATAAGAAAAAAAAATCATATATATATATATATATATATATATATATATATATATATATATATATATATATATATATATATTATATATAGGATGATATATATATGATGAAGGATGATATATTCTGTGTGTATTAATTCACTGAGTGAATGTACAGTGTAGTAATATGTATTCACGTTACCATTCTGTTTTCAAGGACACAATTCTTCCCTCCTGCAAAGGTGCACAATGTTTATTACTACAGTATATGCTGAAGTTATTATATGTCACACATTTCATATTTACCTTACCTGGATTTCAGTGTTGTTCATCTCACTGAGTCGTGCATCTTTGTCATGCGTTCGGCTGTTTTTAAAAAGGAAAAGTATTCCAGGGTCATTATTAAACGCTTTCATTATAGCACGGTTAACAGAAGCATGCCAATTAAATGAAGCTTCATGCATGCGATTATTATTAATTAATAAGAATGATTTGAAACTAAGTATAGATAAAAAAAATCATCATTAGAGTCAGATGACAATAATATACATGATCTTATCATGATGGTGAATTACCTTAGATGTGATATCAACACATAATTCAAAGTAACATTCGGTGGGAAAATACTCTGTAGCTGGAAAGGAAAAGGCAGTCTTCATGACATCACATTTAATGTTTTTAGGCTGGAAATAAATGTCAGACATGTTTTATTTCTTACCCAGTCTTCTGTGATTTCCTTGATCCGACTCACATTTAAATTGTAATGTATCTTTTGTGTAAAGAATACCTTCATATTTATCCTATACTTTGGACATTCTGGAAAAACAACAAGATTCATATCATTTATAACTGCACATATTTTATATGTCAAATATTGGTGCAAACTTTATCTTCATTATTCATTTATGTATCCAAGGCAATTTTGAAGTATTATGATGCTTCGAAATATACTTTCTTTTTTTTCTTTTTTTTAAAATTTTTTTACAGATTTTGTAGATAAGTAGATAAAGCCCTCGTTCCGAAGTCCTTGCCATGTATTAACTAATCAACTAATGGAAAAATCATAGAACTATGACTTTTAAAGCAAGACCTCTGGGGTAAATAGCTGTAGGCTTGTCTCACCACACTT
Source organism: Kryptopterus vitreolus (assembly GCA_030449085.1). NCBI lineage: Eukaryota > Metazoa > Chordata > Actinopteri > Siluriformes > Siluridae > Kryptopterus > Kryptopterus vitreolus. Next base: position 9,074,362 of record JACRUU010000025.1, on the reverse strand, counting down.
AAGCTTGTGGTCCGGTAACTGGCGGGCAGCTGTGATACTCCCAAATATTCGTGCTCCAGGTTACAATATTTCCACCAATACACTTCAAATCATTAAGCTGTTCGGACGTCAGCACCATTCCCCACATACGGAACAGGGTGATTTCCCCAATGAAATTTGTACCACTTTCAAAGACCATCACTCCACCAATAATCCTGTGAGACGCCCCCAAAGTCAGAGTGCCACTCGGAGCCAGGCTCCTGGATTCTGATTGGTTTACCTTCACATTTAAGTAAACAGTGCCATTTATAATCATCTGCAATTTTCGATTGTGATTTGACCATGTCAGGCAAACCGTGTGCCAGGTTAGAAGGGGCAGGGAATGTGTAATCATCCATTCCTCTCCAAAGAGCCAGGCTTTCAAACTGGCCCCTGTTCCAGCCAAGCCAAGTTCGATGTCGCGTCCTCCAGGCTTGTTGTACACAAAAGCAGTCCAGGATGAGGTGGGAATCCATCGCATGAGGTCGACACATACGCTCAGTTCCTCCAAAGACGGCATAGAAAACGTTTTGTTTAGCTCCCAGTGACAAGAACCAACACCTACAAAGTCTGCCTTCTTTCCCCAGAGGCTGGGATTGGCGGAAACTGAAATATCATAACAATTTGTGATTCAGTAAGATTTCAAGAAATTACTTCTATGACATATGTGAAGAAAATGTCTAATATAATAATAATCATTTTCTTAATCAACAAACATACATAACGTTTAAGCTTTTTTGATAGGTCCATAATTAATTAATTAATTCATTCATTCATATCTTCTACCGCTTTATCTGATCTTCCCTCGGGTCACGGGGAGCCTGTGCCTATCTCAGGCGTCTATGGGCATTAAGGCAGGATACACCCTGGATGGAATGCCAACCCATCGCAGGGCACACACACTCTCACATTCACACAGGGACTAGGGACAATTTTCCAAGGTGCCAATCAACCTACGGTGCATGTTTTTGGACCCGGGGGGGGGGGATAGAAACCGGAGAACCCCATGAGGCACGGGGAAAACCCCATGAGGCATGGGGAGAACATGCAAACTCCACACACACATGGCCGAGACGGGAATCGAACCCGGACCCTGGCGGTGTGAGGCGAACGTGCTAACCAGTAAGTCACCGTGCCCCATCCGTAATGAATTGCTGTTATTAATGATTTCTTATATGCATGTGGAAGTGGCCCAATACAAAAGCCAGCAAAAAATGCATTTGATATGGAATTTTAAACAAATATCTGGAAAACATGATATATTACTTATTTCTTACCAACTTTACCTGAGCATAAGTAAGCGCTCCAAAATGTCCAAACCACACAAACCACAAAAGCCCGGCTTTTCCTACTTTCGCCCATGACTGTGGTCTTATGAAACAGGATATTCCTTTCTATACATGCTGACCAAAAAGATACGGCATTAACATTTTCATTACTTCTCAAGCAATAGTTTATATGCAATTATAGAATAGTACTACTTACTGGGTTATGACATCTCGGAATAACATGTCCAAGTGTAACAAATAAACCATGTAAAGAGCAGACCCTCGTACACGTCAAGTCAGTCCATGCGTTTTGATGGCTAATATGAAAACACTGGAAGTTACTGACCTTTACAGCCACTCCCGCTCTCTTCACTAGTTAATCATTAAACACAGGAAAACTTAATAATGTGTATCAATAAATTGATATAAGCTACCATAAAAAGCCGCAGATGCCGCAACTACAAATTCATTGTCAAGTTACGGTCGGCATTACTCCAACCCAAGCCATGTTTTTTTTTTTTTTCCTGAAACGATGGAAGGTGTCGATGAAAAGCAAATGTTTACACAGGAGAGCGCTTCCACTTCGCACTATGTGCATTGCATGATGCCATTGACATAGCTCATATGTCTAAGACAAGGCACACCTTGCCAAAGGTTATAGTGAAAGATAAGGAAGTAAAAACAGACTGTATTACTCCAGAAAACACACTGTGTTCTTAAAATGTAATCTTTGTATGCATTTTTTTATTTACTCCATTTGGATTTTCACGTTTAACGGCTTACTAGTTAAAGAGATGTAAGCGTGTAAATAGAGGTAAAAAAGAGCAGCGTTTGGGAGTAACTAGTTACATGTAACGGTGTTACATAATTTATCCAGAGCAAATAGGGTTAACAAATAGGGTTAAATCTGAGCAATTTCCACTACTGAATTTTTGATTTAGACTACTGCAGTGGTTCTCAAATAGTGGGGCCCGGGGGAATATGCCATTTTTTGGCGTACTAGAATAAAGTATAATTGCACATCCACTACAGTTGGTGGCAGTGTTGCTCGAAGAAATATGGCGAAGCGTAACAAACACGTACTACAACTACCCCCCCCCACGACACCCCCCACAAATCAACAATCTGATTCTGGTGAAGTATAACTTAAGAACCTATTTTTTCCGTGGGTTTTTTTGCATTTCATCCTTATAAGTGCCACCTAGTGGACGAATGATAGTAAGCAAAAAGAAATCAAACTTACACTACGCATTACATATTGAATAGGGTCATTTGTAATCTATTACATTTCCAAAGTAACCTTCCCAACACTGAACATGAGACATGGTGGCTTAGTGGTTAAGGTGTTGGCCTATGAACCAGAAGATTGCAGGTTCAAGCTACCATAGTGGGCCCTTTAGCAAGGCCCTTAACCCTGAATTGCTCACTTGTAAGTTGCTCTGGATAAGGGCGTCTGCCAAATGCCATAAATGTAATGTAAATGCAAAATGAGATAATAAGAAATTAAAAATAATAATAACAAAATACAAATAACAAATGCAGCAGAATTGAATCTAAGATGCAACATTAATTTGCTGCAAACATTTTCACAAACATTTTAGTTAGAGATACTACGCTGAGGCTTTTCTCAAACAAATCTAATTAGTTTTTTTTTCTCCTTACAGCCTTAAATCAGTTAAGCATGCCTAGATAGAGCTTCATATATGGCCATCTCTGTGTGTGGCTGTAAACTGTAATTGGTAGTTTGTAACCATGGTTCTCAATGTCCGGTCTGAGAGCACTAGAGCTCTGCGAGGCATAACTAACAGGTGTGTTATTTCTATTTTCTACTCATTTATTTATTATATATAGTAAAGGGAAATATCATGCTTAAATAATATCACATTATTACACATCATTGATAAATAATATCAAATTAAATAAAATTATAGCCACAGTATTTTTCCATTTGTGCTGAATGAAAGGATTTTAGTTCTCAATCATTTTTCAAAAACCAGATTAATAAGGAATGTCTAATGCATCTATATTTTTAATGCATTGGTGCTTTGATGAGGAAATAAGAGTGTCAAAGTCTGTGATTGCTGTGATTGAAATATTACAAAATATTTTTTACGCTAAACATGTTTTTTACGCTTTTTTTTACTTCCACAATTCCACACTCTCCATTTTTTGCAGCTGAGAGAGCAGCAATACAGCAATTTTGTATTTGTACAGTGTATTTGGCCTGTATTGAGAGCAAAATTGCTGTATTGTTGCTCTCTCATTTGCAAAAAAAGGAGAGTATGTAAACTTCTGGGGTATATATATATATATATATATATATATATATATATATATATATATATATATATATATATATATATATATATATATAGATATATATATATATATATATATATATATATATATATATATATATAAAAGGGGGCATGGTGGCTTAGTGGTTAGCACGTTCGCCTCGCACCGCCAGGGTCCGGGTTCGATTCCCGTCTTCGGCCATGTGTGTGTGGAGTTTGCATGTTCTCCCCGTGCCTCAGGGGGGTTTTTTCTCCGGGTTCTCCGGTTTCCTCCCGGTCCAAAAAAAAAAACATGCACGGTACGTTGATTGGCACCTTGGAAAATTGTCCCTAGTGTATGAATGTGTGTGTATGTGTGTGTGTGTGTCCCTGCAATGAGTTGCCATTCCATCCAGGGTGTATCCTGCCTTAATGCCCATAGATGTCTGAGATAGGCACAGACTCCCCGTGACCCGAGGGAAGATCGGATAAAGAGGTAGAAGATTAGAATGAATGAATGAATATACAATATAAATATATATATATATTTTTTTTTTTTTTTTTTTTTTATTTTTATTTTTATGTGGAAAATGTTGAATGACTAGTGTAAAATTGTCTACTATGGTCGTCTTTTCAAGTAAACTATTTACAAGCCGTCTGGACCAGAGCGTGCATAACAATATTCAACTGTGCATTTTCAGCAAACTGATTGTAAATGGCAAAGTATTCATTTTGACTGTGGGTTGGGCATTGGGTTGGTCCGTGGCCCCACAGCTGTAGGGGCTGAACTCGGGTTGGAAGACGAATAATTATAGCAATTAACATTCCAGTCTGTACGACACTGAGATTATTATATTACTTTGCTCAGTAATGACAGAAACAGTTCTCTCAGACTTAAAATCCAGTTTGCTTCGGTTTCTTTTAGTTTAGCTATTGCAGCTTTCCATGGGGAAACATTGTGCTTTCATGCACACAAAACACACATGGAATTACAGCACCTGTGCACCGAGAAAGAAAACCAAAGGGTAATAGTGGTAGCACTGAATAATTTCTTAAAATCTCAACTGTAATTATACGCAAAGCTACTTTAATATTACGTACAAACACAGTCAGAGGTAAAGCAGAAAACTCCAAATAATATATTTTCGGTTATATTTTCTGTTAAACCTTCTGTTTTGTCTATAGTTAACGATAGGCGTGGAAAACTCAAGTCAAGAAATGAGCAACTTCAATAAAGAAGATCATTTTGTTACACGTTTTGGTGTATATATTTGGTTTGAAATAAACTTTGCCTTTACAGGATTTACTGTATATTACTTATGATCTTGAATTACAAATGGAGCAGATGATTTGTAAGTCTTTGTGCCTACCAGGGGCACAGTGGTTTAGTGGTTTAATGTTCGCCTCACACCACCAGGGTCCGGGCCATATGTGTGTGGAGTGTGCATGTTCTCTCCGTGCCTCAGGGGGTTTTTCTCCGGGTTCTCCGGTTTCTCCCCCTGGTCCAAAAACATGCACGGTAGGTTGATTGTCATCTTGGAAAATTGTCCCTAGTTTATATAACTGTGAGTGTGTGTGTGTGTGTGTGTGTGTGTGTGTGTTGGCATTCCTTCCAGGGTGTATCCTTAATGCCCATTGACTCCTGAGATAGGCACAGGCTCCCCTATATAGCGGTAGAAGATGAATGAATGAATGAATGTGCACCTACCGTGTGTTAACCTTCCGCTTGTACACTTCTACACTTACATGTGATATTTATTTAAGAAGTAATATCAAAGCTTTGCAACTACGGTAAACAATGGATGACACTATTCCACTTAAAATAGGACCATCCACCCGAAACACTACCACTTCCAATAACAGATGCTTCAGATTTAAATAACAAGGTTGTCCCTAAATCAGATATGACCAAAGTAAAAACTACAGACATGCCGTATATGCGAAGAGGGGTAAATATCCCAGTGGCACAGACCTCTATATCTATTTGTTTTATGTAAGAAATGTAAGTTAAATCTAGAGAATATATGTGAATCTGTCTTTTCAGCTCATCAGCTTTCTCACTGTATATTGTTGAGAATATTTCCTTTTAAGCAACATTTCCTTTCTCTTAACCAAAGCCCTTCATTGGAAGATATTTGGACGCCTCTGCGCTAGATTATTCATGGTAAGTGAGACGAAGGTAAAAAATGAATGAGCTCAGGCTCAGGAGATAGAACAGGAGACGTTGTGTTAAAGATGAGAGAGGTTTGATGAGAGAGACTTCTTTACAGGAGTTCACCACTATGTAGCTCCCCTTCAATTCCAAATCCTGTCATGTGAACCTTTTTTTATCCAGCTTCTCTGCACAAAACTGCATTTTGGGTTAGGGTTATGGTTTACATTTATATATATATATATATATATATATATATATATATATATATATATATATATATATATATATAAATGAGCTAACTTGTTGTAAAAGTTACATACACACACATATCTTTATGGACAACAACAAAACCAAAAAAGAAATGCTATTTGCACACTCCTACCTCCGAGTGCTCAAATGTTTACATCATATCCCACTAATTATGCTATCTTTTATCGCGTATACACATCCTTTTATTTATTTATTTATTTATTTATTTATTTATTTCGCGCAAATGTATACAGCATGCATGGTCTCACACCTCCAGGGTTGGTGTTCGATTCCGTCCTCCGCCCTGTGTGTGTGGAGTGTGCATGTTCTCTCCGTGTCTCAGGCAGTGTGTGTGCGCCCTGCGATGGGTTGGCACCCCATGCTTCTTGATGCCCGAAGACGCCTTAGATAGACACAGGCTCCCGATGGGAAGATCGGATAAAGCGGTAGAAGATGAAAAAATTAATGTATACAACATTGTCTGTGCTACCGTGTATTGTCTTGCCTTGTCCCTTTTATGGGGGGGGGGGGGGACATGTGCACTTTGCTTTCTATTAGTTTTTTCCTTTGTGATTTGTGATTAGTTTAGAATTATGTAAAGTCATATGTCGTATTGAGTTATGTGGCCTGTCATAGCACCTTGGTCCTGAGGAAACGTAGTTTCGTCACTGTACATTGTACATTGAAGAATTCGTCATTCGTCATTGTACATTGAAGAAACTATTGTAATGTTTTGTTTTTTATCTGGGGCACGGTGGCTTATTGGTTAGCACGTTCGCCTCACATCGCCAGGGTCCGGGTTCGATTCCCGTCTCGGTTGTGTGTGTGTGTGTGGAGTTTGCATGTTCTCCCCGTGCCTCAGGTGGTCTTTCTCCGGGTTCTCCGGTTTCCCCCTGGTCCAAAAACATGCACGGTAGGTTGATTAGCACCTTGTAAAAATTGTCCCTAGTGTATGAATATGTGTGTGAATGTGAGTGTGTGTGAGTGTGTGTGTGTGCCTTGCGATGGGTTGGCATTCCATCCAGGGTGTATCCTGCCTTAATGCTCATAGACGCCTGAGATAGGCACAGACTCCTTCGTGACCCGAGGGAAGATCGGATATAGCGGTAAAAGATGAATGAATGAATGAATGAATGAATGAATGAATGTTTTTTATCTCGACCATAGATGGCGCTGTGGCGCTCCGTTTGTCGTCGTGGGCGCGTGCCCGGCAAAGCGCGCGCTGTAAGCTAATGAATGTAGCAGGAGGAAAGAGAGAGAGAGAGAGAGAGAGAGAGAGAGAGAGAGAGAGAGAGAGAGAGAGAGAGAGAGAAAAGAGAAGGAAAAACTTCGATAAAAAATGGCGGAAGGCGCAACGTCTCTTAAAGGATTGAGAGCACAATTGGGTAGGAATTCATCCTTTACGTGCGTTTTTTTGGACAGTTACAGATGTAACAGATGTAACAGATGCAGACTTGTGTAACGTGAAGCGCGAAGTGTTTCGGAGCGATACGGGCTGAACGTCGGTTACGTTTATACCGACAGGCTGCGGTTTAAGCGGGCTTTGAGATTGACGTGCGAACCGGTAAATGTATAAATTATCGTTACAATAATACATATATATATATGTATTATCTAAAAAAAAAACTTTAACCGGGGTTCATAAGTTGCTATTATTATTTTCCGTGACTGTTCTTTTTTTTACAACCCGTTGCTAGAAAAGTATGTATAGTTTGCTCCGGATTTGTATAATCTGTTACTTCTGAACGCGTTATAAAACATTATAAGCGTCGCTTAAGTGAACTGTGACCGGTTGTTGACACAGATCTCCCACTGTCATATCTCTCTATCGAGTCTGGCGCCTCTCCGGGACACGTAGCTAAGGATGCTCCTGTCATCTTGTGACTGTTTAGCTGACTAGCCAAAATTAGCTCCAGGGGCAAAACAACAACAACAACACCTCGACAACGTACCGAATAACCAGAGAGAAATATAATTCATGTGCGTTTCTCCTGAGTAAATATATTATATACTTGTATATACTGGTCACAGTAGTTGCTGTTCATTTTAACAGTTGGTTTATAACTGTGGGTAAGTTTGCTAACTAGCCTAGCTTATCTGGAGCCATCGTGCATACTTCACCGGCGAGCTCATTTGCAGTATAGAGACCTCGGAGCCGTGGTTAAAAACCCACATTAATCTCCCTTTGACTGGATTTGTAATTTATATATTTATATTTATATATATATATATATATATATATATATATATATATATATATATATATATATATATATATATATATTTATTGTTTATTGTGTCTGTAATCTGACTTTTTTTTAACCCTATTGGTCGAGTGTAGGGTTTTCACGATACCAATAGTTTTCATCGATAATTTGGGTAATATCGTGATGCTCGATAATATAAAGGTTTTCACTGGCCAAAAATACATTTCTGTAATTAATTTTAATGATACGGGTTTATTATTAGTATAGATTTATTAATAGGAAATGTAAATGTGATTTAGGTGGATGCTGTGCCACAGCTTCTGATATCTGATTCTGATTACTTTCTGAGTTTATGTCGATTACTTTTCACCTTTTCGAACCTGTTGTGTGCTGGATTGATTATGTTAATGTGTGTGTGTGTGTGTGTGTGTGTGTGTGTGAGAGTGAGAGAGAGAGAGAGAGAGAGAATGTGTGTGTCTGGGTCTCAAGCATCCCTATGTTGGACTTCCCATCTCATGTTTTTTCGGTCCTGGCATGACCCAAAAGTGATTACTGAAACTAGCGTTAGTCAGAACTGAACCCCACTGTGCACTTTAATTGCATGGTTATGAATATAAAAATATTTTTTTGGCCATAAAGATCACAATTGCGTTAGGTGGCGTACATGTCTATCTATGGTTGTGGTGCATGTTCAACATTAATTTCTGTTTTACGTTCAATAAAATTGTCTTGCAGTCCTTCGGAATTAGGTTATGTACACATGTTTCAAAATCTGTGAACCTGGACCAGTGTGCATGCAGTGTTTTTTTTTTTTTTTTTTTTTTTTTTTTTAAGGAGAGAGGGGGGGGGGGTCTATCCCAATCAATCACAAGGAAATACAAATCATTGCTGAATACCAAACAGATCATCTAACTAATAACTGTATAAAGCATTTTAAGTTGCAGAAGAAAACATTGCAGAGGAAACAAAGACCGTGAACAACTCCTTATGGGATGAAGCCACCATTTAGGTAGTCTTGTTTTGCCCTGGAGTTCAGTACACTAATTAGAGTCTCGGGGCAACCGTGTCTCGCAGGCTGCAAGTAACACTCTGTGGCCAGATTGCTGATTTCTGATGTGGGAATGTCGGAAGAATTAGCAGTCGAGGAAGAAATGCTTAAAGTAAACAGTAAGGCCAATTGTCAGCTAGTGTGTCCTGACCCACAGTGCTAGCCCACTCCATCATTATGAACCAGAGATGGCAGTGAGCTCATTTGGCAGTGGAAAAGAGGCCCACTTGTGTCTTGTCAAATCGAATACAACATCTCTGAACAGACACCTTGCTCTATGCAGTATTATGTCTGCTGAACCTTTTTTTCCATCCCAGGAAATGAGAAGCTAAGTGAAGAGGGGGTAACCTAAGGAAATGATGCAAGAGATCCATCTGACCTTGTATTGACTATTTGATGTATTTGCCTGTCAGCATTTACTGAGAACCAATACGGTGAATTTTGAGCACTAGATAGACAGACCAGAATGGCTTCAAATCCAAATGGAATTTGTGTCGAGCTTTACCAGGTTACCTTTAGCTCTTCCTGTAGTCGTTGGAGCAGCAAGCAAAGCTCTATAACGGTCATATGACTGCAGTATTTATATGAACGTAATATTTTTGTAACTCAAACTAAAAGCAAGGTGCACGGTGGCTTATTGGTTAGCACGTTTGCCTCACACCGCCAGGGTCCGGGTACGATTCCCGTCTCAGTCGTGTGTGTGTGTGGAGTTTGCATGTTCTACCCGTGCCTTAGAAGGTCTTTCTCCGGGTTCTCCGGTTTCCTCCCGGTCCAAAAACATGCACGGTAGGTTGGAAAATTGTCCCTAGTGTATAAACGTGTGTGTGAATGTGAGAGTGTGTGTGCCCTGTGATGGGTTGGCGTTCCATTCAGGGTGTATCCTGCCTTAATGCCCATAGACGCCTGACATAGGCACAGGCTCACATGATATAGCGGTAGAAGATGAATGAATGAAACTAAAAGCATTTGTAAAATGTTATTAAATATACAATCTGTAGGCTATTTTAAACATATTTAATACTGAAGCAATGCTAAATATAAATGCTTATATCGGAGAGAATATCTGTTACGGTAGTGGAGGTTCACTCATTGTACACAAAGATACAGGAAGATTCCAGTACAATGCTGATGTCCTGCTTTTCCTGCTGGAGTTTTATTGGATTGTACCAGAGGCATGTGATGCATGATGTCAGATGATGCAATATTTATCAGTAATAGACTTGATCATATCTTGCACCATTTCACACATAGGATAGCAATTTATCTGGGGAAAAATGTCTGTGTAAAATCTTATAGATAATGGAAAAAAAAACAGAACCAGAAAAAGAGTCTTGATTAAAGGGTTTTAACTGTTAAACTGCTGTTTTTCTTAAACATTGAAAGAAAGTCTATAACTATATTTTCTGACACACTTTAAGATTGTAGATAATATGGTGTCTCCATAGTTCATACTACTGGTTTCCAGAGTGTGGTCCGATGTCCACAGAGATCTGTGAATTATAATGAGTCAATCTTTTTGTATATCATAGGGTGGTTGCTATCGATTATTTTTTTTAATCAAATAAGAAACCCCCCCCCTTCAATTAAAGAGCAATACGAAATGAGGGAAAATAAACCAGGCCTCTTAAATGAACAAGTCATTTGTTTTTAGAAAAATCAAAATTTTATTGCAGAAATTGTTTACAAGTACATCAGCACAAACTAAACCGATTTAGTGTATTTATTTTGCATGTTACTCATGTGATCTGTACAGATCACACCTAACGATTAGCTGCGGTAACGGGTTTCAGATTATTTAAAAAAATATATATATATATCACTTATAATGATCGTGTGTGTGTGTGTGTGTGTGTGTGTGTGTGTGTGTGTGTGTGTGTGTGTGTGTGTGTGTGTGTGTGTGAGGTAGGTAGCATTTCCTTACTGTAACTTGTTATAAATGGAAAGCAAATTATTTGATCCGATCCATGATTCAAAAACCTTAATGTGATGGGCGAGGTTTCTTTTTTTGCTCTATTGGACCACTGGTAAATAAAAATATTTAAAATATCAATTTTCAATTGGTTTATAAACGTTAACCGCACTGTATGGTGATTTTCCTTGTTTTATTTTGAAGTGATCCAGAAGTTTTCATTTTGCAGCCTCCTCTGTCCACAGTAAACCAAGTTTAGGGACTGATGCGTCAGTAATAATGGTCCGTGCTAAATGCAGCGCTCTGTGTTTAGTAAAATGAACTAAACAAATCATCGAGGCACGTTAATTTTCCTCGAGTCATTTTTGTAATCGAATGACTCGAGGAATCATTACAGCCCTAATATACCTAATATTTTTTTTTGTTCAGTATTTTCCTCTTTAGATTATTTTTTCTTTTATTTATTGTTTTAACAGATATCAGTCTGTTTAGCTGCTAACTTGAAAGGATTTCCATTCAGGTCAAATGTGACTAAGTCAAATACAGTCTATGAATAACCATACTGGTAACTAAAGTGATTTGTCAGTGAAAGGTCCACCATTGTTGACTTAAATAAGTAAACACCTTTGTACACATTTATATAATGAGTCTGGCATTTGGATATTTTTAACTGCACTAAATGCGTTGTGATGATTTTCTTGGCTGCAAAAACGGTGATAACCATAACGCCGGTACGCAAGAATATGACTCTGTTTAATGCTGTGTCACATCTCTCTTTTTCCATGAGGTGAGATCATGAATATGAGTGAATGCACCCAAGAGCGGGTGCGATCACAGTCATGCCCGGTGTGAAGGCCTTCATTATTGGCATCAGCAATAAAGCACTTCCTGTTGTCCTAGCTTCTACAGCTACTACACGCCCTCATGCACACAGACTGTCTGCTTTTCGTAACAGGAGCCCACTGACCGGCTATGAGCCGACTTTCACTGCCTGGTGTTTCTCCCAGTGTGGAGGAATACAGAGGGCTCTAGTGTTTTTCCGTGACTGTTCCTAGTGTTTTCTCTCAATGAATGAATTTGGTTTGTTGGTAAATAGATTTAAATAGTACAGTCACATCATGGGTCCTTACTTTAATCAAATGAGAAAATAAAAAAAAAACATTTTCTGTGATGTACCTTCCCTTAAGAACCACTTAGTTTTTGAGTTGAGTATGATCCAATAAATAAAAGCCGAAATAAACCATTCCCTTGGGTGTCATTTTAAAATGACCTTTCATAGAATACCCTACTAACAGTGGAGATGTATGTCAGCATGAAATGTGGAGTTGTGAAAAAAAACAAAATGTGTAACAAGGGTAAAAACCAAATTACTGCCTTTGCTGTTATTAGTTAAAACAACAACACTGACGAGAAGACAAATGTTGATTGCTATAATCATAATTTTTAATCATTTGGAATGTTCTCATTCTTGTAGATGTGCAGAAGTCAGAGCTGTGAGTAATGAAAACACTTTTTATCTTTTATTTTTCATTAGGAGCAGACATACTGAAGAGGCCCAGCAGTGCTAATAGCATTAAATTAAAATATATAGTATACCAAAAGCAGAAATGTAGAATTTTATTTGGGTGAATCAAATAATTTGCATTACAAACAAAACGACTGATGTACGAGTACGAGGTTATTGTTTTGTGAAAGAGGTTATTGTTTGTACATTGGTTTGCATCTGTGTGTTAAACAATTCATCTGAGTACTTAATATGTGTAAATAAACGTATGTAAATAAACAAACCCAAACACCTACTAAACAGCTTTTCTCAAATCTCCTAAGCATATTGTAAATCAGGGGTTTATAGTTTAATACATTAATTTATGTATTAAACCAAAATTCTAAAGCATCTGGAGCTTCAGGGAGTTACACTATATGAACACATTATATTGACTTTTCCAGTCTCATGTGGTGGTTCTTCAGACTGCTACCACAAATGTTGAAGGTGCAGGATGTGTGTGTATGCGCTAGCCTTCCATTTTCCGCTATCAAATCTAGGGAATAACAGCTGGGGAGTATGGGTGAGTTCAAAGGTAGAATGGGGTTAGTGCCGCACATTTAATTGTTTTGCAATCGCGATGTGAGATTATATGACGGTGCAATTTTATTTATTAAATAAATAAATAACTGTGTGGAATTAAAAACAATTTTCATATTTTCCATTCTTCAAACAAAATAAAAAAGACCAGACAGTCTCGGGTCTTGTGTTGCATGTGTGATCATGTGACTATCCTGCGCGCTTCGCAGAGACCTGGTGATGTTGGATGCCGGGCGAGCAGATCCACTCTGATCCACCTCTGTTCTATGCCGATATTTTGACTTGTTTTGATAAATTTGAGTTGCTACATCTATGTGGTGAATCTCAAATAGATCTCACTGGTTTCACATTGGAAGGAAGAGATGACAAACAGTGCTTTCTTTTATTTTTCATTCACTTTTGCCCCAGTGCTTTCCTCTCCTCGTACACACGCCAAGGAACACCCCTACTCACGGCCGACTCAGGAACACATTCGCTGATCCTCTTTCCCAAACACGTGCCTATACACACCGTCAGCACTGCCCTCTCTCTCTCTCTCTCTCTATCTCTCTCTCTCTCTCTCTCCCCCCCCCCCCCCCCCTCCCCGATGTCTGTTTCATCCTGTGTAAAGCCCGTCCCACCACCATGCTCCATTCCCACACCATTCAAATCATTCTTTTATTTATTAATGTGTTTAATTAGGCCGAACCTAATAACATTTTTTGAAAATGTTAATTTATTCTGTAAAAAAAAGGTTTGTTTTGAAAACCTTTCTATTTTACAAATATATATATTCAGCATTATCGCTAAGATATGTGCAATTTCCTTGATGACCAATTAAGTGAACTGATGATGGCATTTATTCTAATCGTATATCGCGTTATGGACTACAGTAATCGCATTATGATATTTTTCACAAATGGAATGTTCAAAAAGCATAGACAATTCTTGTGGCCAGGTGTCCACAATAAAATCCCCATATAGTCTAACTATATTTAATTTTGTGACATTCCAATGTACACCTCTTTTATGCTGCAAGTCAGTGAGAATGAATGGTATTGTGCGTGTGTCGCAGCTGAAATAATGATGCACTGGTACAGAATTTCTTTATGTAGGTGTAGTCTTAACCTCACTAATATCATGAAAAGGAAATGCATATGGTGTTCTGTATACATAGCACTTGCTTGACTAAAATATTTGTCTCTCACTGTTTGATGCTTTGTGCTGTTTGTGCTCAGTAGATTTGCCTCAATCGCTTTGCTAGTGTTCATTGTTTGGCAGCTGTGTATTTGCATGCTCCATGTTGTGTAGCCCGCAGTGGAATAAGGTGACTCGGTGTCCTTTTGCATACTGAGCAGATTCGGGTGCTTTGTGGCTCTGAAGTGCTTTTGACATCTCTCCTTTTAATTTAGCCTGGACACACGGGTAGTACATACTACGTGCTAACGTTATTTAAAAAAAAAAAAAAAAAAAAGGAAATGGTTTACATCTCGTAATAGACATCATTTAAAGGAGTCTCCGTTTCAAGGCAGGATTGTCATTCTCTTAAATTCTGCTTTGGGTTGTTGCCATTTAAAATTTGATCCATAATATAAGCAAATAAACAGTTAATACATGTGTGATGTCCGCCGGAATAGATGCAGGTAAAACGCTGCAATTTTCAAGCCATCTTTAAGTGGCCTATTTCTTCTTACAGTAAGTGGCATATTTGTTCCTCTTATTTGTTGCTTTAATCGGACAGTTAATAAGCTAATAAAAATCATGCCTCCAATTCTCATTTTAAAATAAACGCCAAATCCTATTATCTGTTATTTTTTTACTACAAGCGTCCCTTGTGTTTGAATAGGGATTATTAATTGTATTATTACTTATGGTGAATAATGATAGAAGGTGAATGCTATCATTATTATTACCGATTTTCTGAACTACTCTTAAGAAAACAGCATATGCGCTGACAAAATGTGAGTTGTTCATACGGAAACACCCAAGATGAAATTGAAACTGAAATTGTTGTGTGAATTTTGCATACAGTAGATTCAGGATCAGATCGGACCAGTGTGTGCGTATGACACGGTGATCAAGTTATTGGAGAAATCAAGGTCTGTGCATATGTGTCTGTGTGCATGTGTATATGTGTACGTGTGTGGTGGGTGGTGTGTGTTTTTTTTTGGTTTGTGTTTTTGTCCCCCCCCCCCTTATATACAATATACTATTTGTGTGTGTGTGTGTGTGTGTGTGTGTGTGTGTGTGTGTGTGTGTGTTGTATGTGTATATGTATATATATATATATATACTATATATATATATATATATATATATATATATATATATATATATATATATAATATATATTAAATTCATTCATTCAATAATACCTATTATTATTATTATTATTATTATTATTATTATTATAGGTATGTATCATTTTAGACTACTTAAAATGAAATTTGCTTATTTGCTTTTTAGCTACTTTTCAGTATTAGTATCAGCTGAGCTCTGTTCCAAATCTCTTTATCGCACCCTTTCAGTCTTACTATAAAGTGTGTATTCAGTCTGTTGAACAAATAAGTATATCTACATCATACTTTAGAACATCAACGGCAAAATTTGGCAGTAATTCAGCCTTTTCTGTCCAAATGCCCACTTGCCAAAATATGTTTCTAAAGTAGAAGGAAGAGGGTGCTTAAGAATTGATTGTATAGTGTAATGAAGTACACTGTGTTGTTTTCCTCCACTGTGTCCTCTTCTGACTCCTTCCTCTAAAGATGCTTTTGTTCGTTGATGAAAGCCTCGCTTATGGTTTTTTTTGTTTTTTTTTTTTTTTTTTCTCTTTTTTTTTTTGTTCTTCCGGTATGGCCGTTTCCCTTTTGAATTTTTCTGCTGTGTTGGAAATTAAAGTTCGGTCTGATACTCGACACTGTATTTGAGACCCGCCCTTAAACCAGACGTGCTTGGCAAAAGTCTAATAATTAGTGTGCTGAGAAATTATAAAGCTTTGGGGTTTATTTTTAATTTTGCTGATAATAATACATTCATTCTACACACCTATACATTTGTTTACAGGTAAAAATAAATTAATAAATAATAATAATATCAACTTAATGTGTCAATATTGTGCTCTCAAACCCTACCTTATAGCTTAAAATATGCATTGTTTATGAAGTTGACAATTCCAGTAGCAAATTTGTGTTTAGAACAGTTCTACTGAGCATTATGAATTTGTATAAAACAGATAAACGCCTCAATCAGAATAAAAATGTCACAGAAAGAAGTTGGTTCAACAGTTGGTTTATTTTTCCCTTTTGCCCTTTTCTTCCCTCTTACTTACACCGGTACACACACACACACACACACACAGACACACACACACACACACACTTGCGGTCCCACACATCTTCCCTCAACGCCAACCCGGGAACACGCGCACACTCGTGGATCTGCCGCTTTCACTTGGCGTCCTCCGCTTTCCCACACACGCCCCCATACGCACTGTCAGGGATCTGTCTCTCCAGTGTCTGTTACATCGTGCGTAAACTCCCCTGACCGACTCACAACAATGCTCGACTCTCACACCATTCAAAGTATTCACATAAATAATGTGGACAAAATGCTATTTTTATCCTTTATACGACTGTCCAACATGTACACAAAAATTGATATATGTAATTAAAAAATATATATAACATACTATATGCGCACACACACTGTATGGGGGGTTATTGAGAATGGAATTTTCTTGTCTTATGAGGTTCTTTGACTGTAAGACTGTTATCTTAGTTGGTGATGCACTTCTATTATAGGATGTGGCAGCATTACATTTTTTTCTTTCACTTGTACTAGGAGACAAAACTTTCTCCACCATGATTGCCCAATGAGCTCCATGAACATAGGGTTTATATGGAGTCAAAATATCCAAACTTCATAATCTAGTGGAAAGAGTGGAGGTCATTATAACAGTGAATGGGCATTAAATGTGGGCACATGTGGTTTTTATGGATAAATGTCCACAAACTATCTAAATTGTATTTCTCAATGCTATAATATTGGCATAATATCGGTTACAAATAATATGGTGAGCAGGAAATGATCTCTTGATGATAGCAACATTGGACTGATATCAGCATGATCCACAATATCTCAATATAAACTTGCATTAGATTCCAGGGTTGTGTTGTTTTTTTTGTTTTTTTTTTGTTTTTTTAGCTATTCAAATACGCTTTACACTCTACATGCCTCCCTTTCTTACTAACATGCATTCATGTAAGACAATTAAAAAGAACTTTGATCATGCTTTTCTGAGGCTTGGTTGTCTGTTATATTATTTGCTTTTGTGGCTAATTCCACGACAACACAATTCTTCTTGTGTTGCATGAAAGCAGTTATGCTTTAGACAATTTTTTTTCCTTATGAATGATTTATATTCAAAATCAGAGAGCTGTCCTTTATTGTTCTATTTCTTGTGTCCCTTGTATGGTATACAGCTGCAGCTGCCCAAGCACAGGCTGAAGAGCGGCGTAGCCTGGCCGGGAGCAACTCGGCACCAATTACATCCAGTGCTGCCAGGAGTCAGGCTAAACCAGGTATCGGCTTAAATAATAATAATGTGCCCTGTGTGCTTTTGTTCTTCTCTCCAGGGCAATTTACATATGGCTTAAGTAAAACAGCAGTATAACACATGCAAATAAAACACACTAAACAGGCAGTTTGGAAGATGCTCCTCTAAATAAGTGTCATTACACTCCGTCCAGATGTATTCAGTATTGTTGAATTCGGTGGCTCTACATCAGGCCACTCAATATCTTCCACGACGACCCAAGTAAACCATATTCCTTGTTGATTAATTGGTTGATTGATTTTAGAATTTCTAAAAATGTCAAATAAACAAATTAATTAAAATGAACTACTCATTCTGGATTCTTTTTAGGTATGCAAAAGGTCTTGGTTCAAAAGGTCAGATTTCCCAAATGCTTTAGTCAGAGCCTGTGTTCGGGCAACACTCCATTCGATTTGGTTTTCATGCCGGCTATAATGCACATATAAAGCAAAAGTGTTTATACCAAATTTTAAGAAACTCTGAAATTCATGTAAATATATAAAATATTCATTCAAGATTCATTCAATATAATTAATATTAAAAAAAAGAATAAAGAAATGTACTTTTAACATTTATTGGATACCTAGGGTATAAATATTATTGGTTATAATATTAAACAAAGGCTTATGGGCTGCTATACCGTTAATACTGTCAGGTTGCTAGATGCATTGCGTTAAATGAATTTATTATTAGTAATGCCACTAGGGCACTTTGCTGACCTGTCCGCATGCCCGAGGTCAAAATGCTGCATGAGGTCGCTTGAGCTTTTAATTGAATCTAAAATATCAGTCACATGTGCGAGCATGTGATTTGGATTAACGGTCTGAAACCATTGCAGTTAGCCGAGCGGCTTTCTAAAGAAGAGTAATGTTAATTAGATTGAAGAGTACTGCACGATGTCTGGAACATGAAGTATGTTTACATTCCCTGTAGTGATTGATGGAGCAGCACTTAGAATCGATGACAAACTTCGAGTAGCCAAAGAAAGGAGAGAAGAGCAAGAGAAGCAGCAGGGTAAGGCATATATTCTTTGTTGAACCTTTCGCATGTTAGAATGTGCAAAAACATACACTGTGCTAACAAAAAAAACTATGTTTGTGTTTAACACAGCGGTGCGCGGGTCGCAGATTCTAGAGCGGGAGCGTAAAGCCAAGCTTCAGGTTGAAAGGCAGATGGAGGAGAGACAAAGAAAGCTGGAGGAACAGCGCAGGAAAGAGGAGCAGAGAAGGGCTGCTGTAGAGGAGAAGAGGAAACAAAAGCAGGAAGAGGAGAAGGTGAATTTATTCATTTATAACAATAGTAAGAAGTGCGAGTTGAAAATAAATAAATAAAGGTTGACAGGAAGCCTTGTTGGGTGTAATATTTTTCTGTATAGGAGCACTATGAAGCAGTGATGCGGCGCACATTGGAGCGCAGTCAGAAAGTGGACCAGAGGCAGAAGAGATGGTCTTGGAGTGGCCTGTCCGATTCAGACAACATTAATGGTATGAGAACTGAAATAAAAAAATATCATCTGAAGGCATTTATATTAGCTGTGTTGTTTTTTGTTTGTTTGTTTGTTTTTTTGAGCATATGTTGTAGGCCGTAATCGCACATCTAAAATGTATATAATGAAATACTATTCTGCAAGTCTTCTGCAAGTATTTGCTGTCGGGTGTCAACAGTCTTGTGACAAGCTCATAGATCATATGACAAGCTCTTCAAACAATGAAACTGCTGGTGGAGGCAATGAAACACAAGTCAATGTTACCTTCGTGTGTGTGTGTGTGTGTGGTTTTTTTTCCATGATGGTTTACATTAGCCTATGTAAGTTTGCTAGAGAACAGGTAACTCACTAATGATCTCAGCTGTGTTTTTCCAACTCTCCATTCCTGTGGAGAGCGTGTATGAATCACCCCTCACCCATGTGTTTATCCATGCCCCTCCCACAGGTGAGAGTGACAGTGGCCCCACCTCCTCCCCAGTCACTATAGTAATCTCCCCAGCCTCTCCGATCTCCAAGCCTCCCAGAAGCCACACACCACAAGGTGGTCAACGCTTGCTCGCTTGCCCCTTGAGGCACAGCTTGGCACGAACCGGCTCTGTTCTCTCACTCATGCATTCATCACCGACTCGCTTTTGTATTCACAACAAGGAAGTTCACGTTTGGTGCTTCCTTTTATCTCACTCTCTTTCCTGACTTGTTCACTGAACCCGGGACGCCCACAACTTTGCGTATGCACTTATTCACGTCTAGCTCGAGGTTTAAGGATATGTCTGCCGTCTTAGATTGGGACTCATTCACACCTAATTGCTTGCTAGACTGGAATGCTTTGGTTTGGCATGTAACTTCCATGCTATGAATATGATGCATCTTTCTGCAGCTTTCTGACTTCGTAATGTGACGTCCTTCTAGCTTTGAGAGTGTGTGTACATGTAAACTATGAACTATGTGTTTATTATGGTCACTTCAAATACGTACCGCTTAAGAACACTAATGGAAGCAAATATGGGGTTTTAGACTTAAAGGTGCTTTAGATCCCCCCCCCACACCACCACCACCTTTTTTCCGATCCTTTATAACCTATACCTATAAGATCCTGTGTTGTCTTTATTCCCCTAATTTTGCCGACCTGGTCTGTCTGTTTGTTGGCCCAATAGACAAGCGTTCCTCTTCCACTACAAACCTCAAACAGTCTGCAGACTCCGCTATCAGCAAACGCCTCTCCTCATCTGCAGCCCTCCTCAATTCTCCTGACAAAAGTAAGATTCCCCTTGTTTCTATAACTCCCACACCTAACCTTTCCTAAACACCCTCCCTCCTCCTCCTTCCCAACACACATGAACAGAAAAAAAGTGTTTACCTTCATTACCTTCGTGCAGGATGTCTGCAGTGTCATTCAGTTCACTTTGTGCAAGTGCCATTCTTGAAGGTTCTCTAAATTGTTTTTTTCCTATTATGATTTGATCTACTTTGCTAATGTAATCATTTATGTGTTTATTTTATTGTTGTCTTGATAGTCTTAACTTTTAGGGTTGTTATTTTTTTTTTTGTGAATAAATTTAGCAAGTAATTTTAATAGGATTGCGACTTCTTTTTTCCCCCACCATGACAGAAAGGCTGCACTAACAATACCTATGGTAGTGCTGTTCTTCTTCTTTACAGCTTTCCTCGATGGGATCTGAATGAGGTATCATTCAGTCGTGACTCATCCGATTTCCCCACGTGGTGCTATTTGTATTTGAACTCATCTTCATTTTTTCTTCCTGTAATAACACTATACTCTTTCCCCCTGGATTGGTACCAGAATGTCCTTCCTGAAATCAAATAGCAAGGCTATTATGATATATGTGATATCATGTACATTATAATGAGAAAGATGTATATTGCTTTTTTGAGAATATATACTGATAGAACAGATATCTTATTTTCCTTTTATTTATTTATGTATTTTTAACATGTTTAAATGTAGACTCTATAGGGATTAGCCAAATAAGTGCTCTTGGAACCTTCAAAGCTGAGACATCATAAAGCAATCTCTTCATAATCTCTGATTGAGGTTGTAAGATCTCTTTGTCTTGTAGGTGCAAAGCGGAGGAGTTCATCTTTGAACCGGTTGCCTAGCACTGTCCCTCGGGTTTCTAAGGAAGCACATAAGCAGCCTCAGGTGGAACAGACAGGTGCAGATCCCCCCCCCCCTCTTCCCTTACTAGAGGCAGTTTTGCAGACGATAGATAAAGAGTCAGAAGGTGCTTTGCATAAAATATGTATCAAATGTAAAGTAATAAACAAACAACCAAGTAATTTATACATCATCATTTCTACAGCAATGTCACAGATAGTGTCACACTGTCAAGTTATGAAATAGGGAAGGACTTTCCAAAGTCTAAGCACAGAGGACAAGCTGTTCGGCCATTTGCCTATTTTATGCACAATAAAGGTTTTTTATTTTTTTATTTATTGTATATGTTTTAAATTCCACCCTTATTCGACTCCAGATTCCTACTTTGCTGGGATATATGAAGAAGAAATAATTTCTCTATGGCATAAATAGAGTATTATAAAATTACCTTGCCATGGTTGTAAACACAATGATCATGCACTATTTTTTTTATTTCTGTTTGTCTGTAATCATCCACCTAATTAATCTAGTCCCATAGAAAACAGAACTGGACAGCACCCTGCATGTGTTATTTGCCTGGAGGACTAGCTATTGAATTTGTCATTTGCCCATCTATGTGTATGCATTTTATTTTTTTACATTTTGCACATAAAGATTAAAGATATTTTTTTTTGCTCGATATAAAGCAGCAGTTGGCTGAACAACTTGTATTTAATCAGAACAAAAGAAAACACTAAAAGAAATGCGAGTCAAATGGTTGGAAAAACACGTCTGTATTCTATACTGGGCTTTAACTCTGTCGGTCATGATTGTCTTTAGGCCCGGTCCTGAAGAAACGGAGCTCCTCCCTTTCCCGTGTGGGGAATAGAGCTCCACCCACTGGTAAAGCAGAGAAACCCGCACAGGTCGAATCAGGTGCTTTGTCAAATCATGAACGTTTTACGCGCTTCTGCGTGCATCCTTTTAATAACAAACGTGCAAATGCCGTATTGAGCTTCTTGCCCTGCTCGTATGACATTTGCAGCATGATGTTTTACTAACCATGTTATAACTTGCAGCACATTGTTAGACATAAAGAGTGGAATAACAATTATCTGAATAAGATGCAAGGTAAAGGTTATATCTTCTTGGGCCTGAAGCCAGAATTAACACTCTCCTGTATTCTTCTTGTAATAGCCGTGACTATTGACTTTCTGCAGTTTGTTGCAACAATTGTTGTTTATGCAGTTTTATGTATGCTGCTATGCTATCCAGTGCATGCAACTTCTGAAATGTCTTTCCCTGAGCTCTAGATGGAGAATGGCAGCTTTGTCTACTAACAATGTTTTTGTGTGAACCATCATGTTTTCTCTTCCAGAATATATTATGTGTGTGTGTGTGTGTGTGTGTGTGTGTGTGTGTGTGTGTGTGTGTGTGTGTGTGTGTGTGTGACAGAGACAGAGACTGTGTATCCGTGAAATCCTATTTAAAATGCCTATATCCTACAGCCACTGTTGCTCACTGATAACGTGCATCCTTAAAACCAGAGTGCAGGTTTATAGCACCTAAACCAGACAGAACTGTACGTCCCTTACACAGTGCCAGACATGTGCCTTACGTCTGCTCTTAATCTCTTACTTACTTTCGTTTCTACCTTGAATGCCGGGATCCACATGTACTTTTATTTTCCTTTCCTTTCACCATTCATAGCTCCTATTCCGCTAATATCACTGCAATGGCATGACGTGACTTCACTCGGCTCCACCGGGTGACTTTAGAGCGATATTTTGTATTGCTGTTATTTTGACGTATTTTAACCTATCCCTTTGTCACTAACACTTTCCACACCACTATGTGTTTATCCAACATTTCTATCTCTCTTGTTTTGTTTTTTTTTGTTTTTTTTATTATCATTTCTTTTTTTCTTTTCTTTTTTTTTTGGGTGTTGCCATGCTGCGTGTGCGTGTGCAGCCCATCGCCCCTTGGACAGCAGTGTCCTCAGTCGTCTTCTCACCCCTACCCAGGCCTCTCTAGCTAGGAGCAAGAGTGCAGCAGCCCTTTCAGCCAATGGAGCGGATGAGACAGGTAACCTAGAGTAAATGTAGAAAGAGTGAAGCGGACCTATTCATTTAGCGACTGATGGCTATGTAGTTAGTGATGATTTATGCTCTGGTGCTCTGTGGTGCATGACAAAATGCCGTGATGAAGCATGCCTGAATAACGTCGACTAAAAGCTATCATGTCTGTGAGAATTATTGCTCGGACAAGAACGTTCTGAGATCAGTGGAAAATGATTTGTGCTGTAAGTGCACCCCCTGTCTAAATCGGATAAAACACATGCATGTGGTCTGTTAGGATGTAAATGAGTGAAAGTGTTCTCATAAACCCTCTTTGATTCATTAGATTGATTGCAGAGACTGTAAAACTCACAAATCACCTGAGCTCGGAGAACACCCTACAAAATAAATAATTAAATAGTTATATAAATATATGCTATTTATTATTTCTCTCTTGTTTATTTTCCCAAATATTGCTGTATTTTAAGTCAAGGGTTTACTATTCCAAGTTGATGAGAGCCAAAATGAAGTATCTATTCTTGTCACCCAACTGTTATATAATCTAAGTAGGATTTGAAGACCGTGTCCCTTCAAGTAGGCATGCACAATGTGAATTAGCAGCAGCTTATAGCTCCAAGAGTTTCTCTCTCCACATAACATCTGTTGATGATCCAAATAAACCTGTATTCAACCCGGTTGGAACAAATCCAGCTGGCTAGTATCTAGTATTCGAATTAAAACCAAATGATTCCCCTTAAAACTAATGCTGTAGCATGTGGCAGCTTATTGCATAGGATTTCAATGCATCCAGAAAACATAAAACAACGCTTAATTGTACATGGAAGTGCCCTAAAGTCCAATTAGTCTTCCGTTCTCAATCTGCAGAAATATCTTTAGATGTTTGCAATAATACTGAGTCAGACAATTTATTTCTTTATTTTGAAATGACTTGTGTGAAAGCTTGGGTGTGTGAGTATGTCTGTGTTTGTCATGTGTCTAGTATGTATTCTGCTTAAGAACTGCTTATTGCTGGTGATTGTGTTGGGATGTGAGTGCATCTATCCCCAATCATTTGTCTTGGTACCTCTGTTTGTGCATGCATATATATATATATATATATATATTTTATATATATATATAGATATATATATATATATATATATATATATATATATATATATATATATATATATATATATATATATATATATATATATATATATATATATATAATAATATATACAATTTGTGGGTTTGTCATTGTCTGTCACAGTCTTTCAAAAATCTCCCACCAGCCTCGCCCACCCAAGCCAATCATTGCTTGCTCCTGAATCAGTGGTGATCTCCATCAGTCAGTAGAGCTCTAACGTGTCGCAAACTGTTTTGTGCTCTTATCATCCCCCATTCTCTCCTTTCTTTCCTCTTTCCTCCTGCTGCTTGTGCTTCACCCACTGGCCTGCTTCTGGTCCCTTTCCTGGCTCCACCCGTTTCATTCTCCACTGACCATGTGCTTTATCAGAGTCTCACCTGTGTCCTCGATCAGTGTCATCCACACCACTGCAGCCCTCCCCTCGTGGCCCCCTAAGGAGTCGCAGCACCGACCGCCAAAAAACCAGCCTCAGCTCTACCTCTTCTGACTCCATCTCCAACATGGCTCAGGTGAGCTCATTCGAAAGCACATTCTTTATTCTGTAAAGCAGAAGGTAATCTTAGTGTTCTTGCTTCTTCAAATCATTTACTTCGTGGCTATAAGGGAAGACCCTAAATCCCTGTTTCCCAAGGTTATATCTTATATATGTAACACCATATGTCAACAGGATATTGTAATGAGGGAATAAAATATATCAGCTTGTCAAACAATCCCCTGTTTTTCTCTACCTGGAATAGTGAAATAAAAAGCTTAGTGTACCACTTTTAGAAGCATGCATCCTTTTGATTTGTTTTGCAAAGCAGACTTGTCATGTATCAGTTCTTTATCTTGCGCTACATCTGAACAAGTTTTCTCTGACAGCCAGATCACACCGAATCACATAGTTACTGTTTAAAACTTCAGTATGCTTTCTTATCAGTAGTTTACTGAGATTAAAATTGTTGATCGGAAAGAATAATGTTTAAAAAAACCTTTTTGATTAAACCATTGACCAAAATCAGTTGCTGCAAATGACAGCGAGGTCTTGTGTGCCAGGCGCTCACAGAATCACACACTCGGCCATTGTCTGAGCGTCAGTTAGGGGGCTATCAATGCACAAGTCAAAGGGTTGGTTACCACCTCAGGCCCTAGTTTACATTTTCTTTTTATTTATTTGTTTGTTTGTTTGTTTATAAATGTAGTATATTTCATACTGCATGAGCGATCAAACCATTGCTGAGATTTTAATCTTGTGAATATTTAAGTTCATGTAATGTTTAAAGGATTTTAGCGTTGTCACTAAATATTTTAAATGAAAAATATAAAAAGCTATCTATAATAGATCAGTCATTTTATGCAACATCTTAATTTATTGATTAATTCGTTCTGCCTAAAAGTTAAGAGTTAAAATTAAAAAAAAATTTTAAACATTTAAAATACTTATTTTTCTTAGAAATCATGATATGATTTTATTTGTCAGGACACCCTCTGCCTTTGTCCTACTGCCATTTGAGGGACCTTGTTCTGTTTCCGGCAACTATGACTTGTGTAATATATATAAATAGATTTTCAGAGGCCTGGTACATTCACCTTGACATTATCAGCTGTATGTTACAGTAACAGTCTGGGATTTTAATATGATCAACCTGTGTTGCTGTTTTTATTCATATTATATTGTATTAGTATGTAAATGTAAATAAATGTAATTATAAAGTTAGTAATGTAATGGATTTATTTGGTATTACGAGCTTTATCTCTTAACATGTCCCACTGTGATTTACATTAACGGGATTAAAATATGTATTGAAGGATGTAATGTAGGTAAAGAATGCCTTGCAAAAATTATATTTGGATCACTCAAGTCAACCTTTTAAAGTGTGTGTGTGTGGTGTGTGTGTGTGTGTATATATATATATATATATATATATATATATATATATATATATATATATATATATATATATATATATATATATAGTATATATATATATATTTTTTTTTTTTTTTTTTCTTTAATGTGTTTGTTTTTACTTTAATGTGTTTTAATGTGTTTGTATCGCTGCATGTAGAAAGCTGACAGAGACAAGAGTTCACCGGGAGCAAAACGTCCTCCTTCACCTTCCACAGTTCCCAGTCGCCATCGATCTCCCTCCCCAGGCCCTATCGGTGGACCCAGGAGAGCGCCATCACCTGGAGCAGCCAAGTACATCACATTTCCTCACTCATCTTACTCTCATTTCCCATTTTTAGATTCAAATTTTTGACACTTTTTTTTTGGACGCATCTCTTCCAGGCAGAGTCCTCGTAATCGGCCTCCGTCGCCTAGTGGAGTGAAGCCTCCATCACCTCAGCCTATTTCCAAACCACCACCTATCCAAAAACCTGCCCTCACCCCAACAGGTCCTCCTATCCTGAGGAAGAGAGAGTCCAAACCCAAAGACACATCTCCAATGACTACCCTAACAACACACCCTCAAGATACGAGCACTGCTAGCCCAGTGTCCAGCACCAAGCCCAAAGATGGTAGGGTCTAATAAACACACACATTTTATCTTTTCCACATATTTGGTACAATTACCCATAAAACTATTGTTTTAATACAAATGCATTACTGTATCGTCAGCAAACAGTTGTACTGACGTACTGCGCCCTCTTCTGGTGCCGTTAGTGTACAATTTTCTGTCCCACTTTATTTAGCATGCCAGTTTTATCATGCGTTATAAAGCCTTATCTGTTACCGTCTGAACATCTGTGCATTGTATTTGGTTATTTACTAAAGGAACTGATTAACTTTATGACTTCTACTCTATGACTTGACTTTTAGATCCCAGTCTGAAAAGCACGGCCGGCACTAACTCTGCCGCCGAAGCTGCTAAGATCCTGGCAGAGAACAGGCGTCTGGCTCGTGAGCAGAAAGAGAGAGAGGAACAGCTCAGAATACAGAGAGAGGAAGAGGAGAGGTGAGCGCACACACCATTAAACCAAAGACGCTCTAAACCTTTGTGCTGGCAGTTTTGGGAAGAACCACATACGACTTGAACTGTCAGGTGTCCCAATACAGTCGTGTGCAGGATTGTTTTCTGTTGTTTGAATAGTTACAAATATAGACAAATAAGTCACAACAGTTCACTTTTATTGCACAAGAGTAAAAAGATTTTCCATGGTTTTCATTTCCAAATCAAAACGTCCTGGTAATAACAACAAGAGAGTAGCAAAAAATAAAAAACAGTCCATTTTAAATTTAGTTCTATTTTATACGTGTGTATATATATATATATATATATAATAACACTAATATACTATACTATACTATTTCATATACTATATGAAATGCTCTTCGAGTGACTTTGCTGCAAGTTTTAGAGTTCGTCATGTTTTTAATCCTTGTCGAGTGTGCAGAATTGTATCTTGTGTGGCACTAAACAGTATTCTGGCATTGCAGGCTAAGAAAAGAGGAGGAAAAACGTCTGGCTGAAGAGGAGCGAGTGAGACGTTTGGAGGAGGAGACGGTTCGGGCAGAGGAGAGAAAGAGGGAAGAGGAGGAGCAGGCTCGTAAGGCAGAAGAGGAGAGAGAGAGACTGGAGCTGGAAGAACAACAGAAGCGAGCCGAGTTACAGAAAGAGGCAAGCGAGTCTAAACATCATACACGGCGTACAGATGGACGAGCCTGATGGCTGTAACCATCGCATGATTGGTTGATTTTGTGTTACATTACAGCGAGAGGAGGCAGAAGCAAAAGCTCTGGAAGACGCAGAGAAGCAGCGACAGGAGAGAGAACGCATCATGCAGCAGAACCAGCAAGAGCGCATGGAGAGGAAGAAGGTGAACACAATCACTTGTAAACACTCTCTCAGTCCAGTTCCATTGTATAGTGTGAAATGGTCCATTGCCTGATGAAGATGACATCATTTTCCGACCATTGCTTTTGCATCTCTGTGCTCTCTGCTATCATTTTTCCATTTTATGTGGAGTTTGGTGCTAAACTCCAAATACAAACACTAACGCAGATAAAGATTAAAGGAACTTTAATCTCCACATAGCATTGGAGCTTTTATCTGTGGTTAAAAAACCACAAGTGTCCTGTTATGTTAATATCCGGCATCTTAATAATTGTGCATACACAATGTACATATAAACACATTTCTGACCACATACAGATGATAAATGATCAACAGAAGGCCTAAATAGTTTGACGCGTGTGCATTTATTTGTCAGGCGTACAATTCATTCATTCATTCATCTTCTACCGCTTTATGCGATCTTCCCTCGGAGTCTGTGCCTATCTCAGGCATCTATGGGCATTAAGGCAGGATACACCCTGGATGGAATGCCAACCCACCGCAGGACACTCGCACACATTCATACACTAGGGACAATTTTCCAAGGTGCCAATCAACCTACCGTGCATGTTTTTGGACCGGGGGGAACCGGAGAAAAAACCCCTGAGGCATGGGGAGAACATGCAAACTCCACACACACACATGTCCGAGACTGGAATCGAACCCGGACCCTGGAGGTGTGAGGCGAACGTGCTAACCACTAAGCCACCATGCCCCACGTACAATTCAGCACCTTGAGACTCTCTTCTCCACATACCCCAGCATATCCGGAAGCCTGCTTCAGGGCACCAGGTCAGTCATGATGAAGCACATCTGAAGCAAAGAAGGATAAGGGCCTTGTTCAAGGGCCCAACATTTTTAAATCCCCCCATCTTCCCTGCCTTCTGTTCATTATCCCAGAGCCTTAACCATTGAGTTACCACTTCCTTGCTTTGAGGTTTTTTTTTTTTTCTTCCATTTTTCATACGTTTTTTTTTCTTGCCATATTTTATTTCATTATTAAATATAAAATATTAAAAAGTTATAAAAATAATAAAAAGTGTTTTCTGTATTTGCTTACTTTTCAGAGAATCGAGGAAATTATGAAAAGAACCAGAAAAATGGACCAAAATGACTTCAAGGCAAGTTTCCTTATGTAATGTTTAGATTTTGTAATATTTAGATTTCAGGGTTTTGTAGTGCAGCTTTGAGTTTGTGAGCCCTCCGTTCTTTCTGCAGGGTAACGATGATCGAGGCAGTCCAGATGAGAATGATGATGAGGTTACTGACCAGCTAAACTGTGAAACCAAGGGTACGTCTTAATCTGTACCTCCGGATGATTCACACGGAGTCTGCCTGCTTTTTATAATTCACTAATTCACCCATCTTTGTGATTTACAGAGGACCAATACGTGCCAGCAGAGCAAAAAACAGAGGTCGTCAACCAATCAGACGTTCAGGAGCGAGCCACGTCTTCAGCAGAAGCTCAGGCCGAGTCAGAAGAGGTTCTGGACAATATGAACGAACAGACCAAAGTGGACGACAAAGAAAACAACAACGGCCTCAGCGCACAGCCACCACCCACAGCCACCAGGTACAGAAAGCTGCTTGTCCCCCCCCCCCACTCGCATGCAAGACCCTGTACATTTTAACTGCCTACAGAATCGTAAAAACATTCTGTGATGTTTTACACTTTTAGAAGCATCACTCTATATAGTAGTGATCTGTTGTGATCAGTCTAATGTCTATTAAAGTACATAGTTGGCTTGGAACTATTTTCTATTTACAAACAGTAAACAGTGATTTAGGTGACCAGGAGAAATTCCACTTCTGTTCGTTCTAGTATCTCTTGTTCAAAGACGCATCTGGTGGAGGGCTCGGAATTTGTGAACGAGGACTGTAATATGGGATTGAACGGGAAAGCAGGGTCCTGGAGCTTCGAAGAGTTCATTGATCTCGGGGTTCACACTAAAGGGCGGCCACTCATGGAGCCCGAAGCCTGTAATCAGGGTCTGATCGACTGTGGCGTCGGACCTGAAGGACCCAGAGTCGCCTTTGACGACAAGTCGGCTCCTGTGAACTCCCTTCACCCAGCGCAGCCCATTGAAGCGCTGTCCGGTGAGTTCCCGCGTGTCACGAGGCCTTTTCCAACAAGGTACGTCTGTTAAAGATATACTCATTGTACTGAATTTCTCTTTCTTTTCCTCCCTGTCCCGTTTTCTCCCTGTGTTTCTCCACATCAGAGATTTGATTGACATCTTCACCCAGGGACGGATGCGAATTGCACTGCTTGATGTTTGTCTGGTCGAGGTCCAAGTTTCAGCTGGACAGCCAGAGAGAGAGAGAGCGAGAGAGAGAGGGAAGGCCTCAACATCTGCACCTCTATCAAATAAAGTTTATTATCCTTTTTTTTGTAAAAAAAAAGAAAAATGCTTCAGGGAAAGATAATCTTCCATTATGCTTTCATTTTTTTTTGTCTGTTTTTTTTCTCCCTTGTCATTAATAATTTCGTCTTGATCTTTTTTTATGTTAAGTCTTTTGTAATTTATTCTTCAGACTTTTATGACTTTCTGTATCTCTTTTTTTTCTCTCCTTTTGTGTTTCATTGAGTAGGTGTGACATGTGATCTCAGTCAGTCAGTGGACCTAAGCAGAAGTGAGCAATTAATGTGACGTAATGCTGTTCAGAGGAGGGGGGGGGGAATCACAGCAGTCTCACACACTGGTGTAAAATAGTGCTCAAATATTCGAAAGGTATCCAAGAACTTCATGAATCCAATATAAAGTACCAATATACTTGTGAATATATATATATATATATATATAGATATATATATATATATATATATATATATATATATATATATATATATAGATATAGATATAGATATAGAGAGAGAGAGAGAGAGAGAGAGAGAGAGAGAGAGAGAGAGAAGTCTTGGTAGTGATGCTTTGAAGTTACATTGACGCATGTGGCACCTTACCTGCATTTCCAGCTACTTCCCAAACGAATGTGAGCTCTCTGTCCAATAGGCTGCTTATTGTCGTCTAGCAAAATCTCGGTCAATATATTTCATACATTAAGTTGGCAAAATAGGAACTGGTAAACATGCTGAAATCTTTTCACATCGCTTTAGTCTTTAAAGGATGAAGGTTCTTAAGCAAAAAAAAAAAAACGTTTGTAAGTTGAATGAAGTTTTAACCTTGTAAATTTCAGGTTCGTGGCTGTTGCGTAGGTGCATAAATGTATAAACGCAGTTTGGCATTCACATAAGTCTAATTTAAGATCATCCTAAAAGTAAAGGACGTCTTGGAATGACAGCGTGAATTTATACCTTATACGAACATGTCATTACAGCACACAGGAAATATGACTAAACTCTTAAATAGTAATTTCGTTAGATGTTTAGGTGCATGTTGTTTCGTTTTCTGTTCTGTTTTACAACGCTTGAATAATTGTTAGTGTTAAATCCCACGTTCCCTCAGGGCCGTCGTTCTGTCAGGTTTTCGGAGACCATTTTATTTCTCCTTCGCTCATTCTTTTTAAATCATTAATCCAGCGGCTCAGTCAGTTTTATGTCTTGTAAAATTGATCTTACATATTTAGATAATATTTAAAACTATATTCGTACATGTGTAAGTATTATGAACATGGACAGTATTCAGCTGTGGCTTGAAGAAATGTAGGAAGTGAAAGGGAAGTGTAGTTTGGTTGGTTCCTCACTGGTGCACATCTTTACTGCTGCTATATAACAGCATCTGATCTAGAACATTAAAGAGCCTGGTTTTGTTTTTGTCTGCGATATGAATGAATGAGGAATATGAACGTTTCAGTCATGTGCAAGTGTGGGAAAGAAAGAAAGAAAAAAAGATGAATCATTCCTGGTCGATTTGAGGATAATCGTCTTGATGTAACTGCATAAAATGAAGCATGTGGACCTTGTTTATAAGTTATAAGATGTCGGAATCCAGTGTGGTGGATACAGAAGAAAGGTGCTGAGGACTCCTAGCGAAACGAATTGATACTCTTTGGGTTTCTGTCTGTGTCCTAGTACTGTTGTTAGTAGTTGCAAGCTTGAATTTCAAATGCTTGAAGTGTTAAGTAGAGATGGTTATGGGGTCCATAATCTATTTCGGGCTCTCTTGTGCTTTTTTTTTTTTTTTTTTTTTTTTTTTTACACTAGTTTACTCCAAAATAGCTAGGGCCAATGAGCACAGGGCATTTGACTATTTAAAATCGTCATCACTTCACTAATGAACTAAGTTCTATCATTCCTCTCATAAAACTCTTTCCAATATAGTCATAGATTACTTCAACTATTACTTCACTTACAAATAGATATGATATATATAATATATATATATATATATATATATATATATGTGTATATATATATATATATATATATATATATATATATATATATATATATATATATATATTTATATATATATATATATATATAACCACACACAAAAAGCTTTGCCATTTTTGTCAAGCACGAAAGACACTATAGTTTACAACTTTAGGTTATGACCTGAACACTGTCAGTAGTTCCAGTAGTGACACTCTGCAAACACTCAGGCAAGAAAACACTGATACACATGTATCTGGCGTGTAAGGAAGAGGCGGACTTCTTTCATTTTAGCTTTTCGGCAGTCCCTCCATACCATGTGGTTTACAAAAAGATGTTAAACGCCCAAAGTGCTTAAAATCTTGCAAAAGCTGCTGCAAATGCAGTCAGTCATGTATGTGTTGTTTTTTTGTGTGTGTATGTATATGTGTGTGTGTGTGCTGCTTTTGCAGGAAGTTACCATGGTCACTGGGACAGGGTCACACCAGTACTGTTGCTGCTGCTGCTTATTTTTCCAGGACCCTGTAAACTTTGGAGTGTTTGGGGGTTTGGAGTTGTCCTCTAACTTACAGTGCTTACCATGGTGGAAAGATAGAACGGTGCCTTAGGAATAGAGTGAGATACATATTTATTTTCATATATTAACAGCTGGATGTTACATGTGCTTTCACTGGCCATGACAATCATTTTACTTGACCAGGGCCCTAAATAGGATGCAATGTTTTGTATCTTGAAATAGTCCTGACTACAAATTATACTTGTGAAATTTCCCAAGCTGTACTGGAAAAGATGTCAACTGTTTAAATAAAAGTTTTTTGCTAGGTAAAAGAAGTAAATGTTTCCGATGTAAAGTCGCTCGTACCAACTGTAATATAGTTTGTGCTTTCATAAATGCATAAATGAAGGCTTTAGAAGAAAGCTTGAAATTTATTGTTCAGATTCGATGTTACTTCGCCTGAAATGCCATGAATAAAGTATATACTAATATTGTTGCATGCCAAAAGATTCATGTTAAATGTGTCGTACATCATAATTCCAAAAAAACACACAATACTCAGGTGTTGTTTATACACAACGCAACCGTTTGCTTTAAATCCTGATGACAAGAAATCACCTAGTAAAGCCTTAATTAGCATATTGAATATGAAATATTACTATTAATGCTCGCCAGAGACGTGTGTTTCATACAAATGTTTAAATGTGTATTTATTATTACTATAAATGTGTCTTTGCAGTAATTCCACACCACTCGCTAGTTTCTACTTGCATCTTATCACTAAAACTATAACATTTGCCAGTTAGTATTTTTCCTTGATTCATGAGTTTGTTTGCCACCAGTGATGATTTCATTGCCACCAGTATATGGTGCAAACTGTTCTTTAAGTGAAATCTATAAAGAACAACTTCATTCTCACAGCTTTTTGGCACAGTCAGGGCAGTAGATGTTCTCTTCGTGCATGACGAAGCGCTTGTGGGCCAGGGACAGAGAGCACTTCTTACAGTTAAAGCAGTACTCGTGCCAAGTGTGGTTCTCGTAGTTCACCACATTAGTCCCTTTGCCAAAACCTGCGGGTGTCAAACAGGAGATGATTCATTTTTTTGGTGCTTTCTCGCTGTTCTTATTATTATTATTTCTCACATCTTAATATCGTTAAATCTAAGTTGCTATTGTGCGTATGCTAGTTAATAGTTCATATCTGTCACTATCATTTCGTGTCCTAGTTTCAGTCATATTTACCAGTGATAGGATTTTGACATCCAGAGCACTTCTTGGCCACAGAGGTCTTGTAGCAGTCCACACAGTAGAAGTCATCCTCATGAGCGGTGAAGCGAGCACCGGCCAGTGGCTTCTTGCAGGTGTTGCACACAAAGCATTCAGAGTGCCAGGGTTTATCCTGATAAATGATCCCACCAGAGGAGATGGGCTGGAAAAGAATTGAGACAGGTTTTATAGAGATCTTATATTTTCAGCACTGAAATCAGATGTTAAATCAAAGAAATGTTACAGCATAATCATAATAATAATAATAATAATAATAGGGCACGGTGGATTAGTGGTTAGCACATTCGCCTCACACCACCAGGGTCCGTGTTCGATTCCCGTCTCGGCCATGTGTGTGTGGAGTTTGCATGTTCTCCCCGTGCCTCAGGGGTTTTCTCCGGTTTCCCCCCCGGTCCATGCACAGTAGGTTGATTGGCACCTTGGAAAATTGTCCCTAGTGTATGAATGTGTGTGAGTGTATGTGTGTGTGTGTCCTGCGATGGGTTGGCATTCCATCCAGGGTGTATCCTGCCTTAATGCCCATAGACGCCTGAGATAGGCACAGACTCCCCGTGACCCGAGGGAAGATCGGATATAGCGGTAGAAGATGAATGAATGAATGAATAATAATAAGATTAATAATAATAATGCAACCTTATAGCACATATAACCAGAGATGTCGAGTAACATAATACAAACATTTCGTTACCATAAGTAGAAATTTTGGGGATCTATATAGGAGTAATTACTTTTCGGCCGACTTTTACTCATTATGTTTTCATACAATTATCTTTACTTTCCACTCATTTTACAACTAGCCTCGTTACTCCTATTTCATTTCGTCTTCTTGTATTCTGGCTTGACGTTGTTCAAAAAAAAAAAGAAACTACCCAGATAGAGTGAATTTGATTGTGTTTAGATGAGAAAGATAAACATATACCATTCCGACACCCTATTGGTTTGTACTGACTCATTTGTCAAACGGGTCCTTTCTTGTAATCCTCCGCAAATTAAACTACAGTCTGCGGTTCAGTAGAAAGACATCTGAATAAATTAGAGATTGTGATTGGAGCAGCTTATGCTTTTTTTCCCCCCTTACATTACTTTTAATTTTATACTTTATGTAGTTTTCAAACCAGTACTTTTACACTTTTACTTATACTTATCTATACTTCTACCCGACTAATAAATGTGAATACTTTTAGCACCAGTGCATACATTTACATTTACAGCATTTGGCAGACGCCCTTATCCAGAGCGACTTACAACTGAGCAATTGAGGGTTAAGGGCCTTGCTCAAGGGCCCACTAGTGGTAGCTTGGTGGTTGTGGGGTTTGAACCTGCGATCTTCTGGTCCAGAGGCCAACACCTTTACCACTAAGCCACCATGCTCCCAACACATACAACACATGGCTATTATTTGACATGGGTTTTTCAATATGTAATATGTTCTGTACTCTAGTGGGAATGTGTACTAGACTATACTAGCAGTATATCACCTCCTTGCAGCGGGCACAATTCTTGGCGAACTTCTTCTCGTGGCAGGTGCCGCAGTAGAATTCCTCCCCCTTGGTCAGGAAACTTTGAGAACGGATTGGCTGTTTGCACTCAAAGCAGATGAAGCACTCCTCATGCCACACTTTATGTTTGTATTCCACATTTTGGGACCCTGAAGGGAAACAGTGAACAGTGGTGAAACAGTGATGACGTGTTGTCTAGAAAGTACATTCTTAACTAGGTTAGATATGATGTGTAGTAGCAGACTCCAGTATGAATGACTGGAATCACGCACCAGGCATAATGACTTTGTAGCAGCCCTGGCAACGGGGCGAGTCCTCACGGGCACCACACTTCCCACACATGATCTTGCCATCATCTTTAGCTGAAAAAGGCTCGTTGGCCAGGGGCTTGTAGCACTTGGCACAACGGAAGCAGTCCTCATGCCAGTGGCGGTTCTTATGGGTCAGCTCCTTAAAATGTAAAGGGTTGAAAAGAATGAGAACTCATCCTTTATAGAGATTAGTTGCTTATCTTAAACCTGCTGTATTGTATTTTATATATATCTATATATATATATATATATATATATATATATATATATATATATATATATAATATAGATATATGTTTATAAATATATATATATATAGTATGTTTTTATTTATATATATATATATACACAATATCAATTATTTTTAGATTTTACAATTATTTTATAATTTATATAATTTTAATAAACAAAATATGCTAGTGTATATATATATATATATAGTATGTTTATAAATATACAGACGTGGACAAAATTGTTGGTACCCTTTGGTCAATGAAAGAAAAAGTCACAATGGTCACAGAAATAACTTTAATCTGACAAAAGTAATAATAAATAAAAATTCTATAAATGTTAACCAATGAAAGTCAGACATTGTTTTTCAACCATGCTTCAACAGAATTATGTAAAAAAATAAACTCATGAAACAGGCATGGACAAAAATGATGGTACCACACCGGTAACCACCCCCCTAACTTAATATTTTGTTGCGCAACCAACCTTTTGAGGCAATCACTGCAATCAAACGCTTCCTGTAACTGTCAATGAGACATCTGCACCTCTCAGCAGGTATTTTGGCCCACTCCTCATGAGCAAACTGCTCCAGTTGTGTCCGGTTTGAAGGGTGCCTTTTCCAGACTGCATGTTTCAGCTCCTTCCAAAGATGCTTCAATAGGATTGAGGTCAGGGCTCATAGACGGCCACTTTAGAATAGTCCAATTTTTTCCTCTTAGCCATTCTTGGGTGTTTTTAGCTGTGTGTTTTGGGTCATTGTCCTGTTGCAAGACCCATGACCTGCGACTGAGACCAAGCTTTCTGACACTGGCTAGTACATTTCTCTCTAGAATTCCTTGATAGTCTTGAGATTTCATTGTACCCTGCACAGATTCAAGACACCCTGTGCCAGACGCAGCAAAGCAGCCCCAGAACATAACAGAGCCTCCTCCATGTTTCACAGTAGGGACAGTGTTCTTTTCTTGATATGCTTCATTTTTTCGTCTGTGAACATACAGCTGATGTGCCTTGGCAAAAACTTCGATTTTTGTCTCATCTGTCCACAGGACATTCTCCCAGAAGCTTTGTGGCTTGTCAACATGTAGTTTGGCATATTCCAGTCTTGCTTTTTTATGATTCGTTTTCAACAATGGTGTCCTCCTTGGTCGTCTCCCATGTAGTCCACTTTGGCTCAAACAAAGACGGATGGTGCGATCTGACACTGATGTTCCTTGAGCATGAAGTTCACCTTGAATCTCTTTAGAAGTCTTTCTAGGCTCTTTTGTTACCATTCGGATTATCCGTCTCTTAGATTTGTCATCAATTTTCCTCCTGCGGCCACGTCCAGGGAGGTTGGCTACAGTCCCATGGATCTTAAACTTCTGAATAATATGTGCAACTGTACTCACAGGAACATCTAGTTGCTTGGAGATGGTCTTATAGCCTTTACCTTTAACATGCTTGTCTATAATTTTCTTTCTGATCTCTTGAGACAGCTCTTTCCTTTGCTTCCTCTGGTCCATGTCGAGTGTGGTACACACCATATCACCAAACAACACAGTGATTACCTGGAGCCATATATATAGGCCCAATGGCTGATTACAAGGTTGTAGACACCTGTGATGCTAATTAGTGGACACACCTTCAATTAACATGTCCCTTTGGTCACATTATTTTCTGTGTTTTCTAGGGGTACCATCATTTTTGTCCATGCCTGTTTCATGAGTTTATTTTTTTACATAATTCTGTTGAAGCATGGTTTGAAAAACAATGTCTGACTTTCATTGGTTAACATTTATAGAATTTTTATTTATTATTACTTTTGTCAGATTAAAGTTATTTCTGTGACCATTGTGACTTTTTCTTTCATTGACCAAAGGGTACCAACAATTTTGTCCACGTCTGTATATATATATAGTATGTTTATATATATATATAGTATGTTATAAATATATATATATAGTATGTTTGTATATATATATATATATATATATATATATATTTTTTTTTTTTTTAATATATATATATATATATATATATTACACTTTAGTTAGCTTACTTTGTGTATTAAAATTTCATATATTCTAATAAGGGAGGTAGTGATGAACATCTCTCTGTCAAAATAACAGGAAATCCACCTTAGAATCAGCTCCTATAGGTCGACGGCATTCTGCGCAGGTGTTGGCGCACAACTTGTCAAAGCAGCGCACACAGACATGCTTCTCGTCCTTTTGGATGTACTTCTTGCCATGCAGGTCATCTCTGCAGTAGAAGCAGTTAAAGCGCTCTGTCATGACGGAGCTGAGATAGCTTCGTGGGCCTGTAGAGACATCACACGATAGAAAGGTACATTTTGATTCGCTATACATTAATCTGTCTTAATGAGATTTGTCAATCATAACATTTGAACACCACGGTTAGACAATCACTATTTAGAGTATTTGTAAAGTCTAACAATGCAGGAGGTTTTTTTTTTTTTGCTTGTGTTAACAGCACCAAAGGCCAGCAGCTTTATTTTAACCTACGAAAGAAAATACAATGACATTGCAGCTGTATATCTGTGTTGGTGACTCAGATGTTCCATTAAAGGCATGTCTGAAAGATGAGAATGGGATGATGAATGGTCTCAGGCTAATCCGTTCTCCCCCAATGTTGGCTGTAATCATGCACAGCCCAGCAACCGCATACCAAACATCTGAGGGATATATATGAAAGGACGGCGATCCAACTGGACACAATTATAAGTGCCAACTAGCTTTTACACATTCACTTAATAGTGACACAGCTACATATCCTTGCCGTTAACAAGAGAGTACTTTTTAAAAGGACAGATAACTTTGTCCCAATAGAATTGTTTTTGCATCAGTTGTAATGTCTTTACCACAATTCAAAGAGTTTAAGTAAATAAAATAAATAATACATGTAGCCCACAGGTATTGAAGAAATCAGTTCAACAGAATCAGGGTATTATCAATAGAGGAAATACATAATATGTTCATTAATTGATAGAAATGTTAATATTGCCATACTAATATGTTGATATAAAGGTTAATAATTATATTAAATATTAATAATGACCATATAAAAGAATAATCGCCTTACATACAGATAAATGATGATAATGCAGAGCACTAAATTCTTTTGATGTATTTATCATTTTGAATGTAAGTCTTGTCGCTTAAACCATAAACAATGCATGGCAGATAACATTGTTAATACACTTTACCCAGGGCACTGTCAATCCAATAGTTTTCTTTATATGTGTGATATTTTAGTATGATGCTTCAAAACATTGATGTCCATTCACCAATTAGATTCATGAATATCCGTGCTCCTGCAGATAAAATGTGCTTTAGTGTTTAAGCGCCGTCTCTCAGCTTGAATATTACTTCTAAGTATGTTGTAACTAAAGCATTTTAGATTTCTTTAAATGAGGTTTTCACTTATTAGACCTAACAAAAATAATCTACTGCACTGTAGAGTCTGAAGCTGATCTTTATCCTTTGACCTGACATTATTAGTGTGTGCTGCCAAAGAGTTTAATAAAATACCGATTTTGTCCCATTGGGAAAAACATGGCTCATGTAAAAGGTCTACATTGGATTCAACTGGTGTCACTGAGGAATATGCAGCAATGAATTAAAATATTTTTAAAAGCTATTGAGACTAGACACTTCTTGCTGTAAAGCTTATGACATATGACAACTCATAGTACGTAAGCTTAGGTAAAGACTTATCTTAGTTTGCTTTCATAAAGAACAATTCATTCATACAGTTAAACACACAGTTGTCTAAAGATTTATAACCAAAACCCAAAGGTCACACAAAAGGTTTTGCCAAAAATATCGGCAACATCTGAATAAACATCTAATTAGGGGTTTTTATATATATATTATATCAGTAGAACTAAATTCCCAAAATGGACAGTACATCCATAACACTAATAAATTCCTTATCCAACAGGTTGCAGCCCACAAGAAAATCCATCCCAGAATTTAGATATAGAAAGAACACCTACCAGCATCCTTGTATAATGCTCCAAAAATTAAACCATATCCCACTTTGTTTTACCTGAGTGCCTGTAGAAAGTCATTGTTGTTTTCTGGCAGAAGAAAGAAGATCTTGGAACAATGAAGCCAATGTAGGGAATAAATGTAAAAAAGTACCTTCAAGGATATATATATATCCAGTAAAGCCACACCCACCTACAGTTAGCACCAATACTCCACTCTCGGTTTGCATAACCCCAACTTCAAACCACCCCCAAACACTATGTACTGCCCCAGGCTTTATCATCTTTAAAGCACCACATTTTTAAACCATGTTAGGGAATGCCCAAAGCAGAAGGGGACCAGTAACATATAGAAAGGCAGGTATAGATTGAATTCCTTTGTTGAGACATTAGTACAGAGAGAGATTTTAAGGAACAGGGATTTTCTTTTTATACTGAGAAGCATCTTTTAACATTTGCAGGCTTGGCATCTGTGTACTGAAATGGATTATCTGTTTGCAAAAGGCTTAGGATCTGAAAGGAACCGTATATATACACAGATTTGTTACTGTGTTTACATAATGCATGTGTGTTTATAATTTATCAAACATCAGGTTTCACTTATTTGTGTCTGTGTTTGGATCAAGTGGATTTGTTGTACCTTTTGGCCATTAGCCTTTTATGATTTATGTATCAGATTCTTAGGACATATCTC
Source organism: Kryptopterus vitreolus (assembly GCA_030449085.1). Taxonomy (NCBI): domain Eukaryota; kingdom Metazoa; phylum Chordata; class Actinopteri; order Siluriformes; family Siluridae; genus Kryptopterus; species Kryptopterus vitreolus. Next base: position 9,033,128 of record JACRUU010000025.1, on the reverse strand, counting down.
ATCCTTTCATTAATAGTGATATTATTTTTATTTGTGACTAAAACACTATAACTAAATATTCAAAACATAACAGAAACGTGACTATGTATTAGAGTTTGACAATTACAGTGGGTCGATGGGTCAGACATGTTGGGTGTGTAACACTAATGCATTGAAATGGTGTTCTTATTGGAGACAATGAATTCTTAATTTATAAACTATCCAGACTGTTTCCTGGACAAGGTTTCCTTTTCCATAAACTGTATACACTTTGTGAACCAGCTTTAACATGTGATAGCATGACATACAGTGACACAGTTGGTGAAATTACATGATTTGAAACAGCTTCCGTGAATAACATTTCTGGAAAGTTGGAATGTTGACATTGGCTAGAATGAGTCATTTGTTGGCTATGTAACTGTGATTATAGTATACAATATACATGGAAAGCTTTCTCTGCCATCCCACCTGTCCTCTGCTGGGACCATCCCTTCTGGTGGCCTGAAATAGCTCTGCTTACTCCCACTGGCACAACCCATAAACATCGCCTCACTCGTCTGTTATCTTAACCCCTCCACACAGAAACAGGCACTGCTCTTGATCCGGGAGGACCATCTGCAGCCCGTTCATAAACGCGGATTATGAAGGTCAACATATGTGAGAGAAGAATCAGATAGGATCATCGGTGGGGAGGGAGATTTTAAGGTTAAGGTGTGTGAGATCTTAAGGAACTGAGAAACCCCCAGGGAACAGCTTCCTCAGAGTACTGTTTCAAGAAGCCGTCTGTTTATATGAACAAATGTATTGCTAACAAACTAGCTCATATTCAAATAAAACTCCCATACATTAACGCTATAATTTAAAGGACGTTTTTTTTTTATCTAAAAATCTATATTTAAAAGCAAAGAGACAGAAAAGAGAGAGAATAAGTAGATTTTCTATGTCTCGTTTCCTGTATAGGGTTATGAGGAATCCTTGGAGCCCTCTCCCAGGAAACTTGGTGTCAACCCAATCAAAGACATAATTGTGCACATTTTCACATATCGTTTTTGCCTGACGGGCAACTGTAACACTGTGTCCTTTCTGGATCCTTGTGGTCAAACAAGTCCTGTACAGTACATTACTCCGGTACAGGAACTAAATTAAATGCTACTTCTCAAGTTTTTCACAAATTTAAAACAGTGTTTTAGTGTTTTAAAACAATGATGATACCAGCAGTAACATTCATGACCTCATTGACAACAAATGCCCTTTACAAGCCCCTCCCCTGTCCCCAACTAGTTTAAACCATCTGATGACATGTTTGTTGACATCAAGACACAGGTTGTTAGTACAACCAGACCTTTGGCTAATGCACACCAAATTTAGCTCAAGTTTGTCCTGTATGCTTAAAACATCCTGAACCATCTCTAAGAACCATCTCTATACTCTTTTGTGACTCTTATCTATATGTACATTCGTAATGTATAGTACTGTATCATTAACTGTATGAATATGACGTAAGGGCACGCAGAGACAGCCATTAATACCATTAAGATTTACAACTCTGTCATTTTATGAGCAAAGAATCAGTATAAATCCCCACAAGTGTACATGCAACATGAAACATATTAGAAGTTATATATATATATATATATATAGATATATATATATATATATATATATATATATATATATATATAGATATATATATATATATACTATATATATATATATAATAATATAATAATATAAGAATATAATAGAACTCTTAAATAGAAACATTACATACAACTTTAATCTCACCCATTTAAAAAATCCAAAGCCAGTTTCAGATCACCAGTGATTGTTTATTCGATTAAAACCACAGTCAACAAAGTATCCCCTGCAATATTTCTTTATTATTATTTCACTAATACCTAAAAAATATTATATTTAAAAATATATATTTTCCAAAATGTAAATAAATATAGCTAATTGACTTCTTAAAGCTTAAAAGTTTTACATTTCTATAATAGAAGCCCATAAAACAATCAAATACATTCTACTCTCTGTGTATTTGTACAAATGTTTATTCATTTATATGGATGTATATATATATTTTTTTTATCTTAATTTAGGTCTTTATAATTTGTTTTCTCCTCCCTCATTCCTTTGTGGTGAGCTGAATGTGCACAATGCCGTTATGTAATGTTAAAAGGAACTGTTTAGTATTATCGTTAATAGACATTCATATGGCTTCCATCCAGCCAGCGGGAGATAAAAGAGAATGATGGATGAGAGCCTGAGAGGTTAAGAAACACTACTGTGTGCCCCCCAGTGGACAGAATGCCTCAGTACAAGTCCCCGGAGCTCCACATTACCTAATTAGGACCTCGAACTCTCAGAGACGTTTAAGTTGTAGTCTCACAGGTTCCCCCTAGTGGAGTAGAGAGGAACATCACTCCAGAATGAGACATTCCAGCTGCTTTGGTGACTAATTGCACAAATTGTGTTCCAAAAAGTTTCTCGAATCCTTACGCCAGGAGTACAAACAGTGCTCTCTGTACAAACCTTTTATGGATGAACCACTTAACCTCACACTTTTTTTTGCCATCATGATGTTGCTCTAATGTTATGTGCTCTGCAGGCATAAAACGTTCAAGAAAATCTGAGAAAAGTGTAAAATACCCCCCAAAAAATACCCTCTAGGAGTAAAACGGTAGAAGGAGACAGAGGTTGTGCCAAGTGACATGATGTCACTGTATTGGTCCAACTTCCAGGCATGTGAGGGGAAAAAAAGCCCATGTATTTGGCTGATCTGAAGTACATTTGTATGAGTGCTTAATGAGGTAGATCTAAATGACTGGGGCCTTTTCAATTATATCCGTGTGAGTCAGGTTTACTCTATAAAAAAAAGTATTAATATTATAATATGTAATGAGTAATTGATTTAAAATTATAAACACAATTTATACACCTTATCTTATGAATGGAGAAACAAAGGACCACACAATAAAGTTATATCATGTAAAAAAAAACGTAATCGTTAAAAGATAAACACATAAAAAGCTTTTATGTGTGGCTTTATTTATTATTTGTTTGTTTAATTGAATGAATATTATTTAGCGGTAATCGTGAGTGGCGCAAATTCTCGAGGTATTTATTTCAAGGAAACTTTTAAAGTCATGGCTAATATTTGTTATAATAAATGAGTTTATGCATCTAATTAAAATTAAAAGAGGAATTATCTGTGTTTAAAAACTTTAAAAAAAAAACCCGGTGTCAAACATTAGCATCAATATTAGCAACTCTGAGGGAATCCAACTGTCAGCAAGTCCACCACCTCACACACACACACACACACACACACACGATAAATACAAGTAGATCAAATGTTACAATATAAATTAAGTAATGAAATAATTGAAATATAAAGCTTACCCAAATTTAAAGGCTGTATGTAAACGAGACCGCGGTTTTACCTCAAGGTAGCTGCTGATGTTCAGCCTGCGCGCGCTGTAACGGTTTGTGCCTCGCGCAGCGCTTAAAAAGCTCGCGTGCGGCAAAGGGGGGAAAAAACCGGGATGAGATCCAAACTCTGTGTACACACTAACACCGACTTCAACCAGGAATTTACAACCTCTAACCGAGCAGGGGAGGAAACGTATCACATAGCTCCGGTTATTTAAAGTAGAAATGCAAAGTTCCTTTTCAGCTGATGGAGGAATGTATCATTCATTCATTCATTCATTCATTCATTCATTCATCTTCTACCGCTATATCCGATCTTCTCTCGTTCACGGGGAGTCTGTGCCTATCTCAGGCGTCTATGGGCATTAAGGCAGGATACACCCTGGATGGAATGCCAACCCTTCGCAGGGCACACACACACTCACATTCACACACACATTCATACACTAGGGACAATTTTCCAAGGTGCCAATCAACCTACCGTGTATGTTTTTGGACCGGGGGAAACCGGAGAACCCGGAGAAAAACCTATCACGGGGAGAACATGCAAACTCCACACACACATGGCCGAGACGGGAATCGAACCCGGATCCTGGCGGTGTGAGGCGAACGTGCTAACCACTAAGCCACCGTGCCCCACGGAATGTATCATTCATTCATTCATTCATTCATCTTCTACCGCTTTATCCGCTCTTCCCTCGGGTCACGGGGAGCCTGTGCCTCTCTCAGGCGTCTATGGGCATTAAGGCAGGATACACCCTGGATGGAATGCCAACCCATCGCAGGGCGCACACACACACACACACATTCATACACTAGGGACAATGTTCCAAGGTGCCAATCAACCTACCGTGCATGTTTTTGGACCGGGGGAAACCGGAGAACCCGGAGAAAAACCCCCTGAGGCACGGGGAGAACATGCAAACTCCACACACACATGGCCGAGACGGGAATCGAACCTGGATCCTGGCGGTGTGAGGCGAACGTGCTAACCGCTAAGCCACCGTGCCCCACAGAATGTATCATTTAATGCATAAAATGTTATAACATGTTTTTCTTATTTTTGTTTATCAAAGCTGCTTTGAGACAACGCCGATTGCTAAAGGTGCCCTACAGATCTTTTATTTAATTTGTAGGGCACCTTTAGCAATCGGCGTTGTCTCAAAGCAGATTTGCATAGATAAACATGTTATAACATTTTCCAAAATGGATATAAAGTTTAGTGCCTGTAAGTTTATCCATAATGAGAGATTCAGTGTTGACATTTGCAATAAAAAAATATTCCTGAGACTGTATGAGAGAAAACCAGACTTAACCCGGCGTTTATAATGTCCATTTAATGTATTTTTCCCTGTTTAGGTGCATGTTCTGTACAGTAATGCATCCTTAAATGCAAAATTGTTCGTGCAAATTTCAGTCCTAAGCCGTTGTAGTAGACTATCTCAAAACTCAATTTAGTAATACCCAGAATATCCAAATCAACAGATCATTTTCTTATTTAGCACCAAAACTCTGGAACAATCTACCTAACTCTGTTCAGGAGGCAGATGCACTCTGTCTGTTTACATCTAGATTAAAGACTCATCTCTTTAACCTGGCATACACATAACACATTAAAACATTTCTAAAGTTCAAATCCGTTAAAGGATTGTTAGGCTGCATTAATTAACTCACATAACACTTCCCATAACACCTTGCATCACAAAAAGAATGGGATCTTTGCTTATATTAGTCTGTCTCCTGTCATCATCAGCACTCAGATCCAGTCTGTATCCTGAGCAGATGGTCAGTGCAGTTCTCTGATTCAGTACTTATCCGGATGATGGATGATAGACCACCTTCATGAATACAGTTTATTAGTTTGTTGGTCAGAAGAGAACTGACCGCCCCGACTGAGCCTGTTTTCTCCCAAGGTTGTGTCCTCCATTTGTGTCACACATTTGCGTCTGTGTGTCCATGTGGTGTTTATTACTATACAGCTGATTTGCATCGCTAAAAGTGGTATATAAATTATGGCTGACTATATATATATATATATATATATATATAGAGAGAGAGAGAGAGAGAGAGAGAAGAGAGAGAGAGAAACCAAGAACCATGAGGATGGATTTAGAATATATATATATATATATATATAATATATATATATATATATATATATATATATATATATATATACTTCATACATGAAATAAGCAGTCTATGAAAAAGGCATCACCGAGACGGGAATCGAACCCGGACCCTGGCGGTGTGAGGCGAATGTGCTAACCACTAAGCCACCGTGCCCCTCACTATAGACTCATTGGAACAAAAAAAAATCCCAAATCCCAAAAATTCCAAAATTTTCCAAACAGAATGCACAGATTTTAAAATCATATAAACTCATATTTTTTTCATAAATGTAAGATGTTGGAAATGTACAATAAAAAAAATCTAAAATGTCTCCGAAAAGTTGGACCAGTACCATGTTTACATCTCATCTTCTATTATTGTATATATCTGGGAACTGAGGAGACCACTTACTGGAGTTTTGGGAAAGGAATGTTGATGTTAAGGAACATTATTCAGTAATTCAGAACCTCTGCTTCTCCAAGATTTTACTGTTTCTGACCTATCGCCAATTAACCTAATTAGTTATAAAATGTTCCTGCAGTTGTTTCTTTTTAGCAGCACTTAACTTTTCTAGCTTCATACTGCCCTGTCCTAACTTGCTCTAGATGCTGCAGCCATCAAATTCAAAACCTTATTTTCTACTTTCAATTGTACATTTTTTAAGTTTAAACATTTTACATGTTTTCTATGTTCTATTATTAATAGAGTAATACGATTTTCAAATAGGTTATTGCATTTTATTTTTGTTGACTTTTTTAATGAAGGTTATATTGAATTTAATGTTCAGGCTCTGAATAATTTTTAGATAAAATAACAAAATTGAAGGGGGCACGGTGGCTTAGTGGTTAGCACATTCGCCTCACTCGATTCCCATCTCAGCCATATATGTGTGTGGAGTTTGTGCATGTTCTCCCCGTGCCTCAGGGGGTTTTTCTCCAAGTTCTCCGGTTTCTTTCCCCCCCCGTCCAAAAACATCCACGGTAGGTTCATTGGCACCTTGGAAAAATTGTATGAATGTCAGTGTGAATGTGAGTGTGTGACCTGTGATGGGTTGGCATTCCATCCAGGGTGTATCCTGCCTTAATGCCCATAGACGCCTGAGATAGGCACAGACTCCCCGTGACCAGATGGAAGATCGGATAAAGCGGTAGAAGATGAATGAATAAATGAACAATATTGAATTTTTTCTTGGTTTCATCTAACTGCTGAAGTCCTAGTCAACAAAGAGCTCACGAATCATTAGGTATATCTGATTTGTTGAATAATTCATTAGAGGGGTATAAAATAATTACTCTACCATGAGGAACTGTAAACACTATAATCAGCAAATAGAAAAATATGAAATACCACAGTAATATTACCAAGAACAGTAGATTCATCCTAATGTATAAAAGACAAGAAAAGGGAGGCTACCAATGGTCAAATGGTAACAATAAAGGAGATCTTCACTTATTCTTCACCTTTCTGGGTAATGGGGTAGTGTGGCTAAGGATGCCCTATAACGTAATCCACCCAATCCATGTGGAAAGATTTGTTGTGGTCTTCATTCATTCATCTTCTACCGCTATATCCGATCTTCCCTCGGGTCAAGGGGAGTCTGTGCCTATCTCAGGTGTCTATGGGTATTAAGGCAGGATACACCCAGGATGGAATGCCAACCCATCACACACACACACACACACACACATTCATACACTAGGGACAATTTTCCAAGGTGCCAATCACCCTACCCTGCATGTTTTTGGACCGGGAGGAAACCGGAGAACCCGGAGAAAAACCCCCTCAGGCACGGGGAGAACATGCAAACTCCACGCACACATGGTCGAGACGGGAATCGTACCCGGGCCCTGGCGGTGTGAGGCGAACATGCTAACCATTAAACCACCGTGCCCTGTGTTGTGGTCTTATAAAATGCATTTCAAGTAAAAAATAAATGGATAATTCAAAAAAATTGGGGATGTTATTTATTTATTTTTTTTAGCCAGGGGATTTTTGCAATTTTCAAATTAAAATGTATTTCAGCACAAAGTGTAACTCCAGATTAACAAAGGCATGGTTTAAAAAAAATCTGGTCAGAGCCCAGGTCTGGGAGCAAATCTTCTATGCAAAAAAAAAAAAGACTATCAAATGAAGATACAATGCCAAGTGTTTCCGAGTGAATGATAAAAACAAAGTAAAAGACAGTGTATAACATTATATTGCCAGATCATCATGGAGCTTCATGAAGCTCACTTTGTGCACAGGGACATTGTCATACAGGTTTGGGTTTCCAAGTGCAAGAAAGTGCAACATTCTATTATACTGCATCCAAAGACGCCCCACACATTCGTATTCCTCCAGTGTTGTGGTGACATTTTGGGAAACATATGGCTTGAGCAGTCAGGCATCCCAATTCTTTTCCCCCTAAAAGGATTCAGATTGTTTCTCTCTTAATTTGAATAAGATGTAATTTCACATTGAGTAGATAATAAACTCTGGCGTTTATTTACAAAGATCTGTCATTTTAACTAGAGAGTGTAGACTTTTTATATATCCATTGTAGGGTAACTAAAAGTGTTGTTGAATGTCTATGACTCATTGAAGCACTTTGTGTACAGTGGACCGATATAAACATTACTGTATTTGACCAGGAGTTATTGTAGAATACTTTGGGAAGGACTGAGTCAAAGGCCTCTGCACAAGCCCAAAAACATTTTGGATATTATGTCGGCTCTCATTTCCATGTTGGAGATTATATTGTCTGGCTGTCTGTCATTTTAATCTTTAGCAGACTGGAATACATACCAAAAATATTCTAAACCCTATGCTAATAAACATTAACATTCACATGTCTTTTTGAAGGGGCACAGTGGTTTAGTGGTTAGCACGTTCGTCTCACACCTCCAGGGTCCGGGTTCGATTCCCGTCTCGACCATGTGTGTGTCGAGTTTGTATGTTCTCCACGTGCCTCAAGGGGTTTTTCTCCGGGTTCTCCGGTTTCCTCCCCGGTCCAAAACATGCAAAAAAAATGCGAAAATTGTCCCTAGTGTGTGAATGTGTGTGTGTGTGTGCCCTGTGATGGGTTGGCATTCCATCCAGGGTGTATCCTGCCTTAATTCCCATAGACGCCTGAGATAGACACAGACTCCCCGTGACCCGAGGGAAGATCGGATATAGGGGGTAGAAGATGAATGAATGAATGAATGTCTTTTTGAGCATCCTGTACACTTTAAGTTTCACGAAATGGGTTTCGTTTAATATTTTAAAATGAGAATTATAATTTGATAAATAAGAGGTAGCATATATGTATGTATATATATATATATATATATATATATATATATATATATATACATACATACATACATACATACATACAGGGTAGGGTTTTTTTTCATGAGGTTTGAAACTTTTTTCCTTAGAAGGTTAACTTAAAGCGCCACCTAGTGGACAAATTAAAGTAATCAAAAAGTAATCAGTTAATGTACTTTTATAAAGTAATTTTAGAAATTAAAAGTGACACTACTTATTACATTTTGAATAGGGTCATTTGTAATCTGTAATATATTACTATTCCAAATAATAATATATATATATATATATATATATATATATATATCTATATATATATTGTTTGTGTGTGTGTGTGTCTGTGTGCATATATATATATATATATATATATATATATATGCACACAGACACACACACACACACAAACACATATATATATATATATATATATATATATATATATATATATATATATATATATATATATATATATATATATATATATCCCCTTTACACCCTGAACATAATGGCATTCTTGCACATTTTTATTTGAACACTTTTTACCCTTATTTAATGATCACTAATGAGAAACTCCACATGGTCAAAAACAATTGACTGTCAGAATAGACCAGAAGGAAAATAAATAAATAAATAAAAATGTGAAAAACAATATTATGTCAACCGCTATATATGAAGACACATTCCTGTGGATCTTTCAGACCTTATAAGGAGTGCATTACCTGATCTCTTGCTGTGGACTCGCTATACCCAGCTGGGTTGAGTCAGCTTCTCTTTGTTTTGGAGAGCTCAATTCTCCAACTGTGGAGTGAATCTCCTTCTCAGACACAAAGGAGTCTACACATACACATCAGTGAACATTAAGTGCATGCTGGAACACTTCTCATGACAAAAAGTTTCCAATACATCCTCTTCAGGAAAAGCGCCAAATCACAGTGAAAATATACGAGTCTCTCGTTACTGTGTATGAGAATGCACTCGAGGCCTGTTATTTTGTCCTAAATAATTTCAAGAGGGGAGGTTTGATGAATATTGCCAGAACGTTCAGAGAACAGCTTTCAGTTTGGATCAGATTGGCTTAAAGTAGTCTGTTGAGATCATGCTTGAAGCATCCAGGCCGCTATGAACTCCGACCCGTTCAGACCAATAAAAGGAAGCAGACTTAGTCGAAAGCACAGGCTTCTATTTATTGATCATTGCACGCACATGAACAGATGATCATATTTACACATATGTAAACAGTCAGTACCTGCAACATGTAATAACAGAGGCTCTGCACATGACGTGACTAGCGCTCGGCTACATATCAATAAAAACACAACACACGCAAATCCGCACGTCGATCCGCTCCTTTCTGTTAGAATTCAGAACTATTAGGACAAGCATATAAAAGTGTCCGAGTGGCCGTGGACAACGAAGATGATTATACGTCATCCTGGACAAGCAGCAGAAGACCGGTAGAATTGAACACAGACTTTCCACTCTGTAGTAAGCAATACCTGAAACCCTCATTTCAAAATTCTAGCTCAAAAATATGGAGAAGAAATGGACAAAATGCACTAAAAAAGAAATATTTTCAGTGAACAAAAAGACAAATGGTTTTTCATACATTAAGTCTTTGGGCAAATTATAGACACATTTCATTAATAACATCAAGAACAAAACGAATCTTGTTTTAAGTGGTAATCTCAGAGACATGGCCAATCAAAAGGGTGCACTGGTTCAAGTGGAGCAAATATTCTTGCTCACATATACATTATTATATCAATCTATCTATATATGTATATATGTGTGTTTGTGTGTGAGAGAGACAGAGAGATCTAACAACAGGTCTATATCACTTTTACCTGAAAATCCTCTTCCTTCAGACAATCAAATAATGAGATATTTCAAGATGTACCAAAAAACAAAAACAAGGCAAGGAAAACAAAGTGCAAAAACTGCAAGCATATTCAATTCCTTCATTTGGTGGCCATGCAAATATAAACACTCTGTTTCTGTGGGCCATGTTATCTGGAGACGGGCCTACAGGAATGCTACATCGTCCCTCTGGGAAAATGTCCTGCACGGCAGGAGATAGCGCTATACTGAAAGCTTGTTCACTCTTCCTTCAGATGTTCCTCACTCATTCCTCTGCATCTCCTGGTTCATCATGTGCCTTGATCCACAGCAACATACGAACACAGTGTTGTCATTTTTTTCATTCATCTTTCTGCTTCATTTAGAAGAATTCCATTAAAGGCAACCTGCCACCCTTCTAGAAAGTCAGCTTGTTTTATAAGCTTTTACACACACACACACACACACACACACACTTTTAAGAGACATAAATGCAACACAAAAATCTCTTAATAGGTTGTTCACACATTTTTTTAACTGAATTCATATCCATTTTAATACAGTGTATTTAAAAAAAAATCAGACACTATTTTTTTTTCTCCATTCGTCGATACCATATTGTACAATTCAGTACAACTGTAACAAAGCGCGCTGTTGCGCTCACACACCATCAGCGCTGTTGTTCATCTCATTGCTGCACCACACCCTAACATTACGCACAAACAGGAAATGCTCAATTTCCTCTAGACTTTCCTCCCCCACCAAAAGTACAAATATTAAAACTGTATGAATACCTGTTCGATCAGCCCTTTAATTTGCCTGCTTAAAATTCTTATTCAGCCATCCTCTCTCTATCCTCAGGGGAAAAAAAAAAAAACAAAAAAACAAAAAAACAAACAAAAAAAAAAATCGATGCACACAGCACGCATCATGCAAAGGTTAGAACATCAAAAGGCCTACAAAAATAAATCACACACATTTCTGTCAACTTTTCTTTTTACCCTAAACAGGTCTGCACTAGCACTGATAAGAATCCTCTTTTAAAATAAAAAAAAAGAAGAAGAAAAAAATCCATTGTTTGGTTTATATTAGTAATACAGATATAAACAGATGACGGATACTTTAGGTCACATGACTGTCAGTGCAGTAGCAGAGCTGCATGGTAAAATTAATATTGATGTGACAAGATCAGATTTTGTACCATGAATCTCACTGAAAGCACACCTGACTGCAAAGAACATGAAAGTATATATATATATATATATATATATATATATATATATATATATATATATATATATATATATATATATATATATATATATATATATATATATATATTATAGATATGGTGCAAGACCACCGGAGTCACAGTCAAAGGTCATCCCTCAGCAGCAGTCGAAACTACAGCACGTCCCTCATGTTGCCAAATCAAAGCCGGACGGCACAAAGTTCAGTAATAAGACGCAAGGCCTCCCTCTAGTGGATGGCAGTGTTGTTTCGCTCCAACAAGAAGTTAAAAAAAAAAAAACAAACATTACATTCGACAGGCACTTGATTGCAACCACATAAACGCTGGGCCGTCAGGGTACCATGCCTCTGCTCTAATCCTCAGATAAAGGAGGAGAAGGAGGATGGGACGTTTAAGAGCAGTTTCGCCAATGCCCAAAGCTTAAATACACTTTTTGTTTTTGTTTTTTTTTTAAACTAGGCCTCACACACCAACAGGAAGCAAGAATTTGCATGCACAGCTATTTCTTATTATGCAGACAAGAAAGCACTGCTCTATCGCTTCTCACTCGAACCCCTCGGAGATAGACAATGTCGCGATGCCATAAAGTCAAGCTGTGGGAAAGGAAATGCAGAAAATGGACGGCAAGAACTGATAAGGGTTCACAAGTCGCATTTGGAGAAGCAGAAACAAAAAAACGACAAATGAGGTAGAGATATCAAACCACCCACTTCAGAAAGAAGATAGCGGAAGTGATAAAGAGAGATAAAGAGAAAAAAAAAACAGGGTGTGAAAGAGAGGAGAGAGAGAGAGAGATAGAAATCGCTCCGGACTGAGGTGGTGATGGGAAGAGGGTCAGAAAAGCCTTTGACTTCCATTAGGATTTTTCTTTTTTTTTCACATGCGGATCAAATCTCCCGGTGGCGTAGAGGCGGCTCTGAATCATCCATGGGTAGCACAAGACGAGTGCCTCGAATCACCAGCTCATGGTCACCAAAGGCCAACTCTCGGTCCAGAGCATCGTCGGTGTGGACCCCCGCGGCACCGGACGGATTGCCGATGGTGCGCGTGCCTGTCGCATCGGTGCTGACCGTGATGTCCCCATAAGTGAGGCTGATGTCCCCGTCGTTCAGGATTAGGTCGGAGTCATCGTCCTTCAGCTGGCCCTCGTTCTACATGGAGAACATGAAGCAATCAGTCAAATATGTAGGAGCTCTTTTTTTTCGACCTGACGAGCACTTTTATGGATAAGAACTCGAATCAAAACAGGAAGCGCAGTCATTTCAATACTTTAGAATGAATAACAAAAGTATGGAGCGAGAAATTATTCCTTTAAAGTTAATATTCATAATCGATAAGATGTTTTCATGTTTCTAGAGATGACTCAGGGGAGTGTGTGTGTGTGTGTGTGTGTGTGTGTGTGTGTGTGTGTGTGTGTGTGTGTGTGTGTGTGTGTGTGTGTGTGTGTGTGTGTGTGTGTGTGTGTGTGTGTGTGTGTGGATGGGAGGCCGATTTCTAACCATTCAAAAAAAATAAAAATAAAAAAAAGTTTTTCATTTAAATATTTACTGTTAAGTTTTTTAAGTTTTTTAATGAGTAATGAGCACTGGTCACAAACACTTGCACACACTCAACGCACACACCCGCACTCTGAAACACTCTCACTCACACACACATTACTCATACTCACACACACTCTCATGCTCACACATACCACACACACACACATATATATTGTGAAAGTGGAAGGAAACCATAGACTCTATACAGACACACACACACACACACACACACACACACACACACACACACAGACACATTCATTAATTCATTCATTCATCTTCTATCGCTTTATACACAGGATACACCCCGGATGGAATGCCAACCCATCACATGGCGTGCACACACATACACTAGGGACAAGGTGCCAATCAACCTACCATGCATCTTTTTGGACCGGGGGGGGGGGGCACTAAGCACTAAGTCACTCAGCACTAAGTCTGGTGTTTTATCTTCCCTCTGATTAAACTTTACAAAATTGTTGTCACTATAGAGATACTTAGCTAGAAATTTAACTGCTTGAGAACAACCTTACATAAAGCAGATGTGAAAATAAAGTAGATTTGATCTTTGAGAGAATCTGTAAAGGAGACAGATTCTAGACAGTGTATTATTGTATTTAAAGGGTGTTACTGAGGATCAAAAACAGAGGCTGGAAATACGGGGCACTGTTGAATTTTTGCTTCGTCTCTTTCATTTGTTGCTGAAACAAAATGTTTTTGATTGGATGTTCAGTTGTGCATGAAGCTGACCTCGTACGCCTGTGGGCTGGTGAGGCATCGGGCCAGTGGACCACAGCAGGCCGGCAGGGTGGCTGTGAGTGGAGGCCCGCTGTGAGTCAGAATGGGTTTAAGATAGCTGAGGAGAGCAAAGGTCAAGGAATAATGAATACGACAGTTTAGGTAATGAAAAACCTTATAAGGAGTGGTGCAACGGATCAACCACACACACAACACTAACAACCCAAATGAGGACGAGGTTCTCTGTTGAGTCTGGTTCCTCTCAAGGTTTCTTCCTGTTCCCAGGGAGTTTTTCCTTGCCACCGTCGCTTCGGCTCAACAAGAAACAATTAGGGCCAAACTGATTTTCACTTTTCACACATAAGTATTATGTAAAGCTGCTTTGAGACGATGACAAAATGTAAAAAGCGCTCTACAAATAAAATTGAATTGAATTGAATCATAAAACTCACAGTTCGGATCACATTGAGGTTTTTCACTTATGGATCGGATAATTTTTCAGATCAGCTAAAAGGGGGAGGAGACAAATTTAATTTGCAGTACATTTCTACCAAGAATATTTACAGCAAGGAAATGCACCCATACATGCAATTTGAAAGATGCGGGAAGCTTTTCGAGTCATGACTCGACATGACTGCTCTATGTAGGTATGAAATTAGCAATATCAGCAAAAAAAAAAAAAAAAAAAAAAAAAAAAAAAAAAAAAAAAAAAAAAAAAAAAAAAAAAAAAAAAAAAAACAAAAAAAAAAAAAAAAAAAAAAAAAAAAAAAAAAAAGTCGTCTTTCGTTCTGCGATTGGTAATAAATTAAGATTAATTTGCACCTTTTAAAAAAATAAGCAATTAATCCGCTGGTCACGTGCGTGCCGAACCGTGAGCCATGAGACAAGCCTTTGTATTCGATTAAACACAATATTTACAAAATCTCCAATGAGGAGATAGAATAAAACATTAATATATTTTATTACTATTTAAATTAAAAACATGAACTTTCCTTTTTTTATTTATTTATTTTGATTTATTCCGTACCATCTGCTCTAGCGTCACGTCACAAAGGATACTTGTGGTCAAAGTTATACCAAATCCTAAATAACCAAGCACTCTCCTGTTTGGTGCTCCTCCTTTCCAATCCGTCAGGGCCGATCTATAGAGAGCATTAGAGTAATAATATGAATCAATAGTGTATTTAAACCCATGCATGTTTTCAGGACACCTAAAAAAAAAAAAAAAAGGTATTTACCGAATTGTCCTGGTCTGCGTCCACTCCAACACTGTTACAACAAAAATCAAGAACAGAAAGCATACTGAATAAAATATCATGGTACAGAATGAACAAGCAGATCGTATTATTCAAACAGTGCAATATTGCAGTCGTTATATATTTTTTAGATGTAGTTTTTAGATGGATTTACGGCCGAAAAGGAGAATTGCATTACTTCATAACTTGAAACATGTGAAATATTTACAGCATTTGGCAGACGCTCTTATCCAGAGCGACTTACAACAGAGTAAACAAACGAGGGTTAAGAGCCTAGCTCGAGGGCCCACTAGCGCAGCTTAGTGATGGTGGGATTTGAACCCGTGATCTGCCGGGCCAGAGGCCAAAGCCTTAACCACTGAGCTCCCACCTCCCTAAATAACAAAATCTATCCCTAGAACTAACGAATAAGCAGATTCACAATATATATAATAATAAATTGTCTTTAAGTATGCTGATTAGATAACGCCCGATTTGCAAAACGTATGAACCCATCGTCGTCAAACTCGAGACCTGCGGGCCGAATGTGGCCCACAAGAGCGTAAATGGTATATGATCTGGTAAATGGTCTCAAAATAAGGCTGTGCCGCTTTAAAGCGTGCATAATAAACTACATCCCCCACAATGCATGCGACTACGTTACCGGCAAAGTGATGACATCCCGCCACTAGAGTGCAGTGTTTACGAAGTGAGGACGATTTTTCCAAAAAGTGGAATTGAGAAATTTCCATCTTAAAATATCCAGGAAGTGAAAAACTGATGCAGATGAATGGCACTTCCAAGAAAGATGGGAAAGCGAATACATGTTTGTGCTTCAAGGAGAAAAAGCGCTATGTGTTTTGTTAGGGAGGGAGGTGGTGTAGCCCAGTGGTTAAGGTGTTGGCCTCTGGACCGGAAGATCACAGGTTTAAACCCCACCACCAAGCTGCATCTAGTGGGCCCCTGAGCAAGGCCCTTAGCCCTCAATTGCTCAGTTGGAAGTCGCTGTGGATAATGCGTCTGCCAAATGCTATAAATGTATTATGAGGCGGCGTCACTCATCAAACACTGTATACCGTCATATAGTTACAAAATGGCCCTTTGAGGGCAACCAGTTTGACACCCATGCATTAGAACAGCAAATATTAAAATAAATGTAAAATAATCAAATATATACACTGAGGAAATGTACCATTTAATACCAAATTAAGGTATATTTTTTAAATATTTAATGGCCAAACTGATGGCTTGCAAACTATTTCTTTCAGACACTGGATTTTAATTCAGATTTCATAACGCGTCCCAACTTTTCTGGAATATTCAAAACGAATAGGCGTCTAAATATACGCATGACTGACCGGATGCGCTGGAAAGACAACATCTGGGTGGTGCCTCCACCACATATCCAAACCGTGAAGAAAACCACCAGCAGTGTAGTGGAGAACATCATCTGTCGTGCGTATGTGGCTGTGTCTCTGATAGAGAGGGCAAAAGTCATGGCCCCTCTGAGACCTGGGCAAGAAAGAAAGATTTTAATTCGATGCGAGTCGGACCAAAATGATTCACAAAGCACAAACACCTTCCTAAAGATTCACTAAATATGTACTTTAATAGAGTGAGAAATGATATCCTTGTTTTCTCCTTAAATAATATAACAAAAGTAGGAAACAACCTCATGCACTGTCCCGAAGCAACGGGGCGACGATAGATTTATTATAAAAGGCATGAAGCTTATTTAAAACACGTTGACTCAATTTCTTATTGATTAAATACAATTTCACTCAATCAACAAACCTGCAAACATCATCATGTGCTGAAAGTTGGAACTTATCTTGTTCCTCCGGCCCAAGTTGAGCAGGAAGGAGAGCGGGTAAATGTTAGCGGCACGGCCCAAGAAAATGGCCAACTGTAATAATGCATGTCATTAAGGAACCAAAAAACCCTAAGCAGAGGGTAATTCCCCCCTACCCATTTCAATAAGAGAAGTCTCTCACACACACACACACACACAACACCCTCAGTATTCAATGACCAGTAGATTAAAGAAACATTTTTCTCCATCTCCAATAGCGTTACAGGATACGAATGCTCCCACGATGAAGATGGGGTTGAAGACATGGTTCTGGAAGGTGAACAGAGTCAGGCCCATGTAGGAAAAGATGAAGTTCTCAGCCAGGAAATTGAGCAGCTCAAATAACTAAAAATGAGAACCAAAGCATAGTTTCAATTTAACCTTAAAAAAAAAACAACAACAATAAGAAATTAAATAGTCTGCGAAATGCAATGCAAAAGAAAATAGCACATATTAAATTTCTTACAAAATTGTCTGTAAATAAATACACACATCATCCATAACTTTTAAACACCTGCATAATATGTATCGCCAAATATTTGTGGCACATGGTCATAAGTATTGTCATAGTCAAGTTTGGGTCGCGTTGTTAAAATAAAGGGAAATTCAGAAACATGGTATACAACTGTATACCTTCTGCAATTACAGTAACATTGGTGTCCCAATACTTCTCCCCATGCTAATGTTATGAACAGCAGCTACGCTAATTCCTCTCCACTGCATCTCTTCTCATCCTGAGGCTTCCTGAGGTTTCACCTTGAACTTGAACATGTAGTGTAGCTACAGTAGCTCTTCTATAAAACTGGACCGAACTGTTCCCTATGCAAATCAGTGAGCCACAACCCTGACCCGTTTCTCCTTCCTTGGGCAACTTCTTGGTAAGTATTATTCATTGTATTCCAAAACACTCCACAAAACCTGCTCTTTCGGACATGTTCTGACCTAGTAATATAACAATCACAGTCAGATTGTCCGATTTTTCCTTCTTCTTACACATCAACTGCAAAAACTGACTGTTCACTGCTAACATTGTCCCCTACATCACACCCCTTGGTATCTGATCGTCTTGGAGAAAAAAAAAAAAAAAAAAAAAAAAAAAAAAACGTCGAAGTTAAACGATAGGTCTTACTTGCTTGGTCCGGTCCTGAGACTCTGGGGAGAGGTTGTTATACGTGTAATGAGCCTGTGTAATTCCACAGAAAAGAACTGCTACCACACCTAGGTATGCAACCAACAATAAACCGCATTACAATACAACCACAATTTGTATATCAAGACGAGCAGAATTACTGTTAGAATTTAAGCAGTCACCTGTAAAGCCACATGCCTCGGCCAACAGGAACGTACTCCACGACATGAGGAAGAAAAGGGCTGTTTCTAGAAGTTGAAAATCCCGCAACTTGGTAAACTTGGTGACGTGAGAAAGAGTTAAGGAGCCTTACTTGTTATTATATACATGATGAGCATGAGTGCTGATATATATATATATATATATATATATATATATATATATATATATATATATATATATATATATATATATATATATATATATAAAAACAACAATATAATATCTATTTAAACTAGCTGGCATTGGATGGATGGATGGATGAATGGATAGATAGATTAGACTTTTATTCATCCCGAAGGGAAATCACACAAAGGCAAAAGTGTGATAAATATGAATACTAAAACTAGAAATAGAAATATATAGAGGTGATAGAAGTAGTCCAATGAGTAGTTTGCATGTTGTGCTGAGTCTGTGCAAACAGGGTGTTTTAACGAGCCTTGTGTCAATCCTAAAGTGCAAAATGCGCTTCAGTAATATTTTTCAAAACAGTGGGGAAATCAGCTCCAGAGTGGGGTAGAAGTCTGATTGTCCAAAGTGGGGAAGAAAAATAATAATTACCTGTAGTTATTATTGTTAGACACCATAATTAAAACCTGCTAGAAAAACAAAGCCGAATACCCAGGCGGTGCTATTTGATGCCTGCTAGGTTGTATTACATTCGCTGGCTAAATTGAATCGTGGATACTTTCATGGGAACTTCAAGCAAGCCAGAAATTGACCAAAAATGTCCCCGTAATGGCAGAATCAGGCACGCCTTTTTATCTAGCAATAGTCTTGCAGGCCTTATATCTTTACAAAAGATATAAAAATCTTTATATCTTTACAGAATATCTTTACAAAATGTTTCCCAAATCTGAAGGATATCAAGGCAGTCATTACACCAGTCGCCACTCCAAGAGCGAAAGAACCACTGAAGACACCCAGAAAGATACCGAATGACTTTAGCATGGCCATTGCTTCAAAAGTGTGACTGTTGTTTCCCTCGGGCTGATAGGCAACAATAGACCTAAACAGAAAGACAAAGGAAGATAAGAACACAAATCCTAGCATTCCCGTTGTTCTATGAAGCCATAAACAGAAAAGGGATATTCAAGTACACAGTAATGTTGGTAAGTAAATCAAACACAACACAAACAAAGGTAATGTTGTGTTGTGTCTATTGGAAGCAAAAAGATCAGAGAAAATGAAGAGGAGGAGGCACAGCACACCATGCCCTAGGTATACCCAATATACTGAACCATACTTCTTCTTCCTTTTACCATAAACCAGGATATTTGTTTCCAACTAGATCAAAACTTACCAGCGGGATCACTTGTCTGTTATGTGTGTGTGTGTGTGTGTGTGTGTGTGTGTGTGTGTGTGTGTGTGTGTGTGTGTATATATATATATATATATATATATATATATATATACACACTAACTACCTACATTTTACTTACTATAACCTACTTTTTTCCCTATGTGGAAATCCAGTACAATTGTTTCCCTGAGGCAGAAAGCTCTAAGCAACTTAAATCAAAGTGCGGGCTGAGCAGATAGGAGGGATCTTTACAATATCTATCTTCTATATGATGGAAGTTAGGGGTCAAACCCTAATACGACATACCTTTCATCCAGCCAGCAAATCCCCACAGTCCAGCCTCAACATCCCACTGATCAGACATGCCAAGTTGCCTACACTGCACCTGGTTACAGACTCATGCTAAAAAAGTGTTTATATGGAATTCCTCCGTTAACCAACAGGATTTCTCTGCTTTGTCAGTTGTCAGTATGTTTTTATTTTACGTCAGGGCAATACCGTGAAAAATAGGTGCGAGTAGGGTTGGATATCATTTCAATTTTACTGATTCCGATTCTAATCGATTCCCAGTTTCAATACCACATGGTGAACCAACTGTAGATGCTTAGTCATGTTGGTCATGACACCTTGCATGCCACATATTAGTTTAATACTATAATTAGCTTTGGTGTAGCCAAAACCGGACTCGATTCCCAACCCTAGGTGCGAGTAATATAGAACGGAAAATGAAATGGTGTAAAATGGGATTCACTGTGCGTTTGGACTGTGGGTCATTTGCTCTGCATACTCTGGATTACACCAGGCAATGCACACGCAGGAAAATTAACTACAGATTCAAAGCTACTTGTGTAGCACACCCATTGAGGGGCGGTCTTTGTTCGTGGTTACCGCCCTCTATGCACTGTGCCACACCTCCAGAGCAGTGCTGGCCCACCCCACTGTGTCGCCGGTAATAAAGGAAAATTCTGAGTCGAGGACACGAGTCCAGCAGGAAGGGAAAAAAAAAAAAAACACAAAGGGTTAGGAAACACCGAGTGGTGCTTCGGGTTAGTGATAAACTACAGTACAATGAAATGGAACATGCTCAGCATTTGAGATCGGCAAACAGAAATGTCTGCTGAGAATTACTTATAGTCTAAAGCAGGTTCCATTGCTTGAGTGGGAATTGCACCGACATTTTCCTAGTATGAAACCAGGCTAGATACATTTTTTTAATATGTGTTCATTTCTTTGGCACTGTCCATATTCTCCTACCAGTGTGTCTAGTATTGTACACAGATACGGCTGTGCTGAAATTTATTAAATATAAATCTGGTCATTTCCTTTAAAACAAGAGCTTTGCACTTTGTTTAATTCTATCCCTATCTAACAACCCTGCTAATTTAATTCCTCTGTGTAATAATAATGATTATTATACGAGACCAACTTTGTTAGCTGCTGAATTACATAGATGGACAAAATATGAAATCTTTGGTTGTTAATAAATACTTAGTTTCGATTATTTCACCATAATTATACAATGTATAAAATTGTTAACGTTAATTGATAAAAATGTATATTTTGTTGCTTGGCTTATATACTTATGTTTTATAATCTGCTCCACAAGCACTGAGGCTACTGATACCTCAGTAATATGTGTTTGCGTCTCGCCATGACTTTCATTACATCATTTTAACATGACCACCTGGAAACATTAAATGGTTTGCTTGGGCTGGTTCCCAGTGTTATCTGTAGGTCAAAACCTGCCTCTGTAAATCCCAACCGTTTTATTTGACACACTCCAGCAGACTGTTGTGTTACACACTTCAACGAGGCGGAAAATCAATAGGTTGCTTTTCCACTCCGATGCTCACACGGACCATAACAAAACTAATTTAATTTGAGGTGAGTGTTATAATTCAGGTCATTTTCTTTATGGCTGCCTGTCTAGCCATTTTATTAATTTGCCTAACAGGGCATTAATAACATTATACAATAGTGCATGTGTTGCACTACGTTTATTACTTCCTACCTCATCCTGATTTCTTTGACAGCGTTTATCTGCTGACTATTTATTGTGTAATGCACTGATAATAAGTTTTGCGTATAGAGCCTTTCAACGATGTTTGTTTAGCCCTTGTTTAAGTTTATAAGTGGTTTTGGCAAACATGGCTCATTTATTAGCCTACAACGGTCAGCTATTAAATCGTTTTTATTTATTTTTATTTGCATGGACGCTTACCATTTACTATATAACCAATATACTGTAATTTACTATTGCTTGAGATCAAACAACAAAAGCTGTGTAATTACAAATAGGACAGAATTTGGACATCCCTTTAAAACATACAATATTTACATGGAATCAGGACTGTAACTAGTATTGCTAACATTCTGGTCCATCAGAAGCCAATAAACAAGATTAAAACGTCATATGGTATTATAAAATCCCAGGAATTGTACTGTAGAGTGCAAAATTGTGTACCAAAAATATTCTCTCAACTGAGTTTTTTAATAATAAATAAATAATAAACAATGTCTATCCAGAATTTAAACTGGGCTGAAAGACCATAGCACATGATTTACAAAAATCGTATTCCCTTGTTCCCAGTGAATGGTCGTATTATCCTTGAGAAATCCACAAGAATCACAAAGGAAAATATACAATATAAAGTGGAACAGGCAGAAAAACGTTCTCCAAGTGGATTAAAATCATGCCTGCAAAATTCCTCCCATGCCATAATCTCATTCTAACTATTCATGTATGAATTTTCGGTAAGGAAATGGGACTTACGAGGAAAGCACCACAGCAACGGCATCATTTAACACGCTCTCTCCAAACAACAGAGCATAGAGGTCAACATCCACTTGTAACTCGTTGAAAATGGCCAGCACGGTTACTAAAACACAGGGTTCGGAGAAAACAAAAATAACAGCTTTCATTTTTATTTGACCTTTTATGAAGATCTCATGTAATAGATGCCCCATTATGCCCCAGACCATGACAAAAATATATATCACACCACATGCAAATGCACCAATCATTTTGCACCAACTATACCAGGGGTGGCCAACTAGTAGGAGGCTAAGAGCCACTTTCTTTTCTGTGTTACTGCAAAGAGCCACATCATACACATGGGTACAAATGAACATCATCCCATTCCCATTGATGCATGTAATGTGAAAGCTCCTGAAGAGCCGCATGAGGCTCGCGGGCCGCGGGTTGGCCACCCCTGAACTATACTAATGGATGACCAATATTTTGTTTTTGAATGAAAGGCCTCTAAATCCCATGAGCCAAATTCCAATTTGACTGTTGAAAAGACACCTGGATCTGTGGCTGAAACGATGGCGCCGAAGAACAGGCAGTCGGTGAAGAAGAAGTCTCCTCCCAGATGGCCAGTATATTTCATAAGCATCACACAGCCATACATGAGTGAGCTGTAAAGACAGTAGCATCAGTTTCAACTCGCGGTCGTGACTTCAGACACCAAACAACAAAAGCCAGTGCAGAAAAGATACTGACAAAATACATGCAACACACTGACCCAATGATGAAGCAGGACATCACAGTTCCAACAAAGGCATAGGCCAAAATGGAGCCCATGTTGCGGAAAAAATGCCTCTGAAATGCAGACGATGAAGTAATGATATTGTATTGCCTCATTCATTACAAAATGTCAAAGATCAAGTTAAATTGGGTTTTAAATAATATTAACCATTTAAAAATGTAATTTTATATATATATATATATATATATATATATATATATATATATATATATATATATATATATATATATATATATATATATATATATATATATATATATATATATATATATAATATATCTATATATATCCTATATAAAAGATACCATACCCGCTTTAAGCTGTATCCCGCATGAAATATGATTGGCGGTAACAGAATGTTGAAAAATACCTCTGGGTCAAAGGTCACCTGAAACAGAATGATTTACAATGCCATAATAAACCTGTAATATGACCATGCTATTATGAACACATGTGCATGTGTAGATTTGCAGCGGAGTAAAAATTATACATGTTCTCGGACATGTGATCTGTAACAAATACACCTTTATAAAATATAAACAGGAAAAATAATAATAATAATAATAATAATCATATGTTTGGTACAACAAAGTGACTGTGCAACTCTGGCTCTTCACCAGGACAAACAATCATGTGCAGTCACCTAAAAATATCAATTACTTGTAAGCATTGGAAACAGTAAGTATACAGGTGGAAAAATAAGCATTGGCTTTCGTTTCTAAATAACAATTGAGTCATATGATATTCTAATTTACAAGAAATGCTGACGATTGTATTATTCATTTCGACTCCTATTACAAGTGCAAAATTTTTACCAAAAGAATTATGTTTGCGATTAGTGTTGCTTGTCCGCTCCTTTCTACTATTATATTACTGTTGTTGATGTAAATGGTGAGTTTTCCCTCCACACTCTATGAGGTTAAGGTTGGTATTCCACAAGGATCAGTCTTTGGCCCTCTGCTTTTCTTCTTATACAGACGTGGACAAAATTGTTGGTACCCTTTGGTCAATGAAAGAAAAAGTCACAATGGTCACAGAAATAACTTTAATCTGACAAAAGTAATAATAAATAAAAATTCTATAAATGTTAACCAATGAAAGTCAGACATTGTTTTTCAACCATGCTTCAACAGAATTATGTAAAAAAATAAACTCATGAAACAGGCATGGACAAAAATGATGGTACCCCTAACTTAATATTTTGTTGCGCAACCTTTTGAGGCAATCACTGCAATCAAACGCTTCCTGTAACTGTCAATGAGACATCTGCACCTCTCAGCAGGTATTTTGGCCCACTCCTCATGAGCAAACTGCTCCAGTTGTGTCCGGTTTGAAGGGTGCCTTTTCCAGACTGCATGTTTCAGCTCCTTCCAAAGATGCTCAATAGGATTGAGGTCAGGGCTCATAGACGGCCACTTTAGAATAGTCCAATTTTTTCCTCTTAGCCATTCTTGGGTGTTTTTAGCTGTGTGTTTTGGGTCATTGTCCTGTTGCAAGACCCATGACCTGCGACTGAGACCAAGCTTTCTGACACTGGCTAGTACATTTCTCTCTAGAATTCCTTGATAGTCTTGAGATTTCATTGTACCCTGCACAGATTCAAGACACCCTGTGCCAGACGCAGCAAAGCAGCCCCAGAACATAACAGAGCCTCCTCCATGTTTCACAGTAGGGACAGTGTTCTTTTCTTGATATGCTTCATTTTTTCGTCTGTGAACATACAGCTGATGTGCCTTGGCAAAAACTTAGATTTTTGTCTCATCTGTCCACAGGACATTCTCCCAGAAGCTTTGTGGCTTGTCAACATGTAGTTTGGCATATTCCAGTCTTGCTTTTTTATGATTCGTTTTCAACAATTCCTCCTTGGTCGTCTCCCATGTAGTCCACTTTGGCTCAAACAACGACGGATGGTGCGATCTGACACTGATGTTCCTTGAGCATGAAGTTCACCTTGAATCTCTTTAGAAGTCTTTCTAGGCTCTTTTGTTACCATTCGGATTATCCGTCTCTTAGATTTGTCATCAATTTTCCTCCTGCGGCCACGTCCAGGGAGGTTGGCTACAGTCCCATGGATCTTAAACTTCTGAATAATATGTGCAACTGTACTCACAGGAACATCTAGTTGCTTGGAGATGGTCTTATAGCCTTTACCTTTAACATGCTTGTCTATAATTTTCTTTCTGATCTCTTGAGACAGCTCTTTCCTTTGCTTCCTCTGGTCCATGTCGAGTGTGGTACACACCATATCACCAAACAACACAGTGATTACCTGGAGCCATATATATAGGCCCAATGGCTGATTACAAGGTTGTAGACACCTGTGATGCTAATTAGTGGACACACCTTCAATTAACATGTCCCTTTGGTCACATTATTTTCTGTGTTTTCTAGGGGTACCATCATTTTTGTCCATGCCTGTTTCATGAGTTTATTTTTTTACATAATTCTGTTGAAGCATGGTTGAAAAACAATGTCTGACTTTCATTGGTTAACATTTATAGAATTTTTATTTATTATTACTTTTGTCAGATTAAAGTTATTTCTGTGACCATTGTGACTTTTTCTTTCATTGACCAAAGGGTACCAACAATTTTGTCCACGTCTGTATATGCTGCCTCTGGGTAACATTCCATTGTTAAGCTGATAATACACAGTTATATGTTTCAGCAAAGGCAGATGAGAGAGATTAGTTTCATGTTGAGGAGTGTGTAGACGACATTATAAAGTGGATGCTTGAGAACTTCCTTGATAACCCAGATAAAACTTACACATAAATCTTACCTAGGACCATTACCAGTTAAAGCCTTTGGCTGTGATTATCGACTCTAGTCCTTCCTTTTGAGGCTCACGTGTATAACATTCTTTTACCTTAGGAATATTGTTAAAATAAGAAATATATTACAGGACGCAGCAAAACTAGTCCATTCTTTTGTCACAATCTCAATTAGACTACTGTAACGCTCTACTGCCTGGCTGTTGCATTAAATGCATACATAAGCTTCAGTTAGTCCAAAATGCAGCAGAAAGAGCCCTTACCAGATCTAGAAAATATAGGGAGGATCTAGAAAATAGATCTTACCAGATCCCTTACCAGATCTAGAAAATATACTGGGCTACCAGTAGGGAGGTGGTAGCCCAGTGGTTAACCGGGACCGGAAGATTGTGGGTTCAAACCCCACCACCACCACCACCACCACCACCACCAAGCTGCCACTGATGGGTCCTTGAGCCCTTAACCCTCAATTGCTCACTTGTAAGTCGCTCTGGATAAGGGCGTCTACCTAATGCTGTAGATATAAATGTAAAATATCACCACATCACCCGTTTTAAACAGTCTACCCTGGTTGCACTGATAATACAATACTACTACTGACATATAAAGCACTTAATGGTCTCGTGCCTCAGTATCCAAGTGCACTTCTGTACCGTTATGGTCCCCCAAACTTGGATCCAAAGGTACCTGAAATAATGAAGAAAACAGAAAGGGACAGTGCTTTCTCTTCCCACACTTAAGGAACAACCTTCCAATTAGTGTTAGTGTTAGGGACTTTTTTCAGTTGAGGCTGAATACGCATTAGCCAAGCCTTTAATGGGTCACTCAGGTTTGTTGAGAGTGGTGTGGTGGGCCGGCTCTTATGCCAGAGATCCCTCATGTCTGTGTTAGATTCTGGCTCTCCCTTTTAGTTATGCTGCTGTAGCTAGAGTCCCCAACTGCACAGTGTCTTTATCTTTTACACAACAATACAGATACTTAACAATCCATATCTTTCCCTGTCACTCCTCTACTTGGTCACGTTAAACATGGACATGGGGTAACATTGATCCCTCTCCTCAGGTCTACCTGCTTCGACCCTGCCTGACTGAATAGTGTTCTCTAAGATCGGAGGTGACTCTGTGTTTCTCATCTATGAGCCATAAAATTATGCAGCCACACTAGAGCTTTGAGGATGGACTAGGACTCTATTTAATGTCAATACACTGAGTACAGATTCCAGTGCATTTGATCATCACTGCACACCCCAACAGCATTTAGCTGTAATTACTGGACATTCTGTGTCACACAGATGAGGATGGGTTCCCTCTTGAGTCATGTTCCTCTCAAGGTTTCTTCCGTATTCCATCTCAGGGAGTTTTTCCTTGCCACAGTCGTCACCCGTTTGCTCATTAGGGACAAACTTACAACTACAAAGACCAAGCTTTCATCCTTACTGCATTCTGTGTAAAGCTACTTCGAGACAATGTTCCTTGCTGAAAGTGCTATACAATTAAAGATTAATTGAACCGACTTAAATACTATTAGGCGGGACTTTTCCAATGCCGAAATAAATAAATAAGGAGTATATTAATATTATGATCTGAGAAAACGATAAACTGCCCGGGATTTACCTTCCGAAGCATCTCGTTGTCCTGGACATCTTTGACTTCGTTGGCGCTGATTTCACCCTTCAGTGTGTACTCGTAGAACTTGCCACTTACATTGACAAGCAGTGTGGCTGGACTGGCATTGACATGGCAGCTCAACGTAACATTGTTGATGTCACGGGGGACGTGGATCCCGTAACGGAGCACAACCCCAACCAGCAATCCTGGAGACACAAAAAAACAAATGAGCGTATTGAATGCACGTTATAGCACAAAGGTGACAGATTATATTGACTTTGGCCAGACAAGGTATGAACAGTCGAACACTGTCATAAACATATCAGAGACCCCCTCCTTCTTCTTCTTCTCCCTACTACTGTTTGTTGAAGTTGCTGCTGCTGTAAGAAAAGAATTTCCTTCAGGGGATCAATCTAGTATTTCCACCTTTACGCTAAGTAACTGTATAAGTTAAGTATAAGTAACTGCATTAGGTTTTAAACATTCATTCATTTTCTACCGCTTTATCCGATCTTCCCTCGGGTCACGGGGAGCCTGTGCCTATCTCAGGAGTCTATGGGCATTAAGGCAGGATACACTCTGGATGGAATGCCAACCCATCGCAGGACACACACACACACATTCACACACACATTCATACACTAGGGACAATTTTCCAAGGTGCCAATCAACCTACCGTGCATGTTTTTGGACCGGGGAGGAAACCGGAGAACCCGGAGAAAAGCCCCGAGGCACGGGGAGAACATGCAAACTCCACACACACATGGCCGAGACGGGAATCGAACCCGGACCCTGGCGGTGTGAGGCGAACGTGCTAACCACTAAGCCACTGTGCCCCTGGTTTTAAACATGATTACTCCTAATTAGTCTTTTGTACTAAAGGTATTCACTGTTAATGATTCATGACAATGTACAAACATAATGCTATTCTGTATACTTGTATTCTGACTTAATAACTGGTTACAGTTTAGCTCCTAAAATGTTCTCCAGCTGCTAGAAATCTCTAGTTAGAGATTTGTAACCTACCCTGCTTAGGTTAGTGTAGGCAAAAAGGGAAACAACAACAAATTTTACAAAGCTATTTGTTTGGCTGCAAAACAAACAGCTAACTAGCGTTTTGCATATGGGGGGGTGGCCGCAAATGAACTCGGTCGGATCGAGCTCTTTCGTTACAGGATAACCAGTTTATAACCAGCTGTCATAATAAAAACCTACATAAACACATGACCCGGGGTTCTTATGTAGCGTATTAATGGACAAAAAGGGTTCAGAAGGTTGCAGAAGGCGATCAGATCTCGCTTGCAATCTCACCATAGATCATAGCCAGGCCGGTCTCGTGTAAGAACCTGAATCGGCGGTGTTTGAACAGCCATATTGTCAGGATGGTGAGGGTAAGGAGGAGGATGAAAATCAGCAGGTCGGCACTGTCCTGTCGATGGCTTTCTTCAGCCTTTTTCTCAGTCACGATGTTCTCCATCGAACTGTCTTCTGCCCGGGAGAAACCCAGGAAAATGGACAGAGTCGCCAAAAAGCAGAGGGGCATTTTTCCCCAAGCTCCCTTGGTAGTGTGGTATTTCCTCGGAGAGCCCATGTTGGCATTGCTTTCAGGTTAAACCATCACAGGTTGGGATGACTGCTCACTACGTAACACAACAGAAGGAAGATTGTTCCTGATTCCAGACGTGGACCGGCCCCCTTTGTGTGACGTCACACGACGGGGAAAGCCGCTAGACTCCATTCCGGCGCTGTTGCGCCACCAGGGCGCATTTCAACCGCATTTAGAGCAGAATTATTATTATCATCATTATTATCATTATTATTATTATTATTATTATTATTATTATTATCATTGTTGTTGTTGTTGTACTACCATTTTTCTTGTTTATAATTGGGTTAATGGGTTTTATTTGATGTCCTGACCTGCACCGGAGGGAAGCCAGATATATGTGGAAGTATACAGTTTTGTTTTTGTTTACAAAAATAAAAAGGAAATAAGTAAACACAATCTCTCCACTCTTAAAAGAAAAGGGACTCACGCATGGTATTACACAACTCTCCCAGGGGTTGTCTGTCTTTTGATAAAGATTTTTAACATTCATTTTAAAAACATTCAATAGAATTGATTGTTTATCGCTTTTCCACTTACTTTGATGTATATAATATTGAAAGTATACAGTTAACCTGACACACAGGTTTCCCCAATAAGGTCGGATATAACCCGGATATTGTTGCAACGTCGGGGGGGGATAAGGAAAAAACGCAATGTCATAACAACGATACAATTCCACAATTGCGTCTACAACTTTATTCGTTTTTGAAATGTGCACAAACATCATCCCTTGTATACGTCGGAATTTAATATGACCTATTTTTTTCCCCACACGTTGCGGTATTGACGCGATATTGACTCCCTCCCGCCTGTCTTTCCGGAAGTGGTTTTGAGGCCGGCTTCACGCTGCTTGCTCGCTGTTAGCGGACGGAAAGCGGTTCGCTGCGCTTACATGGAAAATGGCTTCGTCCTTTTGGAAAGGTGTTGTCGGTTTAGGACTCTTCGCCTTGGCGCATGCGGCTTTCTCAGCGGCGCAGCGTAAGTGAAAAGAAGAAGGAAAACATTTCCACAAAGGAAATAAATAAATAAATAAATAAATATGTAAATATAAGCCGTTAGATTTTAAAGCACATGCTAACAGAATGATCCGGTTAAGCTAGTCGGGAGATTTAGCATGACAGGTAGCGGCTGCGCTCAATGGAACTGAAGCAGATTAACGGCCGCTTCGTTTCTATGGCTAGCTAAGCTAAGCTAAGCTAATACACAAATAAAGAGCCAGTTAAATAAAAGGAGACATAAAGGAAGCACTTTATTCATTGTAATATTAAAGCCGACAGCCCATAAGTGTACAGCCATGCACAAAGCGACAGGATTATAAAAGCTAGTATAAAATGAATAAATAAAAAACTGGTAAAATTATTATTGTTGTTTGCTTTTAAAATGTATACATTTAATAATAGGACTGTCAGAATAGAGGTAAAATCGTTGCAAATGGTGATTTCTTTATAAAGGTATGCACCCATGTAGTATTAGTTGTAATACTAATGTAAAAATATATATATTTATTTATTTATAATAGTAAATATATAAATGCTGTTTATGTGTTGTTATTGTTAGTAATGATGATGATAATGTAAATAAAATGTATAGGTACTTGGCAGGATGTTCCAGGTTTGCTGACTAATATCCTAATACGGGTCATTTTAGTGAAATGTCTGTAAATGATTGGACTCAGTGCATTTGTAAGTAACAGCTCCTTATGTCAGTCTAAAGAAGCTTCTCAGCCAGATCATTTTACAGTCTCAAAGTCTTAAATCCAGCTTTAAATCAACACTGTGGCCGATACCGATCGGTCTAATATGTCTATAAAGCATCAGGTGCCAGCTTGTTGCAAACCGAGATCCCTCTGAACTGTTTCCAAAACAGCAGATTTTACATATTAGGCTTATAATCATAATTTCATATTATCAAATAGAAGGCAAGTTTATTAGAAGAAGAGCTTTTATTTGTCACATATGTATTACAGTACAGTGAAATTCTTTCTTCGCATATCCCAGACATGCTAAGGCGCCCCTGAAGGACAGAGGGTTAAGGGCCTTGCTCAAGGGCCCAAGAGTGGCAGCTTTGTGATACCAGGGCTCCCATCCTTCTGATCAGTAGTCCAGTGCCTTAAACCACTGAGCTATACCCCCTCCCAGTGTCATTCTGACAATATTAATATTGTCTGAAGAGCTAAGTATACTGTGTATACAGTAATAACAGAAAGCAATAATGGATATAATCAGTGTTCATGGGCTGCATGCTTTCCACAACTGTCCTAAATAAAAAAAAGCATCCCGGCATTTGCTTTGTGAATCTCTGGAGATTTGTGAATCCACTCTGCCTTCTTAGGTTTTATGTTTTTAAGAGACATTTCACCAATCGGTGCGCCTGAGAATGACTCGTGCATGCATATTTCAACTGTTAAAGTGTGTCATATGTCGGTGCATTTTATTTATTTATTTTTTTTTGAAACAGGGTAAAATGAATGTGCTCTCGTTTGTTAACACATTTGCATCTAAATACGTGTATGGAAACCACTTTTTCAAACATTCTTATAGGTGCCTGACTAAGATTAAACCATAAACTAAAATGAGCAAATGAACACGTGTAATTAAAAAAAAAAATTGTTAAAGACCCAATAGCTTTGCTTCATGAGTCCTTGGAGATTTCATGAATCCTCTTTGAGAAGTTTGGATAACTCTCCAAGGTTTTGAAAGGGCAGTCAGCATCTCTGGCTTCCGTGAAAATGACATGCAGGAGAAGCTTTTTTTTGATGGATGTCTTCAACATTTAGATGCAGAAAGATGTCCAGTTCATGAAGAGTAAAAATTTGTGGTGAAGAATTATTCAGATAAAGTGTTTTATGCATTAATGTAATACAAATGTAATGTCTTCATTTGTCATACTGGCACTGTTCCTGATGATGCAGTCAGCCTTTCTTTAAATAAAGTAGATCAGTAGATATGACGCATCATTTTAATTTTATACACACACACACACGTGTGCACTG
The DNA here is from genome assembly GCA_030449085.1 of Kryptopterus vitreolus. Lineage (NCBI taxonomy): Eukaryota > Metazoa > Chordata > Actinopteri > Siluriformes > Siluridae > Kryptopterus > Kryptopterus vitreolus. The sequence goes on along the minus strand of JACRUU010000025.1, from coordinate 9,000,677 downwards.
CATCTGTAACTGATTATATTTCTATTTAGATTATGTTTGTGAATAAAGAGTGTAAAGTACATCAGTCAGAAGCCTCTGGCTTTGTTTTATAGTATGGCAGAAAAAGATTGTTGAGATTAAGTGCTGTTAACATTTCAGTATAACAAAACATATTCTCAGTAATGTGTGTGTGTGTGTGTGTGTGTGTGTGTGACAACAATTATAGTTTGTATTGTGATTTATTCTTGATTGATGGAAACTGAAATCATAAATAGCAAAATCATATAAATTTGTTGTTTTTTTTTTTTCCAGATCGAGCTTACATGCGACTGACAGAAAAAGAGAATGAAACCCTTCCAATAGATGTAAGTGTTTGCTCCATGTCTCTGAGTATGCGTTTCCAATGTTTAGGGTGAAAAGGGCATAAGTGTAAAGATTGTTTGTTTATTTTTGTGTTTATATCAATTTTGTTCTTACAGATAGTATTACAGACATTGTTAGCGTTTGTGGTGACATGTTGTGGAATAGTCCACATCTCGGGCGAGTTTAAAGACATGGACGCGTCTTCAGAGCTTAAACACAAGTAAGTAAAGTGCACGTCATCTCGAGCTTTATTTATTTATTTTTTATTCACTTCCTTTTTGGGTAGAATCTGAAATATGGTGTTGAGCCTAAACCCCGCCCCCTTTCTCTCTTCAGAACGTTCGACACATTGAGAAACCACCCGTCTTTCTACCTGTTTAACCACCGAGGCCGGGTGCTCTTCAGCTCAACCGAACCCGAAGCTCCTGTCGCGACTCCTCAGGCCTTGCAGTCCAATCCCCTGAGGTTACGCAAGCTTGAGAACTTTCACTGAGACTGGCCTCACACAGGGCTTCCTCTTGCCTGTTTTGCCGTCTTTTTCTTCCTCTGCATCAGTAAGTTCCTCGGTTGGAATGGGCTCATAATCCATTTTTCCGTTGTTGTTGGTTTTTCTTTTTGCCCTCCCTTTGTGCACATGTCAATACGCTGTACAAATCTGCATCTCAACATGATTACTACTTTGAAGTCTAAGGACGGTGCCAACGCCCTCGTTATGTTTTTTTGTTTTTTAATTTTTTTTGTCCTCGGCTGATCCATTTGTCTTAATGTCTTAAAGATACACTGTACTCAATCAGGTGGCACGCAGGAAACTGGGAGAAACCATCCTTCTGTTCACAAGGGACCCTGATACCGTCTCCTTTATCGTTCCTTTTGCCACATGACCTGCTGTGCTGCCAATGCTTACGAGTTTGTTTTTGTCCCTCCCCCTCTTCTTATTCCTACTCTAACCCTGTCCTTTTCAAAGGAGGTAACTACTATGGACTATTAATTTTACTTGTGTTAAGATGTATTATTTATGACTGACGGACTACAACAATAGATTTTGGTATGCAAATAATAATAATAATAAGGTTAGTATGATGACTAAATTGATGCCTGGTCTAGGAAATGATAAATAAAGATGTCTAATAATGAGAATACTGTGAATGCGCTGTGGGAAATTGTACACACCCCTTTTCTGTGTGTGTTTATTTTTGTTTTGTTTTTTGGGTGAATGGGAGTGACTTTTTTTTTTTTTCATTTTCTTTTGTTACAGTGCATCTGATTCATTTTAACAATAAAATCTGAGATTTTATTGATGAATTTCTGAGATTTTATTGGTGAATTTTTATCTTTATCTATTTATCAGAACATCCGTTATAGCCGTCGAAATAAATATAGAAGAATAATAAAAATTAGTTTGTTCTTTTTTTTATGATGAAACCAACCTTATGTCTCATGTTCAAACATAATTTAACAATTGTCGTGTGCTGTTTCTGTAGAACTTATTGTTTTATCTGCCTACTCAAACCATGGTGTCCATAGAGTTTACATGCTTGGATAAAGATCTTGATCAGGAGGTTCATGTTTGAGCGAAGCCACATTTTCCACACTTTGCCCTAAAATGTCCTTAAACAACGTGCTGTAATGTGTTCTTTCATATTAAGGGTAGAAATAATTAAGTAATACTTTTAACATTATAGAAACCTTTTCAAAGGGATGTGTGGACTTTTATTATGTCCATTGTATTGTTGGTAATTAAAGGGGTGGGGGCAGCTCTTGTTTTGTAGGAGTCATTTTGTTGGATTGATTCGTTTCCACTTTGTAGTAGGGTGTCAACAACCACATTTCTGAGACAAGAAAGTGTGTGTGTGTGTGTGTGTGTTCAGTAGTTGTTCATCAAAGATTGTTGTTAGCATGACTAAAAAAACGTTTGTAATTATCATTATAATTATTAAGCGAACAATCAGATCTTCCACTCCAAACCATGTAAGGCATATCTTCATGACGCTTATTTACACAGGTCTCTGTAACGCTACTCTTCCAGACAATCCTATACTATAATTATATATATCTACAACTTCTACTATATCTACAAAAAAAGACTATTATACAAATCAAAAGTAATGGGCAAGTAATGGGACTCTTTTTGCATATTTTGTTAATGAACACCACCATATAGTTGTATAAGTGTAATTTTATCAATTTTTGTCATTTAAAAAATAATAATACATTTTCCAATGTAAGAGTATAAGGGGGCACGGTGGCTTTGTAGTTCGCCTCGCGCCGCCAGGATCCGGGTTCAATTCCTGTCTCGGTTATGTGTGTGTGGAGTTTGCATGAATGTAAGAGTAACGAAGTTACATCACTGAGTCGCTTTAAAATATAAAGGCCATCTGCTGAATTTGAAGCCATTTTCACCCTATTGAGATTCAAATCTCCCATCCACACGATGATTAGATAGTGTTATGAATAGAATTATAATGTAAAGGGAATTCATAATGGCCTAGGCACGTTTCCTACCACCATCAGTTTGCCTCCATTACAGCTCCAGAGACTTGTAGAATGTATGCCGAAAGTGCATTGGAACTCTCCCGGCAGCTCGTGGCCCAACACCTCATTTATTTTTCCCATTAATGTCAACCATCTTTATGCAATGTAAGTTGCAGGGCTAGTTCAATTGGTTTTACACAATGGCAGGTTGTGCAGTTAACATATAACATTTCCACATCCTCTTTATCTTCTTGCCCACTTCTAGATTTGTTTTTGTTGTTTTGTTTTTTTTTATATAGTTTAAGCTTGTTATCTAAGCCATTTAAACAAAATGACCTCCCCAAGGTCATTTTAAATCTAAATGATTGTTTCCCATGAACATATAAGCGGCAGAAGCTCAGTGGTTACGTTACCTTGGTATGAGCGAAGCTGCAGAGAGACGTCCCAGAACAGCCACAGAGAGACTGCATGGTCCCTGAGCAACTCGATTTAAACAAACATAACCATCTTCTAGCCAAAGCCACACACACGCTCTCTAGCTCTCTCCAATGACTTACTTTTACAGAGCCTGGGGTGCTAAAGAGACCAGTAGTTTTCCTCCAAACACATATTTTCATTGAGAGCCGCCGGAACATTAGAGGAACTTTTCCAAAACGGTACAAAAAGCGACTTAAAAACCCCCACTGAGGCTTCCTTTAGCTCTGAACAGCAGGACTTGGCGCTTCATTTGGATTCGGTTTCTCTTGTTCTGTATTAAAAACGTGTTTAAATCCAAAATCTGGTCAAACATCGATTATTATTCAATTTTATTTCACTTCCATTTAACCCGGATTTATTATAGTCATTTGAGAGCAAAAATGAGCTTTATTGAGTTATATATGATGTGAATGCTGATGATGGATTGACTGTGCAATATTATTATAAAATAAGGTTTTTTTACATTTTAATCACAATGGATGTTTTTGCATTATAGTGTCTGATTCAGTAAAAATCCCATTTGGCCAAATCCTGTCATTCATTCATTCATTCATTCATCTTCTACCGCTATATCCGATCTTCCCTCGGGTCACGGGGAGCCTGTGCCTATCTCAGGCGTCTATGGGCGTTAAGACAGGATACACCCTGGATGGAATGCCAACCCATCTCACACACACACACACACACACTCATTCATACACTAGGGACAATTTTCCAAGGTGCCAATCAACCTACCGTGCATGTTCTTGGACTGGGAGGAAACCTGGACTGTGCCCCTCAAATCCTATCAAATCCTGCTTATAATATCACGGAAAGGGGCATGGTGGCTTAGTGGTTAGCACGATCGCCTCACATCTCCAGGGTCGGGGGTTCGATTCCCGTCTCGACCATGTGTGTGTGGAGTTTGTGCAAGTTCTCCCCGTGCCTCAGGGGTTTTTTCTCCGGGTTCTCCGATTTCCTCCCCGGTCCAAAAACATGCAAGGTAGGTCGATTGGCACCTTGGAAAATTGTCCCTAGTGTATGAATGTGTGTGTGTGTGTGTCCTGTGATGGGTTGGCATTCCATCCAGGGTGTATCCTGACTTAAAGCCCAGAGGCCTGAGATAGACACAGACTCCCCGTGACCCGAGGGAAGATCGGATAAAGCGGTAGAAGATGAATGAATGAATGAATGAATGAATATCACGGATTTAAATATCGGCTTCGTTCCCGGTGTGTTTTTGGGTGAAAAGCGACTCGGAATCTTCTTCTGACACTTTTCTCCGACCTTCAGCAACAGAGACTAGAAACAAAATTCAAAGCTCGTTTGTTTAGAATGTTTTATTTTGTTTTTCGCTGTTTTCTTCATAAAAAAATCATAAAACTTTACATTTTATATATATAATAACAAAGTTACAAAAATGTTTTATACAATTCTTAAAATATTCTCATGTTCTGGTAGGAATACCATCCAAAAATAATCTATATTATTTATGAACGTCGAAAAAAGTCGTATACATCTGCTTCGAAAAATAAACAAACGGAACAACCATGTGGTCACTAAGGTAGCTTTTGCATGAGAAAAGTAGCCGATGACAGTCAACGAATGTTCTAGTGAAGAAGAACAGACGACGCCGAAATGGGTCTAGAGCTTCCAAAACAACTACATCCCTCTCTTTTTTTTTTTTTTGTTCTTTTTTTTTTTGGCCTGAATCAAAGTGACATTGTGGTGCCAGCGAGCCTGACGGGTTCATTGGAATCTATTGCTTATAATGATGTCTTGCATGTTTTCTAGTTAATTTGCACAGAGTCTGGTGAAGCTTCTTTTCTTTCCGAACCATCATATTGACTGGTCCTGTTATGATGCTTAGCATTGCTTATTACCACAAACACAGAGACACACCGACCTCCTTTTTCCTGCTCGGGATGATCTCTTGGGGTATCTAGAATTATTAAGACTGCATTAAGAGTGTATGAAAGGGGAAGAAAAAAAAAAAAAAAAAAAAAAAAAAAACGAGCCAGTACTGATAACAGAATTATTGCTCCACAGTGGTCTACAATATTGGATGGTGGCCAGGTCCCTGGACTGCTGTTGAACCTTATGGGCTACAGATATTTTGTGCAAAAGCATACCCATCATGTTCATCTGATGTCAGCGGACAGACATCTACAGACAAAGACAATTGCGCTAATGTCTATTATCATCATCATCATCATCATCTCTCGTCTCTCTCTTGGGGCTAAACCTGCGTTTTGCTGGGAGGGAGGGAGGGAGGGGGTGTGTTCCTGGACCGTCTGATGTGCTCAAAAGGCTCGATATTAGATTAAGATGTCAAGCGCTATAACTTTTCCCACATAAGCGCGTTCGAATGCATCCCGACTCCAGAGAGGGTCAGCAAACAGAAGCGAGTTCTGCTTCTTCATTTCTCTCGTTCCGGATCGTTCCGGATGGTTCTCCGATTCTGAAGCACAAGCGCTGGCCTTTAACAGGCGCGCTCGTCTAGCCCCGTTCCGCTGTTTCTCCCCCTCTCGATGCCGGACGAGGATGTTTCACTATCTGCCGTGGATGTTGTTAACTTGTGCGGGCATCATTTGTCTTTCTTCGATATCCTCGAGAGCAGATTCCAGCTGCTGGATCAGTACACGTTTCTTAAATCTGAGAAGGGGAAAAAAAAAGAGGTTAATGTTTATATTAGAAGGAGTCCGAGGGTGATGAGGGTCGTTTAAACCATCGGATAAACATCCAGGTGTTCACTGAATATTCATTCATTCATCTTCTACCGATCTTCCCGGTCACGGGGAGCCTGTGCCTATCTCAGGCGTCTATGGGCATTAAGGCAGGATACACCCTGGATGGAATGCCAACCCATCACAGGACACACACACACACACACACACACACACATTCATTCACATACACACATTCATACACTAGGGACAATTTTTCAAGGTGCCAATCAACCTACCGTGCATGTTTTTGGACCGGGGAGGAAACCGGAGAACCCGGAGAAAAACCCCCTGAGGCACGGGGAGAACATGCACAAACTCCACACACACATGGCCAAGACGGGAATCGAACCCCGACCCTGGTGAGGCGAACGTGCTAACCACTAAGACACCGTGCCCCTTATTCAGATTATAATTTTGTATAAATATTAACTCTTAAAAACACTTATCCATGCCCTGCCTAACATCAGCTGTTCTTTATTCTTTACTGGTCCAATAAATCAATAAATAAATAAAAAATACTGTGATAATGTTCTCTTTTGTCTTTTGCTTTGCCGGTGTCCTGCAATGCCATATATGAACGATTTCCCATTTATCAAATGCTGCTTTTAATCGGACTCAACTACAACTATCGCCATTCCGACTCTGACTCTGCCATTCCGTGAATTCATTTCCTCGGGCTGCATAATTTTCACAAGCACATTTTCAACATTTTAACCAAAGATCTACCTGTTCACCATAGGGACGTTGTGTGCTTTCTATCTTGTCAGACAAATGTCCCGTCCACATTACCTGGTTTTAGTCCTTCGTCCCTCATGAATGAACTAACGATGACGTCCATAGAGAATACAAAGCACTTGCGTTAGGTTGCTTTGGATAAAGGTCCAGGGGTAACTCCAGGACTACTTTACAAAATCGGGAGTTCCCTCTGTGCTACATACATAAAACTGGGTGTTTCCCTGGCTCCAGGAAACACCCCATGCACCTAACCAGAAAAATTAACACTTGGCCGGATTTAACATGGGTTTGCCAGTGAAAATAACATGTGCGGGACAAGGGAGAGCGGCCCAGTGGTTAAGGTGTTGGACTCTGGACCAGAAGATCATGGGTTCAAACCCCACCACCATCAAGCTGCCAGCAGTGGGCCCTTGAGCAAGGCCCTTAGCCCTCAATTGCTCAGTTGTAAGTCGCTCTGGATAAGGGCGTCTGCCAAATGCCGCAATGTAAAAAAAGAAAGATAGATAGATAGACAGACAGACACACACAC